>CM060609.1:8938720-9538720 GCA_030578255.1 Tiaroga cobitis | reverse complement strand
TATGCATTAATATTTAAGAGAAGAGGGCGTCTTGAGGTCTGCGTCATGCAGATAAGTGCTGTGGAGGACTGGCCTTATCTTTCATTAGAGCACTCTCACTTCTCCTGTCTGACACATAAAAGCTCCTCCGACCCAAACCTCCATCATTCATAATAGTACACCTTTACTGCTAAGAAGACCCAATGGTGGCTGAGTTAAAAGATTTATGACAGAGAAGTAAATGACTCGAGGAAGGTAATTGATAGAGAATGTGTTCTGCTCAACTTCAGAGCACCTGCTGTGCACGGAGGACTGTGATACATTCAAACAAGGGTGATGGAGGCCACTAAGTGGGTTCGAAACATGGCAAGAAATGCAAGAGATACTCATGCTGCATAACAGAAAATTGGAACAGCGTACGTAGACTCTACGACACTACGCAACATCTTGTATACATCATAGCAATGGTAAATTTGACTGGAGGAAACAATCACCGCACTCACAGACAATATGAACAAAGATGGCTTATTGCAAGAAGGTAACAGAGAAGAACTTTTCTTAGGTTTTGTAACCACATTCAAATAGATGATATTAAATCGGACATGACTTGAGAAATTGACTTATAAGAGTTCCTTGTACCATTAAAACAGTCTGCAAGTTTCATAGCATAAAACATCCACCTCATAATAAACAAACTAACAAGGCATTTATTTAATCAAGCACCTCGTTTGGGGATCTGTGACATCACATGGGCAAAGATATTTGCATATGACAATTGACATCGACGAATAGTTAGCCTATTCATCATCGCACCACTGGCGTGTTCAGACGCGAGCGTAGCATTGCCTCAAAAGCAAACAGAACCCACTAATCACTTCAATACAGTATAAAGAGTCTCTTCAGTTTCTGATGTACTCCATGTGCTTGAGTCTGCTGACAACAGGTGGAATGGAAGATTAACATTCGCTTCTGTAAACAGCTCCTTTGCATCTCAGGTATTCAGCCTAGATGGATCTCAGCATCTCGACAAGTGGAGGGTTTATTTTAATGGCATCCAGGTTCGTGTCAGAGGGTTTGTTCGGTGCATTTGACTGCAGATTGTTTTGTAGCCTAAACAAGGCATTAAGTTCGCAAAGAAACTTTTGTTAAAAAGATGAAGTCATCTCTATTGGATTTGACAGTTACATCATTGCAAACCGTAAGTAAACTATTTCACAATGTCTTGTGTGTAAATGATGAATAATGTTTTCATGGATAATGTTTTCAGAACACACCCGTGTGCAATAGTGAGGGGGCGTTTATACTTTTTCCTATGCATTTACCTTAGTCAATTATAACCGTGCTGTTTATTGATTTCAGACAAAGGGTCGAATGAGGGTCGAAAAAAATATTTCCACATACGAATTAGATTTGCAACAAACTTTATTAACATCATAAGACGTGGACTTCATGATAAAACAATCATTTTAAAAAATCATGTCATGTCATGTCATGACCCCTTTAATATTATGAATATTTTTGTTTTTTTTATCTGTTACAGACATTGTTGAGCAAAACGAGACAATGGTCAAAAATAATAATTCACTTTTTTTCAAAAAATCTAATGTGATCATCTTCATCAATTTACTGTCATGTTTTCCCAAAATAATATCCAAAATGATATATTTAAAAAAATGTTCTTGCATTGACCAGGAACTGTCAAGCTCCAAAAACAAACAACCATAATATTTAATTTTAAGCCATTTTTTATTAAAAATCTTAAAAAATGATGGCAACTTTCATATCTCTCAATCAATACATATTCAAACTTGGCAAATTAGTAATGATAACAGCATTGTCATGTTTGGAGCTTTTAGTGTTTTAATTGTTTTTGGATGTTTACACACACGCACACACTCCTGACGTTACTGATGCTTAGCAACTATAACAAAATTTGACATGCTAATACCTATGAGTAGGATGCTGGGAAATGAGGCCCATTTAGACGCTACCGTGTTTAAGGGGAGATTAAATGGTTGCCAAGATACAAAAACCTGTCTGACACCAAACATCTGAGAATGTAAGTGAGAAAGCTTTATTTTGGCAATGGATTAATGCCAATAGTCACATACTCCAGGATCTAATCAAGCCTTCCCTGATGTATGAATTCACTGGGTAATCTGCTTTGCATTTAATTACATGGTTCCAGTGAATTGGAACATATTCTCCCTCCACAGCTTGTTTCTTAGTCACTTGTTTCACACTTGCCTCAATAATAGAATGAATGGAGGAGAAGCATAAATGTTGATGTCTGCATGTTTGAGCACTGTTAAAATTAATCATTGAAACGAACGGCAAGCTATTTCAGCGATTGAGTTTGCTTTTTCCAGTCCAGTGTAATTTCAAATTTAGTTGTTCAATTAAACCTAAGCAAGATCTCAGAATGCTGCTTGTCTGAATATCAGCCCAGCTCTGGAGGTAATCACAATCCTGATCATTCAAACCAATAACACAGTGTGATATTGGTTTTTTAGGCCTACAACAGTTTAATAAACTAGACGTTATTATTGCTTAACTTATATTTAGGCACAATATTGACAGTTACTTCATCTAATTTTGCTCTGCCAATGAACATAGCTCTAAACGACGAATGATATGATAACTATAAAAATATCTGATATTAGCGTCCACACCAACAGACAATAACGTAAACGTTTGTTTGCGTTACAAGCGCGCTGCAGTTATATTGACTGCTTTAAATTCTCAAGCTTTTGAAAGTTAGGTTGATTCTGATTTAGCTGTGGTATGTCTCCATCCAAAATTGCTAATTTAACTTATGCGGAAAATTGGAATATGGCATTCAACATTTGCAAATAAAGCACCGTCTCATTCCATGTGTTCAAGAGAACAAAATCATCACTTCCTGGGAAATTGGCACAAAATATCTGTAATAAAAATGGAAGTTACTGCAATCTTTTATCCGCCTCAAATCGCACAGACGAAACGCAAAATTGTATCTTTTATCTTATCAGATAAAAAATAATCTAACTCGATTGAGCGCAAAGTGCATTTTTAGAATTTATGCCAACTTGCATGCAACATTTCATGCAATATCCCAAAATTTTCATAAAAATAGGTGGATGGAAACATGGCTAATGTTTTTGTAGTTCATCAGCTCGAAAAAAATCGTTCTGAAAGTGATTTCGATTATATTGTTCTGTATAGTTATAGCTATGGCGTGGACTTCCATATTGTTATGGAATTATTATGATTATTATCGTTATAGTTATCGCCCTTGATGTGAACACCATGTCTACACTAGACACATACTCGTAAATGTTCCAAATCTATTTGTACAGTTGTAGGAAGTAGCGCTAGTGTCAAAACGTCAAAAATAGTCAAAAATATTACGTCAAAAATAGAACGAATGAATACTGTCGACGGCGCAACGTCTCTAGACAGTATCATTGATTTCATTTTTTTTTTATGTCTCTTAACACATTCTGTTGACTAAGTAACGTTGGACCTACATGTCTATAACTCTCATTAGAGTGTTAGTAGAGTATTATTAGACTGTTAGGGTTAGGGTTAGAATAAGTTGCCATGTACTTGCAAAGGTACTTTACAAAGATACTCAAAATAAAGAGTTAGCATAATAGGTTCTCTTTGCTCTTGATTTGGAACGTTGGCAATTTTGAACATTCACATTGATGCGTCCAGTGATACTGAAGGTCTACATCCATTGCAGACAGTATCACTGATTATAATGTGTTCTATTATCTTTTTGGCGTCCGATTAGACCGCATGTAGCGTTTCCTTAACAAACAGATTGAATGAATGATTGATTCAATATAACATTCATAAAATCAATCAATTGAAAAATGGCACAAAAACAAGCTGAGTTATTCAAACTGTAAAAATAACAGCTAGATACACTATTTTAAAATTATCTGTTTGGTTACTTTTCAGTGTTAAAAGTGGATTCTGTCCGTAATTAATCTAATGAACTACACCTGTGTTTACTTTCCTTGGACACTTTAGGGAAACTGACTTGGTTAAAGGTAATTAGAAAATGTTTGGTTCTGCCACTTGGTAAATCAAATGCAAATGAAATGAATGTCTAAATGAAACCCAGGATTGTTTTATATCCCTTAGCAAACAAGATGCTTAATATCAGGTCTAATACCAAGCTACTTTCACTGTGTTTATCCTTTCCGACTGTGTTTTGATAGCTGTCATGTTACTTTCTGAGTACTAAGTAGCCTACTCTAGAGGTGGTACTCCAGACTGCAGGAGCCACTATGATGAACACCAAATGCTGATTCATACATTTCTCAAGTTATACCAAATGCAAAATCTCTGTCAATTTAAAGATTTTATTCGTTGCTGGTTCTGCGGGTAATGCCTGAATGATCGGATCACTGCTCCTGTTCACTTTCCCATGGGCAGCCTGAATGATTCATTCACAGGGCCTTACTGGTGCCCAGCGGTGATTGCCTCGGACGCATTTTAAGTTCATCAATATTTGGAGCACTGAATACAGCAAGCTCAGGGTCAGAACTATCAGAGCGGAACGTTAATTTCACATCCCAGCCTCCTCCATGTGCCCAATCATGTCAAGAGAAACTCATGTGGGGGAGACCATAAAGCTTCATATCTAATATCTAATCTAATATCAACTAGCAAAACACTCTGGTCCAAAGAAACCGAATGATACCGGGGGGTTTTAAAAAGCCATTTAGCTTTGTTTAAAGAACAGACTGTTTCATATTATTGTCAGGAGTGATACTGAAGCTATCTTTTCAAGATAGTTTTCAGAATCTGTGTAGACATGTAATGGTATATGAAGTTATGAAGTATATGAAGTATATTTATACAAATATATTAAGCTTTCTACTCTTCAGTAACTGGATTATTGCTATTAACATTAACAGATTAAAAAAAAAAAATCTTTTTGATCACATTAAAACTAATTTGGACTTTTTACCAGGCCATATTTCTTTTACTTTTCAAATGCCCTTTAAAATTTGATTTTATTATTTTTATTGTGTGCCATTTCCAATCAAGCTGTAATTTTGTCAAATTATAAAAAAAATTGTGAAAATATCATTGATGTGTATTTAGGATACATAAAATGTTACCTATGAAATTAGCATTAGCAAGACCGATTTATCGGCCTTTTCCCCAAATTTTTTAAAGAAATGTTATTTCCACAACCAATATATTCACCACAAACACAATACATAATTTCAGATAAATGTATGTCCACTGTTGACAAAATTAGACCACATGACCAAAAGTGGCTATAGTTGAATAAACACCAATAAATTGCATTTGATAACAAAATAATGAATACAAGCAAAAAGACATTTATTAGGTCAATTAACGAACAATACAAATACTGTACAAATTTGGACTAAACATTGGACACAAATTGCTAGTCATGTTAATGTCATGATTATGGGTATCATTTAAATTTTAGCGATTTAGATTCCAATTCTGATTATGCTTATCGATTCCCAGATTTGATTCCAATATGTTTAAAAAAAACATAGATATCAAAGATATTTATTCTGACTTTTTGCAAAACGAAAATCAGCAGCCTCAAGAACAACTAATTAATAATAGACTAACTTGGTCAACTCGTGTTGTTTTTAAACATGCTTTTTAGTATAAAAGTATACAGTCAGTATTTACAATAAGAACAAATAAGCAAATTAGCAATAGCACAAATAAATACAACTGAACAAAGTTCAGAAATTGGAATCAAATAGTTTTCTTTTTATAAATAAAATATAGATTAATCCTTATTAAAGGTACAAAAGTTATTTAAAGATCTCAGTGAGTGATTTTCTTTTGCTCTTTGGCACAGATGGCAGCAGGTTTATCAGGCTGCTGTCACTTAAAGACCGAATGCACGGATCCGAATGCACGGATCTTTCTCAAATGTTTACATTTACTTAAGACACAACCGACTGTGTTCATGAGGATATTTTGACACAATGGTGTGTGTATTTTTTCTTTCAAGTGCAACAAGATGCAAAAGAGAACTCAATTCAGCATTTGTGCACTATATGAGAGGTGGCTTTCTGTGCGCGCGCTCTGGATGTGCCCAGCACAGAAAACCGTGCGTGAGTGCCAATTTGAGTTCTTTTTCACGTCTTCTTGCTTTTGAATGGTTTAGAACCACAATAAAATGCGCTCACAGGAATCGATAGCCGGAATCGAAATTTTTATTTTATAACAAGAATCCGATTCCTGAATTGGAATCGAATTTCAATTCCCAACCTTAGTCATGATGTGATGTTATTCTGCCTGAATAGAAGTCAAATCAAGTCATATTCAGTGGCAGGTGGGTTTTAAAATTAAAATAAAAAAAATAATAAAAGAAAACGACACAGACATCAATACAATATAAATATAAGTTCACTCACCTAGTCCTAGGCTAGCCTATCACTTGAAGCAAAAAATCCATCCTTCTGTCCTTTTAACTGTCAGAGTTAAAAGAGCACGTTCGGTCGTTTAGTGAAGCTGATTGCTGTAGCCCATATCCAACTTGGGAATGGGATCTTCCTTTATTTTTAAAGGGGTCATGACATGAGTAACCAAATTTGCCTTGATCTTTTGGTATTTAAGAGGTCTTTGTACCATTAAAATCTCCTGCAAGTTTCATAGCTTAAGACGTGCTCCCCATTATAAACGAACAATTTATTTAATCAAGCAAGATCCTCTAAACTTAGTGACGTCACGGTACGAAGTGACGTACCAGTCGTTTGCATATGACCGCCTCCAGCGCAAGACAACTACGCCTCATTTAACATCATCGCATGTTGAAGTGCAGCGAGGGGGTCTGTTTACAAGATGACTGCGATGCCACGCGAGATGTGCTGTTCCCGGCTGTGGACAAACAACATGTTTGAATGCTGCCGAAGGATCCAAACGTCAGGGAAAGCAGTTGGATGCAGTTTATTTGCAGCATTATGCAGCCCGCCAAAGCCTTATTTGTTCGGTGAGTGGTGTAGATGAGTGTGACAGGGCGCATGTTACTGAAAGAACGACAAGAGAGAGAGACAGAGAGAGAGAGCCCCGGCCGCGCGCGCCTTCAAACTGTCTTGCTCTCCCTCTCTCTCTTCCTCGCGCATATGAATCAAAATCAATTGTGAATTGACACGATGGTAAAAGATCGGAAGACCGAAGTTTCACGTGGCGGAGCATTGTGTAGCCTACATGTGATACAAAATGATTAACGTTAATAATTTATGCATAAGCAGCACTGACGTTAGACAATCATAACAATGGGCGTTAACACTGAACTCTTAAAGGGGAAACACCTCCAAAACAGACTGTTTGAATCAGAGGGGGAGAAACAGGGTGGGAAAAGGTCATAAATCACTACATTTAAAAAAAAAAATTTGTACAAAAAACTATAGTAATACTATAATTGCACATAAGGGAACATAATAAAACAAAACAAAAAAACATGTCATGACCCGTTTAATTTGTAGCTGTTGTTTCAATGGCAGTTTAGTAAATTTGTTTGCGATCCAATATTCAGTATTAGACGGTGGGCCGAGGGGGGATTTCATGTTTTCAGACGATCTCTGGGGATGGATAACCCAGTTCCCTTTCAAGGGAACTCGAGCTGCGTTTGAGACGCGGTGGGAACGCTCTGCGTGATTGCGTCATGAAGCACGTGTAAAATCAGTCCAATGGAAGCCCGATACGTCATAGGTGACGTCATAGACCAGGAAACTATAAAGCACCCTTGCAAACAGACCGCGCCAGCTTCTGTTGTCTTCAGCAAGCGCTCTCTGTGATTCTGTCCTTGTCTATTTATTGTTGTCTGTCCGATCACATTGCTATATATATATATATATATCATTATGGCGAGCAAGCAAGATTTCAAACGTTGTGTTGTTCCCTGCCCTCGTTTCATTACGGGTGGGGACACACATCAGATGTGTGTTGCTTGTTTGGGAGTTGAGCATGCCCAGTCAGTCCTCGAGGGGGCTGATTGTGAGCATTGCATGAGTTTGTCCATGAAAACTCTCCGCTCCCGCCGGGCATTCTTTGAGGAGGATGGTTCGGTTCGTGTTCCCCGTGGTGCGGGTCCCGCTGCTGCTGAGGCACAGCGGCGGCGTGCATCATGGGGTTCACAGATGGATCTAGTAGCGGGGTTTGAGACGGGCCCAGCCCTTTCTCAGCCCTTACCTGCTAGTTCCGGTGTCCCAGCCCAGGAAGGAGCCCGCCCTGCGGTTTCTCCTCCCCAGGTTGAGGCACCAATGTTGCGGCTATCCAGTTCTGAGGAACCGGATGTCGTTGATATGGGGGATTTTGAGTTTTCGCCAGCTCATATCCCCGATGATGAGGAGTTAATGGAGGTTTTATCTCGTGCTGTTACTAAATTAAATATTGAGTGGCCAGCTGATGATATTGATGTTGAATCAAAAAAGAGTCTTCTAGATGATCGTTATTTACCATCTAGATCACGACCTCCTCGTCGGGAGCTCCCGTTTTTTCCTGATCTTCACACTGAGGTGTCTAGATCATGGAATAAACCGGCATCTTTCAGAGTTCATAATCCTCAAACTAGTAATTACAGTAAAGTGAGAGGTATTGATGATTACGGTTATTTGACGATGCCTCGTGCGGAAGAGACGCTTGCGAGCTATCTCTCCCCCGAGTCAGCGTCATCACTGAAAGCCCCGACGTTACCCACCAGACCATTAAAAAATACATCAATGCTGGTGGGTAAAGCGTATTCGGCAGCAGGTCAGGCGGCAGCATGCCTTCATACAATGTCGATATTACAAGCCTATCAAGCTGACCTGCTGAGGGACATAGATGAATGTGAGGAAGTTAGTGCTGATGCAATTCGAGAATTACGTCGCACGACAGATTTATCTCTCCGGGCCACCAAGGAGACGGCCAAATCTGTGGGCCGTTCTATGGCAGCCCTGGTGGCCACGGAACGTCATTTATGGTTGAATCTTTCTGAGATAAAGGACAAAGATAGATCTGTTCTTCTGGACGCACCGGTTTCTCCTACAAGTCTGTTCGGCGATGCTATAAATTGTGTTGTCGATAGGTTTCAAGAAAATAAAAAACAAGCGGCTGCGTTTCAGAGGTTTCTTCCTCGCCGGTCTAATGTCCCCGAGGCTGCACGCAATATAAAGGTTGAGCAGCCTCGTCCGTCTACGAGCTCCTCATACAGATACCAGCAGAAACAGAGCGTTGCTGCTCGGGCTCCTCCACAATCTGGGGTTCCCGAGTGGCGTTCGCAGTCCAGGCCTGCTGGGGGCAGACAGGATCTGAGGACTGTCATGTCTAAAAGAACCTGGACTAAGAAGAAGTCCTGACGCCAAGTGTGCCAGGCTTCTGAGGGTGGTCCCCTCCAGGGAGGAACGATTCCGAGGAACCGTTTCTCTTTGGCGCCCTCCGGGGGGCGGTTCTCCGAGGAGAGTCGCAGCGTTGCCACATCGGTTGTTCCCTGCCGGTTCGCCGTTTCAGGGCACCGAGGTGTCAGCGTCCCCATGCAATCCTCTGAGGAGGATTGTATAACGGTCAGTTCGGTTGTTCCCTGCCGGTTCGCCGCTTCAGGGCGCCGAAATGATTGTTCAATCAAATCCAGAGGCCAGTCTCGAGAGACTGGTTCCCTTATCAGAATTTCTGGCAGCGTGGAAACTTCTGCCAAATATTTCTTTATGGGTCCTGCATATAATAGAGAAGGGTTACAGAATTCAGTTCGGTTCTCGTCCGCCCAGATTTCAAGGGGTCCTTCCCACAGTGGTGGACCCACAGCAGGCTCTGGTTATGGAGCAGGAAGTTCTGACACTTCTTCAAAAAGGAGCGATAGAGGGGGTGCCTCCTCCCAGCAGAGAGTCAGGGTTTTACAGCCGTTACTTCATTGTTCCGAAAAAAGATGGAGGGTTGCGTCCTATTCTAGATCTGCGCCAGTTAAACAGCAGAGTTCAGAAACTCAAGTTCAGGATGCTCACACTAAAGCAAATTGTATCACAGATTCAGTCCGAGGACTGGTTTGTCACAATAGACCTGAAAGACGCTTACTTTCATGTATCCATCCATCCTCATCACAGGAAGTTCCTGAGGTTCGCTTTCGGGGGCGAAGCTTACCAGTATCGGGTTCTACCGTTTGGCCTAGGTTTATCACCCCGCACCTTTACAAAATGCGTGGATGCAGCTCTGGCTCCTTTGAGACTCCAGGGCATTCGCGTATTAAATTATATCGACGATTGGTTGATTTTAGCTCAGTCAGAGCAGTTGGCAGTTCGGCATCGAGATGTCGTTCTGTCTCACATAAAGGAGTTGGGGTTGCGGCTCAACATCAAGAAGAGTGTTCTCCTCCCTGCTCAGAGGACCACTTTTATAGGTGTAATTTGGGATTCGACCACAATGCAGGCACGTCTATCTCCTGCTCGGATTTCTGCGATCCTCACAGCCGTAAAGAATGTAAAACTAGGCCAGTCACTCACTGTGAAACAGTTTCAGAGACTGTTGGGGCTCATGGCAGCAGCGTCCAACGTGATTACTTTTGGCCTGCTGTACATGAGACCCCTGCAGTGGTGGCTCAGAACCAAGGGGTTTTCTCCGAGGGGAAATCCGTTCCGCAAGATCAAGGTCACGCGGCTATGCCTTCGTGCCTTGGTCATGTGGAAGAAACCTTGGTTCCTCGCCCAGGGCCCAGTGCTGGGGGCTTCTTGTCGACGCGTCACGCTTTCGACGGATGCTTCCCTCACGGGATGGGGGGCGGTCATGAGTGGCCGCTCGGCGCAAGGTCTTTGGCAGGACCATCATCTGTCATGGCACATAAATCGCTTGGAGATGATGGCGGTATTTCGAGCTCTCAAATATTTCCTGCCAGACCTGAGACGCCATCATGTGTTGGTCCGTACGGACAACACGTCGGTGGTATCATATATCAACCATCAGGGGGGTCTGAGGTCACGTCACCTTTGCAAGCAGGCCCATCAGATCCTCCTATGGGCCCAAGGAAAGTTGCTATCTCTCAGAGCAGTTTACATTCCGGGGCGTCAGAATGTGGGAGCAGATATACTGTCAAGGCAGGGGCTGAGGCCCGGGGAGTGGAGACTTCACCCCGAGGTGGTGGAGCTCCTTTGGGAGAAATTTGGTCGTGCTCAGATAGACCTTTTCGCATCCTCAAATACAACCCATTGTCCCATGTGGTTCTCTCTCACGCACCCAGCTCCTCTCGGACTGGATGCGATGGTGCAGGTTTGGCCGAGGCTTCACCTGTATGCTTTTCCCCCGATATCGTTGCTCCCGGGGGTTCTGGAGAGGGTTCGCCGGGAAGAGGCCAGTCTGTTACTAATAGCCCCTTACTGGCCGACTCGAGTATGGTTCTCGGACTTGGTGTCTCTTCTGAGCGGCTCTCCTATGGAGATTCCAATCAGGAGGGACCTGCTGTCCCAGGTAGAGGGCACGATATTTCACCCTCGACCGGAGTTGTGGAAACTGTGGGCCTGGCCTCTGAGGGGGCCAGGCTCATAGAATCCGGTCTCTCGACTGAGGTCGTTGAGACCATTCTCCATTCCAGAGCCCCTTCCACGAGAAAACTGTATGCGCTGAAATGGAAATTATTCTCCACCTGGTGTGGTGAGCGTCAGTTAGATCCTGTTAACTGCCCTGTCGGTTCAGTTCTCGATTTTCTGCAAGACCGTTTCTCTGCTGGATTATCTCCTTCCACCTTAAAAGTTTATGTGGCGGCTATTTCGGCCTACCATACCCCTCTGGGGGGTACTTCTATTGGGAGAGATCCTCTGATTACTCGTTTTCTCCGTGGTACATTGAGGTTGAGACCTGCACTGCACTCCAGAGCACCGGCTTGGGATTTAGCCATTGTACTTGAGGGTCTGGCTCTGGCTCCGTTCGAGCCCATTGAAGAGGTTTCAGAAAAATTCCTCACTTTGAAAGCTTTATTTCTCCTTGCTGTTTCATCTATCAAGAGAATTGGAGATTTACACGCCCTGTCGGTTGCTCCGTCATGTTTGGAATTTGCACCTGGTATGGTGAAAGCATTTCTATACCCTAGACCGGGTTATATTCCTAAGGTCCCTGTCAATGTTGGGGGCCCAATAGTGCTGCAGGCCTTCTATCCTCCACCTTTTAATACCCCAGATCAGGAACAATTAAACCTGTTATGTCCAGTTCGGGCATTGGATGCCTACGTTCACAGAGCTGCCCTGTGGCGTAAATCAGAGCAATTATTTGTATGTTTTGGGTCACTCAAAAGAGGGTGCCCTGCATCTAAACAGGTTATGAGCAAGTGGATAGTCGAGGCTATTTCACTAGCTTATGAAGCGGCCGGTCAGCCTTCACCTATGGCTGTACGGGCCCATTCTACTAGGAGTATGGCGGCCTCTACGGCCTTAATTTCAGGGGTTTCCCTTCCTGATATTTGTAATGCGGCAGGATGGTCCTCTCCGCATACATTTGTCAGGTTTTATGACCTTGACCTCTCCACTCCAGGGGCTAGGTTGCTTGCTTCTTAGTGTGCGCAATGGACTTCACACAGAACGGGCATTTGTCACTATGGCGTAGTGGGTATGGGGTTCCCACCGCGTCTCAAACGCAGCTCGAGTTCCCTTGAAAGGGAACGTCTCAGGTTACGTATGTAACCCTGGTTCCCTGATAGGGAACGAGACGCTGCGTTTGCCTGCCATACTTCCTGCACACCCTGATCGACTTGCTTCAGACTTTTCAGAAGCTGGCGCGGTCTGTTTGCAAGGGTGCTTTATAGTTTCCTGGTCTATGACGTCACCTATGACGTATCGGGCTTCCATTGGACTGATTTTACACGTGCTTCATGACGCAATCACGCAGAGCGTTCCCACCGCGTCTCAAACGCAGCGTCTCGTTCCCTATCAGGGAACCAGGGTTACATACGTAACCTGAGACGTTTTTTATATATAACCACTACACTTTTCAACAAAGCAAATAAAAATTGTTGCCACTCACATACTTTGCACATTACTATAATATCGGTAACTTTCTCCAGGTTATTTTCCCGGCGAATAGAGCAGGCGGCTACGTGTGGGGTCCGACATGCATGAAGTATTTGTTGCTTTCATCCAATAGCGTGTGTGGGAAAGTGTCAGTGTTGGTGACGCGTTTGTCAACACACTGGCGCGCTGTTTTGAAGTTGCTGTCTGTTAATGTGCACATCTTTTCGAGAAGTGATTTTAGCCCAGGAAAGATTGAATTTGTTAACTAATTTTGCCCACTTATGCTACATATTCAGTTTGACACAAAATGTGAATGTAGAGGTAACGTTATGCATTCTCACTGTTTTTATTTTATGTAACCATCTTTTGTCATACGATGTCCTGTCATTTCGTTGTAATCTTTAATAAATATACCGTTCTGATTTCACACATTTGATCCATGGTATTGCTTGGAAACACATCATAAAAACCATAGACATCTACAGCAGGATACAACGTTAAAATAGCCTAAATATAAAGTTATGTAACTTTACTTTGCCCTCAGCCAAAACAATTTGCCAAGGAACAAATTATAGATTAATGAGACCAAAGATCACCTGTTAGATATACACAAGTCGAATTATATATCATGTTTAACTACTAGACATCAGAGCCAGTGGCAAATGTCAGAAGCACGAGGTAAAGGCTGTTCCAGGTGGGGTACATGAGCGCTGAGCGCCCGGATCTCTCACTCCGAAAACGTCAGATAAAAATTTTAAATAGGCTCTATCTTTACGAATAAACCATAGATTTGAGCTTTAGCCAACTACATTGTCGACTGAAAAACTATTAAAACTACATTTCGTGACACAATAACAGTAGTATTTTGAAATTTCAAATTATATAATGGCCAAATACAACCAGAAACAAATTTTCAGTCTTGCTTGTGAAAAGTAATTGCTCGAGACCGGTTTTAAATTGTGTGGCGATTTGTACAGCCCCAAGCAGCGCACGAAACACATTTTTCTCAATTCCCGGTATGAAAGCTATGGGAAAGTTGCCCTCCGCAATATGGCGGCACCGTTGACGTACGCTCCAGCGGGCAATTGGGCGTCTATGTATTGATTATGTCTATGATAAAAACAAGCCAGACAATACTCTTTTTCCCGCACATTTCTACTGTGGAAGAAATGGCAAAAACATGAAGTGCTGCATGCATATATGTGAGGGAAATGGACCCACCATTCCCTTCACAGACATAAGTTGGGAGAAATTTATTAAATCGGTGTTTCTGTGGAAAGACCTTGAATGCAGAGAAAGTCTTATAGCAGAAGAGGCAGTACAGGCATACAAATTACAAAGCCAGGAACCTACAAACCAGTTAGTCAAACCAGCTAACATTGGCTAACAAAGCAAACAAAGACTCCTTGCATAAACACATTCAGCGGGCAAGCTATCAGGCTGCAATACACAGAAGGAGTCTTGAGTGCATGCCAGACATTCCTCCTCCTGTAAATCATGGCTGGAAGATGGTAGGAGATTTCTACGGAGTGGACTGGATGACACTTCTGCCAGCTCCAGAGGCCATACTGGAACTTGTGCACTGCTCATGTAAAAAAACAAATTGTGTTAAGGGTAGATGCATGTAAACTGCATGAGCTGTACAAACCTCTGTCAGTGTGTAAACTGTGACAATAAGTCACTTGAAGATGACTAGGGCACATGTGGTTATGTAAATACACATGTGGGGAGGGGTGTGTGTGTGTTGGCTACTCCAGCAGAAGTAAATCTGTACGATGTTTATGTACATTATAAGTCTGCTCTGTTTGATAGCACATGTTCTTTGATAGTCTAATCTTATTTCTATTACATGCCGTTCTTCTTGAGCTCTTAGCTCTCCGGTTATAATATTGGCTGCTTGCTGACCCTTTAATGTTATGTCAGATATAACTGATAATTAAATATGTTTTATACATCAAGAGGTTCATGTTTACCTTGAGTTTTTGGCGAACGTTTGCAAAACAGTCTGAGGTAATTATCCGCGGACATACAGCGGAGCTGTAGCCTATGCGAGTTGGACGAAGTGTTACCGTTAGAATTAAGTACTTACACTTTACACCAAATCAAATATGTAATCGCATGCTAGCTACTGCTAGTTAGCCAGCTGAAACTACCCTACTTAAAACGACACTAACGAGACGCTTACATTTATTTTAATTCCAAAATCTAAACCAAGCTAGTCTCCTGCATACGATCGCAAGAGATCGTATGATTGAGATATATATATATATATATATATATATATATATATATGAGATTAACTAGATTTAATTAGATTTTAGAATTAAAATGAAGGATGCATTAATCTACTAGTAATGTCGTAGTTTTGGTTCAGAGCTGTGACCTAACGTTAGACATGCTAGCTACTGCCAGTTAGCCAGCTGAAACTACCCTACTTAAAACGACACTACTGAGACGCTTACATACGTTTGAACAACACAGTGTACAAAACAAACATTTGTCATAGATATCATATTCTAATTAAATGAATACTTACAATCACAAAAACAATGTCCTTGGCGATTGTCACTGTGCTGCCGCCGCAGATGCTGTTCGTGTCTGACAGCTGAATCATCAGTGTAACAACTGTTCTAAATAAGCTACATCTGATTGGTTAATAATAATCCTATGTCAGTATCTTGCCACGCTATTGGCTCGACTGATTTAGTAGGCAACCCCGTTTGCCTGCATATTTACGGTCGTGCATTATGATTTCGGGGGAAAATGTGCAATAAATGGGAGTGGCAACACTTTTCATATCGTTGAGAATAAAACAACCGTCCCAACTTTACAAATTCAGGTTCTCCCTCCATGGGGATCATTCATTTCGAAAAGTAAAGCAGATACGGGGCCTCGGCCCACCGTCTATATCTCTACTCTCCCGTTACATCAGCGGTCGCAGTTCAAACTAATATCATGTAATTTACGTCCTGTCGATGATTGGTTGATATACCAAGGAAAGCTATCCTCCTCTGCCATGTTACTTTTCTCAACACACCTAATCGCTGAAAGTAAAATACTCGATGGTGATTGGCTAAATAATTTTTTTCCATTGAGACACAAGTCTCCGGTTATGGATTTGCATCCCCCTCCCTTTCTCTATCCCCCCAGACTCGCATTTCGGCACATTCTGGGAAGAAGCGCTCGGTGGTTACACTTAAAGAGGTGAAATTACAAACAAGAAATTCACATTCTGTGACATAAAATTTTGGGTAGGCTGTGCCTCCCTTGCCTCCCCTGACGAGCCGCCACTGGTCATATTCAAATGAGAACCTCTTAGTGAATAGCTTTTGTTCATACTACATAGCCTACTATATATTAAGTCAAAACCTGTATTTAAAGTATATAACAATCGTTGCCCTGAGAGCACATCTCTCTTAGTAGATAGGGCGCGTGAAGCACCTCTCAGTTTGATGCCAACTTGGAGACAGAGATGAGATAATTCACTCAAAGCTCGGCAGCTGCTGTTTGAAGCCTCCTGTCCACCCAATGGGTAAAGGACCTTCAGTCGACACGGGTGAAGGGATTTGTGGGATACGGAGCTTTGGACACTGTTGGACATCAGTGAACACCTGCTGCGTGCTGTAGTCCAGTTGAAAGGTATTGTGGGACATACGAGGGTAATTTAGATGAGCAAGATTTGGCACAAGCATTCCAACAGATCATAATTTATAGATATATATAAATAACAAATAACTAACCACAGAAATTCTCATGTTCCATAAGCTTGGTTGATTTTGGACATTTCTTTACTACACTGAGAAAAACGAAAAAGATTTATTTATGTCACAGCTTCATGGCAATACCTTTGCTTGCGATAAGCCTTTTTTGTTGATGTTTGTATAGCTGCTTCTGACTGAATGGATGATTCTCACTCTCCCATCATCTGAACAGCTCCTTATCTTGACCTCAATGATGCCAATCCACTTTTGACCAACTTTCCATAGTTCACTCAAATAAAAAGATTCTGTCATTATTCACTTTCAAGATGTTTAAACCCATGACCCATGATTTTGAGATCTAAATTTGCTCTGCCAGTAACACAGGGCGAAGTGTGGGCTTGTTTTGCACAGATTGAATTAAACCAATCATATTGGTTATGTGTGACACAAGTCATGCCTGTATATGTGTGACAGAAAGTCTAAGTTGTTCTTTTCCCCTTAGGCTTTCGCACCGGGTAGTTATAGGAACTCAGTTATAGGAACTAGCCACCAGGGCGGTCCCCCGAGAACTAAATGTTCCCCTAGAACCATTTTCCTGGTTGCATTCGCACTGCCAGTAGGAACTCTGAAGTGACGTAAGCCGCAGACAGCGACATCATTTAAGCCCGGCATTCAACAACATCAACAACTGGAGGAATGGAGGACTCCATTATCAGAGCTGTGTTTTTGTTGTGGGTCATGGGTTTCATGACAATGGATATGGAATATAGACGTAAAAGTTATGCGATTGAAAGAGCAAAAAGGAGGGCTAAGAGACAAAATCTCCCATGACTTACTTGCAGTATACATTTCATTCAGGCTGAGAAAAGAACACAACGCCGCATACAAAGGCAACAGGGAAATACTATCTATCGCTGTTTAACAGGTTCTTGGAATTAGTTCCTGGAGTAAGTATACGTAAACTGTGTGGTTGTATGGCTTTTTAAAAATGGCAGGTGCCGGTGTGTCATATGGCATGCGTTCGGCCAATCAAAGCACACTTACGTCACTGGTAGTTCCTATAGAGTGCTACAGTGCCCACCCACTATTTTGGTGCCGTTGGTTCCTGAAGTATTTTTTCCATTAATTTCTCCCAGGGATTAAAAAAAAAGAGTCTTTGTTAAAGCGTTATAAGTATAGTAGATTTTTTTATCTTTTTCGCACCTGACTTAAGTTTACCTGGTCGTCTCCTAATCAATGTCCCTGAACATCTCCTAATCGACGTTCAATAACATTTATACTCTAGCGCGTTTCCTAATCAACGTCGGCTGAGTCAGTCAAAGTCTTGACCCCATGAACACTAAAATAAGATCTCTAGTGCTCCACTAACTTGCTGCGCAGCAATAACCAGACATACTTCAGCAAATGCCCTTTAGATGCTTTAATCATGGCCAGGGGAGTTCTCTGGCGTTTCCCAGAGAATCTCTCCCAAAAAGAAGAATACATCAGGTTTTATAGGATAGAGACATACAACAGTAAGATTAACGTGACTTGTTTCTCATGGTCATCTTCCTTCAATATGATTGGTTTAATTCAATCTGTGCAAAACAAGCCCACACTTCGCCCTGTGTTACTGGCAGAGCAAATTTAGATCTCAAAATCATTAAAAAATGGAAGAGGTTAGAAGTTCATTTGATTACTCAATATATCATGAGACTGTTATAGACTTTTATATTTTTGATATTGTCTAGCCAGCATCTCAAAGTTTTCACTGGTTTCCACACACCAACTATCTTCAGAGTACATTTTGTTCAAGTGTTAGAATGTTAGGCCTGTAGGAGAAGTAAGGTTAGATGTTAGAATTATGATTAGTTTAAAATACAGTTTACTATTTTATTTAAAAAATCCATCACATACTGTAGGCCTAAGCCATGAACCAAGCCACAGTTACAAGGTGAATCATAACATTACAAACTTTGATTTAAAGCAAAAACTATTATAGAATATCGGAACTATTATTTTAGTTATTTTAGTTATAAAATTATTTTGAGAGTGTAGAAAGATCGACTCGATTACGTCATTCACAGTGCTTCATGGGAGTGGGCGGGGCTAAAGAGATCTTTTAATGTGTTTTGCTTGTTTTGACTGTCTGATTGGTGGAATTGTCTTTACAGCATCATGGGTAATGTAGTTTTTCACCACGAATTCCTCTGTTAAACATGATTATGTTAAAACTAAGTTGAAAGAATGTGGGCTGATGGCTTCAACAGAGGCAAATCAATTCCACAAGAATCCTACAGTTTGGGAATGACATGAAGGTGAGTAAATGATGACAGACTTTTCATTTTGGGGTGAACTTTAATACATTTCACAGTTTCAGTCTGAGTATTTCTTCATCCAGACTTCACACTGTGATTTTACTGTGAAGTTAATAAGCAATCTGCTTTTGCACCCTGACATTTAACACATTTAACATTCATTCTCAACTGAAATTAATTTTAAGGCTGAGGGCCAATTCAAGTTAATGTTAAATAAAAAAAAAAGCACATTTGTTGAAATACGAAATAACGTTTACCTTCTTTATCTTCAGTTTGTGCTGTTCAATCCAAGGTTTTTTTTTTTATTCTCCCTATGCTAGCATATTCTCCAGAACTGCTCTGTGAAAGGCATTGACATGTAAAAGCTATCTGGGCTTCTTATAATTACAGCCTGACAGCACACAGAGCCTCCACAAAGGTCTAATAATCAGAAGGAGATGATCAGACCATGGTCTATAGCTCTGAAAAGCAGCACTACTGAAATATAAAGTAGCAGAGTTTCTCCTGCATGCAGGAGGTCATGCATGCCACTCTCCTTCCCCAGTTGACATGTGAATCTCACGCTGTTACACATATGTAAGGGTTTTTCTTTTAATGCAGCTTCTAAACGTTTTGTTCATCTTTCAATATTCTATATGGTTTATGATTATGTGATGTCCTTCATTGCGAAAAGGGCAAATGGCCTTCCATCGTACTCTTGTTCACATATAGGAAAATCCACTACACTACCAGAATGACAGTTGATGGTTTCTGTGATGGGTGGAGGGAGGTTGTGCAAAACCACTTTACACCCTTCAAGCGACCACAAGAAAGGGTAGCTAACGTTAAAAATGTGCAATCACTTCCTAAATGCCTTATAGGGACAGAAGGCTTGTGCACTTTGCAAGGAGTTTAGACCACAAGTGCATGACATATCAAACAAAAAGTTGAAACAAAGGTTTAGTAAGTCTTTCGTGTTCCTTTGAGAGGTTTTATAAGACCCTGTAATTTGAAAGAGAAACAACAAATAGGCAATGCAAGGTTTTTATGTGTTGGTGTAGAAGTTAATCTAAGCTTTTGCATTCTCCATGACATAATAATGGAACAAAACCTTTATTTCACATCATTAAAACAATGCAGTGAGTCCCTCCTGCAGTCTTTGTAAATGGCTTTGGTAGGAAAGCATCTGCCAAATGCAAGAATGTAAATATAAACACTGCATACAGGTATAGTTGACATTAAATACTTTTCGAAGGTTGACATATCCTGTGGTGTTAAATACTCAATCTGAAGCTATTCCGAACACAATTTTGCTGCTTATTTTATCATTATTATGCACGCAGATTTTATGACCTCATGTTAATTGGGAAACAACACCGAACCTTTGCATATTTATAAATCTTGGGAGGTGTTGAAAGCATTCAAAGATTTAAGGCATTCTTGAAAGTATGTATCCTATTCAAAAAGTGTAGTATATGTTTAAATTGTGACAGTCCACTTTAGACATAGTAATAACTTTGCAACTATGTCAACTATTGGTATTAGTAGACTGTCTGCTTACCATCTGCTAACACTTTATTTTGATGCTCCCCAACAAACATTCTAAGTAACTTTGGATGTATGTCAACTTATGCTATTAACCCTAACCATAAACCTAACTGTAACCTAAAAGTCTACTAATACTCTAACAAGAGTTTGTAGATGTATAGTTGCAAATTAATGAGAGTTAGTTGACATGTTTCAAAGTTACTTATAGTCAGTACAATGTCTAAAGTGGACTATCGAAATAAAGCGTAACCATTTGAAGCTGTCTGTGGTCATTAATGACACAAGTTTGATTAGGAGCAGAATATGCTAAATAAAAATGCTCAAACAGAAGATACATCTTCCTTGGCATGTAACCATATCAACATTTGAATGTGCTTCTCGTTAAAACATAACTATTATTTATCACTTTATAATAGATTTACATTCCACAAAATATCATAAATCTTAACTCAAAATTACTGACAGAAAACGTCGACCCACCTGAAAGTCATTTAATAAGAATCATTTAAAATGAACTAGTGTTATTTTTTAAATAACCACTCAAAAAAAAGTTGATGCCTTAAATTTTTAAGTACATCAAATTGGATGTTTAAGTCATTTCAACTTGAATTACATGATTAAACTGACTTTAAACAATTAGTCGAATCATGTATAGCATAAAACAGATAAAGCAATTTAAAAACATATGTTGCCACAACTTATTGATACTTTTTACAGTGCATAACAGCAATATTTCTTTTGATCAAATATATTGATAGCTATTGAATTTAGCTATCAGAGGGAAATGTTTGGGAATATATTTATAATGGCAATCCAACTTTCTCACATTTGATATAGTTTCTATATAGTTACTTTTTTTCTAGTCACAGTTTATTTATATGCTTGTTAGCACATCACATCCCCGTAGTCGTATGGGGAGAACAACCACCAAGGCTGCCAATGAAATGGCTGATCTGTGGGATTTAAAGCGAACACAATAGGTGTCATGTGCAGGGAATCTAATCTTGTTGCTCAAGCCAGGATTTTCTCTTCTGTGGCTTGGGCGTTAACTAATTTTTACACCAAAGAAATGCACAGCTTCCTTACCAAAGCAGCCTGTGCGCTTGGATATAATGGTCAATTTTTGGAAATTGCAGCTAAGCCTCTCACAATGTGGTGTAAGAAAGATTAGAATTAATCTTTCTCTCATTTTTTTTCCAAAAATGCTTATTAGGTATTTTCTGATGGAGCCTGGATCTAAAATAAGCTACTTAGGCCTCTTGCTCCACTGTGTCACATTCAATACATCCAACATGTCCAATTTACTCTCGATAAACAGCACACGGTTTGAATATTTTCTGAAGTTATTACTGCCTGCAAAAGAAACAAATTGTGTTTTATATCTTTATGCTACGGTCTGTTTCAGCTTTAGTGCTCCTTGTCCACCCCTTTAAATATGAAAATAAATATGAAAAAACATTGTTTCTTTTTTAATTCTGTTTGGCAGTACAAGTTAGGACCACATACTGTTTTCTTGCTTATAAAACTGAATCATTTCATCCTTTTAAAGTGACATATAACCCTGAGATTAACATAACAGTTTTACAAAAAGTGCTTTTAAAATCGTGTGCATTGGTTACACATAAAGCAATTAAGTTACATCAACTATTTCAGCAACAAAAGTAATTTTTTTCAGTGTTGCATTATATGCCCCCTCAGTCCCATTACAAACACAGAGACTCCTTCATCAACACCAAACCTGAAATATGTGTCTTTTAACTCATATTAATATTATTAAACTTTATTATGATTCACTTTAAATCTAAAACCAGTCGATATAACAAGTAGCTTCTCTGTTCAGTTTTACCATCCCAATGGTGTAGAAATTGCAGGATTTCCAGAGCAGACTTCCAGCAAGTCTATTAACAGATGTGATGACTGATGAATGAGTGAGCAGAAATGAACATGACATTTAGAGAGAGAGCGGTAATAAAATGATGAGTGTGACTCAAACGTGATGAGTGTTGCTCCTCTGAAAGTTTCATTTCCATCAGGAGGGGTAATGATATAACCCAACTCTGACAAACCCGTGATCTCTTGAGGGAGAACAAGCGTACTGCAGCTTGCGTTCTGAGAACCATAGTAAGATTATTAAAAGATTAGCTCTCTCAGATTTATTGCAACATTCCCCATGTTATTTGTCACTTGCAGGATACAAAAAGCCTTTTGAAATGTTAAGGAAGCTGGTTCAAACCTGAATCATATTCTGTACGAAGCAGAAATGGATAAAAACATCCTGTGGAAACACTACAGGACATACAGTAAAAATAGATTTTTACGAGCTTGCCTCTCTGAAGCTTGATGCCATTTTGTTGGAGTTTGCCTGGCAACTTACCCAGAATTTGAAAAATTGATAGCTAAAGCATTCTGATTTGTTTTATGGTGTTCCTCAGGGTCACTAGGGCTCCGTTAAAAGTATTAAGATGCATTTTGGTCTATCCGATCCCATCAATGTTATATAGGGGTGTAAACGCCGAAATGTTTTGAGCTTTCAGTCACATTCAGGAAACACGAGACCACGTTGCATTCTTAGTGTAACGCTTGTGGTCAATGCGTTCGGAATTGTCAATCAACCATTGCACTAAACAACCGACTTTGGCGGTTTCCTGATGCCTTAAAGTCAGCTTTAAGACTTTAGACTTTTCTTCCATATTGTGACGAGTGAAACGGCTTCTCAGGGTACGTTCACACAACAATGATGTGCTAAAAACTGAAAAGTTTTTCCTTTGTGTTTTTCGCGTACAGACGACAACATTGTCAAAAAGATCCCCGTTCACACGGATCCACCAAAATGATTATAACTCTGTATTATGGATGCCAGTTGGCGATGTCACTTTGTAAAGAAACACTACTCGCCAATAGACTGAACATGCAATTCGCACGCAGACGTCACCGTTTTCACAAATTCTAATTTTTGTTGTTTACAAGGAGTAAAAGGAGTTCTCATGTAAGTGACAAGTTGCCACGCCCTCATGCCAGTAAACGCATCATCACGGTGCATTCACACAGGGCGTCTGCATTAATATGGAAGACCCCAAAGGCCAAAACGTGTGAAAATAACATGTAATTATGCGTTAAGATATTTTGGCCTTCCATAGCGTTAACACTTTTATTTACTTTGAATGGGTGACGTCATGCATTGTCAAACGGAATTGTGGGTTCCTTTGCGTTGCGTCATTGGCGTTGCTTGCGGCAGAAGTTGAAGGGCACATGAACTTAAAAAATAATTATGTGCACAGATAAATTATTTATAATATACTGCAATGTTCCATAAAAAATGAGAATTGTCAATTGTGATTTCATGGTGACTTTCAGCATCTGAATATTAGAGAAGCACATATATAATGGCACAAGACATCAAGGAATCATGTCTGGTATGAGCATGTGGTGACAGAACATGAAGCACATACCGGTATGTGAAGTTTACTTAATACAGGTAGATACTTTACTGAAATAACAGACAATTCTGCTCGTAACGTCACGTTTCTGCTAAACTCCAAGTATGTTACGTAACACAGTGGCAGAATTAGTTTATATCCCAAGTTTTGTTCAGATCTATAACCATAATATCGGTGATCTTAGCCTAGCAACCACTACTAATTAAAACTGACAGAAAGATACATAGACTTCCATTAGATGCCAATTTACAAGGAAAGCATCTCTTTTTTGTGTGGCTGAATGGCAAAATGATTTGGGCTCGGATGTAGGCCTACATGAAACAGACCGTGAAACAGATGCTTGTTGCACTTGGCATGGAGAACTACATAAACATCTGTTCAACAGGCTTGACAACACCTTTTCCCACTTTTACTGAAATACTGGCCTCTGGTGGTTTACTGTTGCCATGTACACTATAAAGAACAGGATTTTTGCACAAATTTTCGCACATTTAAAAAAATGTGTATCTGAAACCTGCTTGGATTAGTCTATGAATTCGAGTGATTTTTTTCTTCCTTTATCCAATTTAATTCTGTTTGTTTCAATAAAAAAGTATTGTTTTATTGCAGTACCTAACCTCTCCACATGGGTGTGACATAACACTGATAATTAAATATGAATGATGAAAATGATTTATAGAACTCTAATGTACATGGTTAAATCTTCCACTTTACTTTTGCTTTGTTATATTAGATGTGATTAGAAAATTTTAGTATTATTTGTATAATATAGTATATCTTAATATATTCTGATTCAGAATAGATTGACATAATAAGAAATATGATATCATACAAATAATACTAAAATAACACTTGCAAATAAATTACGGTAACCATGCAACAGTGATACATTTTTACATTTCCCCTGACAGATATTGTAAACATTATTATAGAAGAATTAAAGTTTTCGATAATCAACCACTTCCCTTGAACTCTTGTTGGCTTTGGTAGAATTAGTGTAATGTTTTAAAGTTGTTTTGGATGGAAATTCTCCAAAATGATGCAACAAGAAACAAATAGTTTGAATTAGTTGCACTATATGATCATCATGAATCTCATGCTTTTTATTTATGTGTTGTGGGAATGTAGAATCAGCAATGAGACTGACATTAATAACAGCAAATGTGGTTTAGTATGTTGTCTTTAAAGGGTACAATCAGATTAAATGCTCAACAACAGTTATATACAGTGCATCATAATGGCTCATGGAGTGCTGTAAATCTTGAAATCAAGTCTCTAGAGACTTCAGTTCATGGCTGACGGCATTACCATCACTTGAAGCAGATTAATAGTTGGTGCAGTTGGCAAGTTGTGATGCAAGTTGCTTACAGAGCCACTTTACACCCCTTTATCTTTCACCATGTCTAAAGCCTGACTGCATATCACAACTAAGCTGCCAACAGGCCCTTAAATATAACCTTATCCCATCACATCATCTTTTGATTTGGAGACAACTTCATACACTCTGCAGTGACTCACAATGTCACTCAGAGAGCCTAGTGTCAAGATAATATGAGTAGTGCAAGAACAGTGGCACTTTTTTATCAGAGCGTCACCCAAGGCCGGCTCCGACATGTTTGGCAATTGCATCCATGGCGTGCAACGCTTCTTGGCAGCCGCCCAATGACGGAGACGCTCCAGCTACTCTGTTGATACCCAATCAGCCACTTACGCAAGCCTTTGTGAAGTCATAACAGAGGGGTGGAGTTACCTGACTCTCAGGTCAAAATGCACTTTGAGTTTTCTCTTTCAGTCTGTCCTCAATTTAGCACAAGAGGACATTTTATTGCTGCCGGGTGCTAAGTTCCCTTGTGAAAAAAGAAGTACATTTTAGCATAGGCCTACTTTTAAAAAAGTACTTAAAATAATATATATATATATATATATATATATATATATATATATATATATATATATATATATATATATATATATATATATATATATAATGTGTGTGTGTTTTAAAGTATTTTAAATTAAATGGATTTTCAGAATGTTGTTTACCCACTTGAGCAGGACTTAAGTAGATCTTTATATGTAATTTAATTACTCTATTGTACTGCCAAATGCATTTATCGTCAACAAAAACATTTTAAAGGGATAGTTCACCCCACAATAAAGTTGACTGCACCCATTGACTTCCACAGCACTACACAAGTCAATGTGTGCATGCCATCAACTGTCTGGTTACCAACATTCTTTAACATATCTTCTTTTGTGTTCAACAGAACAAAGAAACTCATACAGGTTTAGAACAACTTGAGGGTGAGTAATTAAAGTCAAAATTTTCATTTTTTGGGTGAACTATCCCTCTAATATAATTTCTATTGAAACTTGTATGTAATTTATTTAAATAATTTTTAAAATATACATTTTGTAATAATGAAGTTGCCATGTAGTACATTTAAAATATGTTAGCTTTAAATGTTATATTGAATCACACACTACAATTGAAATTACAATCATGGACTTGACGTGTTAGTCAACAGCAAACTAAGCGAACTTCCTTAAAACATGACAAAATATTTTTTGAAGTGTACTTATGTGTGTTAAGAAAGTGTACTCTCTTTCAGTACACTTAAAGGGATAGTTCACCCAGAAATTAAAATGATGTCATCATTTACTCACCCTCAAGTTGTTTCAAACCTGTATGAATTTCTGCTGAACACAAAAGAAGATATAGTATTTTTTTTCCTACTATGGAATTCAATGGGGCCCATCAACTGTTTAGTTACCCGTATTATTCAAAAATATCTTAATTTTTGTTTGGCAGAAGAGAGAATTCATACAGGTTTGGAACAACTTGAGGGTGAGGAAATTATGACAGAATTTTCATTTTTGGGTGAACTATTCCTTAAAGTGGCCTTTTATTTCATTAATATATTATCTGCAAGTACAGTTCTTAAGTATACTTTTAAGATTTGAAGTACACTAGTGCACATTCAATACAATTAAGCGCACTTCTTTTTCACAAGCGTAATCTTGAGGCTTTAAGAACATTTTTAGAGACATCTGATGATCTGAATATTGAAAAAGAAATCATAGGGAATAAAATGCAGCGTTGCTGCAATTTTGCTTCACACAAAAGTTATGCATTTAGAAAATAGGTTTTTCACAGAATGCACCACAAATGTAAATAAGAGAGTAATCTTTATTCAATTTTGTTCACACACTTAACATGTACATATTTACACATGCTCATTTCTACAATGAATTTTAACTATTAAACCCTCATGGTCAAGCCTTGGGGTTTGTGTCACAAATACATAATTCACAGTGCAATATGAACTCTGTGGACTCGTGTCAGCTTTCCCCATGTGCTGCATGCATGAGACAGACATCTTGCATACCCTCCAGCCTTTGCTTATAAAGAGCCTTTCACAAACCATAAACGTTGCATGTCTCCATTATGCTTGGACTCAGAGGTAACATACAACCCCCAGCACGAGGGTAGTAGAAAACAGAGCTTTAGAAGACACTCCACCCTTACAGTAGTGCTATTGTAGAACTGTTCTCTTTACTTTAAAGTGAGAGTGAAGATATGCATACAGTCATAGTGAGGTTCATAGCCCTATCCTCTTCATTACACCAACGCCCAGCTGTTGAGTCATCATATCTTACCCGCAGTATGAACTGGCCTGCCATACTAAAGTCTCATGCTTTTATGAGGATCCCTTGGATTCAAGTAAGGAAACTGTGACTAGAAGGACTAGAGAGATCAGGGTACAGCAGGATGAATGAACACTTTGTATCTGTCTGTAACGGTTTGTGTCTGTCCTGAGGCTCATTCTGAACATTTATTGGTAATTCACTGAATTTAAGAATCTGTATGACACAGAGTTTTAAGGGTCAATAACTGACATTTAACGTTTGGACGGCCATTCTCCTCCTATCAAACCAGACATGTACCTTTGCTGCTGTGGTATTCAATGGGTGAGTCAACCTGCACGGTTCGTTTTGACAGTATAAGAGTGAAGCCACAGGTCTGGCCCATAGGCCAAGGTTAGTCACCATGCTGACATTCTCACTTCTCACATTCTCTCATTATCACATGACCCATAATCCCCAGTCTCACGTCATACAGCACAAGAATGGTTCACTAGCACCAAACGACTTCAAAATACACTGGCTGTTGTGCGCACTGTCCTTAAAGCTGACATAGATGATACAGTACTTTGAATGAGTGTATACTTCTGAATCTATAACAAATTCTGTATAAGAAACCAAATCATACACAAAAACCCACCGAGATAACCAACAGTTTTGGTCCATATTCAAGCTATATTGGGTTTCCTCAGGAGAAAAGATCCTCACCCTGCTCCATTTCTATCTGGGGCACTGTCTGTTCTCTGAGGTTAACTTCCTGTTCTGCGTTTCCTGTGTCCAGTGTTTTGCTGTGGAACCATGGGTGAATGAGGACCTCTGCGGTGGTCAGTCTCTCGCCGGGGTCCTTTCTGAGCAGACTGCGAAGTAGGCAGCGCGCCCTTAAAGACAGTCCATCGGGAAGGCAATATGTGCCCCGTCGAATCTTAGAGAACAGGGTTGCGGGGTCCGGGTCGTGGAAAGGGTAGCGGCCCACCAAAATTGTGTACAGCATGACACCGAGGCTCCACGCGTCCGCCTGCTTGCCTGAGTAACACCCGCCGCCGTTCAAAATCTCCGGACTCACATACGCAGGGCAGCCGTGCGTGTCGAACATCGAGTCGTCCTCTCCACACAGAATATGGCAGTCCTCCAGACCCTCTAATTTCAAATAGGTCCTAAAGCAAACACATCATGGTTAGTACAATGACATAATAGTTATTGTGTTGTGGCTGTGAAGAATATCATAAGACTGGTTTATACAGATTTAGACTTTTTCACATTTTCTACACCGATTTTACTGTCGAATTTTGCAGAATAGGCTGGGTTTTGGTTTCACCCAAGTTTTAAGTTGGTGTTAAAGTGGTTTGCCACTTTATGTGGTGGTATTGAGCAGAACTGGTATCAACCAGTTGAAATGAATTGGAAATGAATCACATTTTGCATGCTTCTGGTCACACGTGTTATACTACTGTATAAAAGAGGGGTTTTCAAATGGGAATTCAGGAACCTTCAAAGGGGTGCTATGGGGTCTATGTCAAATTTGAGAGAGAAAAAGATATAGTACCATTCAAATGTTTGGGGTGGGTAAGATTTTTTAATGCTTTTGAAAAAGTCTCTTTATTGGATCAAAAATACAGTAATATTGTCATGGGTTGAGGTAGGGTTGAAGTGAGGACTCAAGGATGCAGAGGAATATTGGCTTTATTAAAGTAAAACAAAACACAAACAGAAACTACCCCGTGGGGGGGAAACACTACAGACTAGACTTGACAGGAAACACAAGACCGGAGTCATCAGACAGGCAGGGAATTAACAACAGCGTGCGACAACGATCTGGCACAGGCCGGCAAACACAAAGGGAATAAATAGGACAGCAAACAAGGCAGGTAACGAGGGAGGACAGGTGGGCGAACTGAACCAATAATCAGATAACTAGATGGGCGAACTGAACCAATAATCAGATAACTAGATGGGCGAACTGAACCAATAATCAGATAACTAGATGGGCGAACTGAACCAATAATCAGATAACTAGATGGGCGAACTGAACCAATAACCAGATAACTAGATGGGCGGGGTCAGACAATAGACAAGAGAGCACATGGCACAGGGAGGTATGCAAGCCATGTGCTCACATCAAACATGAAATCACACACAAGCACATGACCAACAATAACCAATCGCTAGCCATGAGCTTACACAGAACAAGACACGAACATGCAGCTAATGAGAGACACTCATAAGCCGTGTGTTCACACAGAACAAGATAACATGAACGCACGCAGCCAGTGAGAAACACTAGCTGAGTGTGACAGCACAAGACAGAAAAACACAACAATACACACAGACAAAGACAGATACAGGAGTGACAGGTCACAAAACCAAGAAACACACTAGACCGAGGTGACAGAACCCTGACAAATATTGTGAAATATTATTACAATTTAAAATAACCGTTTTTTACTTCAATATATTTTCAAATGTAATTTATTCCTGTGATGGCAAAGCTGAATTTTCAGCATCATCATTCCAGTCTTCAGTGTCACATGATCCTTAAGAAATCATTCTAATATGCTGATTTGCTGCTCAAGAAACATTTCTCATTATTATCAACGTTGAAAACACTTCTTAATATTTTTGTGGAAACCGTCATATTTTTTTCAGGATTCTTTGATCAATAGAAAGTTCAAAAGAACAGCATTTATTTGAAATATAAATCTTTTGTAACATTATAAATGTCTTTACTGTGACCTCTGATCAATTTAATGCATCCTTGCTGAACTTGTCTCACACTCTTAACAACTGAAAGCATAATCAAATTAGACAAAATATCACACAATGGGTGGAGTATGTGTATAATTCAGTGCATGACAGGTGATCCGGTTCTGAGGAAATCTACGTAGTTTTCTGCAGAGCTCTGATTCCATGTAAGCCTGACGATGATAGATTTAATATCTCTAATAAATTTGCTCTTTCATTTCTAAACAAAGTGATGTATTGAAGCCTTCCTTTATTGTGCATGGAGCTGAAATAACTCTCCATCACTTTTGTTGAGCTCACAGACTGCAGCGCATGTAAATCACGGAAAAGAAAGCCGCTCTGAGTGTTCTGACCCTCAAGCAGGCGCTACTACAACAAATAAAGGACGGACCGACCCTCATCTAATTACAACCTTTGTTTAAACAAAAGCATGCATGAAAGTTTCCACAATGCACGCACGTAAAATAAACACTGAAGTGCTCCGTAATGTATTCTTGTAAACTCTGGGCTAAGTTTAGCTCAATTTCCAATAGGAAACAAATCCCCTACTACTCTAGGAATATCCCTGTGGACATTAACAGAAGAGCTGATGACCCGTGAGTCTGTGGTATCCCTGTCAGTAAAACATGAGCTGCTCTGCATGCTATTGTGTTTCATCACTGGCTATCAGCCTCGGTTTGGAGGGGTTTGTGGATGACACAACTGCATTCTGCCAGAGAGGTGGAGAGAATGAGTCATAGTCCTGTGTGTGTGTGTGTGTGTGTGTGTGTGTGTGTGTGACAGACATAGAGACTGAGGACAAATGAGTGCACTGCGCTGTGCTGCAGGTCTACTGTGTTCTTCCTGCACCTGTGCTGTACGCTTATGGCATCTGGCAGTGCCTTATTACCCACGAACAGCGCTGTTACATCAGTGACGCACAAACGGCCCCTGCCCAGCCAGCCTGTGCGTGCGTGCTTGTGTGTGTGTGTTTCACAATCTAACTACAGACGCATTCCAGGTCAGTGAGCGTCTTTGTGTATGCCATCACACACAATCTCTGCGTTATCGCAGTTTCAACTTTTTTTGTTGCTTATCCATCACTCATCATTACCGCATTTCGCAAAAGCTATTCCAGCTATGGAAATTGCATCCGTCCTGCGGAAAGATAGTGTAAGAACAGCAGGTTTACATAACTTGTCACTACGCTGATTGGTGCCAAACAAAGTGAAATAAAAAAGAAAAACGTTTCTTTGTGCGCTTGGTCTCAGCAAATGTCAGCATGCCCTGGTTACGTCTGCGCTAGACGCGTCTGCCGGGACAGGCCGCCAGTCTGCCAGTCTGCCAGTGTCGCAATGGCCACAGCCGGCGCTCCTCACCTACGAGTGATGCCGTATTCAGGAGTGTGTGGGTATGATCCTGAATGGTGAGTTTCCCCTCTGTATGCATTGCTATGACTCATCTTGCTGCACCCGTTGGCTGCTATGAGAGAAGGGTGACTACGTCCTCTTACACTTGCTTGTCTATTTCCATTCACTCAAATGAAAACCGATGCCCAAAGGTCAGGTGTAAAATGTTGCCCCAGAAATAGCAAATTTACTGTACTGAGGGATGTGAAAAACAACATATTTGCTAAATCAGCTAGTCGGTAGGTTGCTTGAAAGACTAGTCGACTAACTGGTTTTAAGGAATCCCTGTATAATTAAGGTGAGTTTTGAGTTCACTTGACCCCAAAACGGATGCGTTTCTTAGGGGGCATTTACTCTTTCTTTTAGCATTCAAAAACACACATTGACACGATGTAATGTAGCAGAATTAAATAATCCGAAGTCATGTTTATAAACTGTCTTATGTTGAAACACCATCTTAAAAGCATAACTTTTCCAAGAGTGTTTTACTGTGCAAAACCGTCAGCATGCTAATTAAAGTGTCTTTGTTAAAATACATATAAAACATTCATAATTTATATTTAAAAGTTTTTTATATAAATTTATACATTTTTTAATATTTTATAAAACAAAGATTATAAAAAAATATTTGATAAAATAAATAAAAGTGATATTTTATATATAATACTTTTATTTATTATATATATTTTACATTTGTATAAGTAACATTTGTATATAAAAATATATAAAATCAGATTTAATTTAAATATATATATATATATATATATATATATATACACAGTAATATTTTATATCTCAACATTTTTGTTTTTATTTAATTTAAAAAAAATGTTTTACAAGTAATATTTTATATAAAAGGTATAGTAAAATAATATGTTATAAAAATATCAAAAGTAATATAGACAGACATATGGATTGGTTAACCAGCTCCAGTATGTTCCCTTCACTGGGGACCGTGGATGAATTTTTATTTATTTAATTTAGGCCATTTGCTTTTTATATATAATTCACTTGCATAATTCCGAGGACTCTCGGTTTCTACAGAAAAATCTCTGACACAGGTCCAGAGGTCTGATTACCAGTCGTTCCTCTTACGGAAGTGAGTGTTAATAGGTTTGTTCCATTGAGTCTTTAGGGAAGCAGCACCAATCACCTGCGATGTGTCACATAGCTGTGAGGAAGCGAAAACTGAATGAAAGTAGAACTGACACTATTCAAGTATAACGCTGCTGGTGTCACAGCATTGATACATGAGGTACAGTACTGCACCTGGATTGCCCCCCCCCCCCCCCCCCCCCCCCAAAAAAACCTCCTGCTTTCACACTCACAAAGTGTAACTCTCACCTTTTCTCATCTGAGAACACAAACTTGCGAAGCTTGAGGTCCCCCAAAACGATGCCAACCTGGTGGCAGTGGTTCACTGCAGACACCACCTGGTAGAAAAGCTTGGAAGCCAGGTCTTCAGGAAGCCTCTTGCTGCTCTTTACAAAGGTGTGCATGTCACCAAAATCCTTCTCTTGGAAAACATAGGCTTTGCACTCCCCAAGAACTATGTCTTTGATCTGTGCAACGTTCTTATGATTTGACAGCATGCTGTAGGCTCTTATTTTCTCCTGATATTGGCCCATATCAAACACCTGCAGATTGCAACAACAAAAAAAAAGTGTTCAGTAGTATCATAAGACAATTGTGACCTGATAAAGTCAGTTCACTGGAGGTTGAATGTATGGAGACTGTGATACTGTAAGGATAAACACAAACAACATGCTATAAAAAGTTTAATGTCTTGTGAAGTTTGCAGCAAAATCATGCACATTCTATTTGAGTATCATGTCAGACCCATATATCTGACTCAGATGCTGGTGCATTTGCAAATACTTGATAAAGATCAACATTTCATAAATCTGATAGCATCCCCAGTAACCTGCACAGAGATTCTGATAGCGTACAATTATTGATATGCTTCAACATTTTTAATGTGTAGGCTATTGTGAGATTTTTTTGATCACACAGTACATGCATGCAATTGTTTTTTAAAACAAGTCCTGCAGTATTTTACGTGCATCTTTTCTGTTTTGCTGATATTAATACTGATAACAGGTGACTTTATTTAGATTTTTGGTTATGTATTAGGCTATTATTGAAACGTTTAAATCAAATGTGTTAATTGACATGCGTGGATCATACTTATATAGGTCATGACTCATGTACATTATAGTGGTTTACCTTGCAGAGCAGTTCCTCTCCTGTGTCCATGTCTAAAGCGCTGTGCACCCCCAGTCGGTCGGTCAGGGGCACCAGCAGGAACTGGCCGATGCGAGCGGGACCCTGATGGGCTGAGGTGACGCTCAGAGGAGCTCCGCTCGCCGGAGATCCCGGAGAGGAGCCCAGGAGACCAGCATCAGCTGAAGACTCGCTGAGCCGCGGACATCTGCTCACGGGCTCGTCTGTGTCAAAGCGCTTGTGTCCGTGTCTCACCGGTACCGGATTATGAATCCACTGCACACTCATTCTTACAAACTACAGTAGTTGAAACTGATATTAGCTACCGGAGTGATCCGACGGATTTCACGAAAGCATATTCCAGAAAGGCATATTCCAGAAAAGGATGTGCAATGCACTGCAAAGGGAGACACACAAATCCTATTTAGGCTACTCGTCAATTGATGTGAAAAGCAAAAAAAGGTGTTTGTGTCATAGGTTTGCAGTTTCTCTTATCCATTGTTTTTCAGTTTTTTTGCATTAGTCCGCTGAAGCTTTTTTGGACAACATTGAAGCCTAAAAGAGTATGAAGCAGCTGTGTGGTGTGAAATATTCCCGGTGTAGATCTGAGCCCGAGAGAAGGGCTGTCTGACTCAACTACTGATGCGGCTTTAAGAGCTCTACTTTCAGCTGATGTCCGATTCGATCGAGTCGGTTCATTTGAATGATTGATTTGAATCGACTCGAAAGCTTCGTTTAATCTCTCCACTGAATGGGAGAATATTGGCAGTAAAACTGTTAGGTGAGTGACGTGGGTGATGTTGAATCCATATAAAACACAATCGATACAGCCGAATCGAAAACAAAGCGATAACATCGACAATTAGCCTAACTAGGCTAGGCCTATATGTTTCAGAATCAGTAGCCTACACAAATAATACATAAATGTCGAGCACGTATAAGCCTAGTTGAGCGGACTCATTTGAGTGATGTCTCAAAAGAAGCATTTATTCATGAATTTATCCGAACGAAACGATTCTTTAAAATGAATCGGACTTAATGCTGGAACTCCGCCCGGTTCAGACTCTCTCTAGTGACACATTCATTGCAGTCTCGACGATTGGGCAATCGCCACATGCCATTCACTTTCCAGATGAATAGTAAACCGCTAGTTTAATCAACTTTCCTTTCCCTCACCAGCCAAATCTGCATGCAAAGCGTTTTAAATAACACTTATGCAAAACCGCCTTTGTATTCTTTTCAAATGTTTACAATTTAGCCTACTCCAAATGTTTGCCATTGTGAAATCCAAGGAAGTTGCATTCATATTTTTCATTCTTCATCAAAACACATGGCCAGGCAATGATTAACTTATTTCGACATTTAGAGGCCAGAGGGTTATGTTGTGCTCATTAGTGCACTGCACTGTTCATGTGCTTATTTTCTTACCAGTATGTTTAAGATGTATCATCTATCTGCAAATAGGCTATGTCAACCATATTGACATATTTATCATGCTTAGCTACAAAAAAAAAAAGTCTGTGTCTGAGGAATCGTTGGGTTTGTACATATATTTGCACTTCAGATTTGTTAATGCGCTGATGAGTCATCGCCATAAAGAGAAAGACAAGGGAGTGGTGGTGGTGCCCTTTATAGAATAACCATAGATCTTTCTAAGGAGATATTTGTTTAATTTAAACAGAAGGGGGATGCACAAAGAGCAGGAAAGCATGTCTATGACGCACAAAATAAATTTGTGACTGTCTACCATGTCATTTGGTATATTAGCATACCCGGTACCTCTGCAAATAGTTTACTAGCCTTCGGGGCTCACACACAAGACAGCGACTCCCACATTGGGTTTGAAACATCAATTGTGTGACAAAATAAAATCGGATGCAGTTCTTAATCGACTGCATATGGCTGTATGTGCCACACAGACTATTGAGTATAGTCACTATTGGAACCTTTGTCCCCGTTGAGTGACCGCTCTTAATTTGGAAGGGTGTAATTGAACGAGCACCTGTTTTACTAGACAGAAAAAGAGAGCCCTGTTTACAATAGACTCAAGGGAATGTGGACTGTTTTTGATGCTTAAAATACCAGAGCTATCCAGAGTCATTTTTCCAGTATTAATGAAAAAGGTAAATGAGTGTTTAGTGGGCTAATCACAGTCTAAAATAAAAAAAAAACAAATAGAAGTATTCAGAGGCAGTGTTATATTACTATTTTGGGTTCCTGCAGTTCCAAAAGAAGTGTGGAATATTTCAGTATACGCATTGTTCCTGTCCTGGTTGCCTGAATTCAATCGTGACAGTATATAATAGATGATTCGGCTGCAGGTTTGGAGTTCAAACATGGTCGGATTGAGGATTTAACATTAAAGACGGATGTTTTTTTGTTTTTTTACTGTAAAATATCTCTCTGATGACTCAAAGTATCTGATGTGTGCATTTGTCATGTTGTTAAGCAGGAACAGAACAGGTTTTCTGCGCTTCCTCTCCCTTTAGAGTAAAACACCTTAGTCTCCATGGGAAATATCTACTTCTCCTTTGTTATGACATAAACAGGTGTCACTGAGACCACACTGGACGGTATTTGTGTTGTGTTTGCATATGATTCAGAGAACATGGCTATTTGAGGTCATTCTCGCTTAAGAGCCCTAGCAGGGCTCTTTTCCATTGTAATTAGCTGACTCATTGCCTGTAGCAAAGACAAAGCAAACTGATCATTCTGTATACTCAACATCTCAGCCAGGAACAGGTGTACATGCTCCTTAGATATTTGCATGTCGGCTGGTTTAGGAGGGTGAATCTGGCCTTGAGGGGAAGGCTACATCATAATTGTGGCTGAACTTTAACCATGCATATGACTGGCAAAAGCAGTCATCAAATAGGGAAGTTATGAATACTATACATGGTCCAAAAATTGTAAAACCAGTAATAGGTTTACCGCACAGGAAAAACATTTCAGTCACTTCAGATAAGGCTATCTATGGAAGCCCATTTCTGCCTCAGAGTAAAAAAAAAAAATAAAACGGGTATGTGAGATAAGGTTTAAAATTGTGAGATTTAAAAGGATACCCGTGTGAAAAAGAAGGGTGCTTAATTGTAATGAATGTGCGCTTGTAGTGTATTTCAAATCTGTAAAGGTATATTTAAAACTGTACTTGCAGATAATATAATGTTACTGAAAAAGGCCACTCTTGTGACTTTGTTTCTTAACACACCAAAAAAAGGTGCTTTTTGAAATAACGTCAAATTAAAAGTTTGACCTTACATTTTAAATAAATATGTTTTAACCTTTTGTCATGCTTTAAAAAAAATACACTTATTTAATTGCGATGACTATAGCATAATAAAAAACTTATTGATTATAATTTTAACTGTAGTGCTATTCGGTTATTATTACATTTAAAGTTAATATATTTTAAATGTAAACTGCAACTTTATTATTACAAATGTGAAATTACAAATATATTTAATTACATGACATGAAAGTTACAATAGAAATTGCATTAAAGTATATATCACATGTATATATATATGTATATATATGTATACAAGTATGTAGTCACATGTGTTCCTTTGTCTTAGTTTACCGCCACTCATTTGTTTCCATGGACACTAACTCAGTCATCACAGCTGTTCATCATTTAGTTAATCACAATTATGTATTTAAGTTCCTCCCTGTTCACTCTCAGTTTTCAGTCGTTATTCGTGGTTGTTTTATTGTTTTAATGTTTTGAGTTTCCTTTATTATTAAAGACATTTTGTGTTGGAACCTGTGGACTCTCATCTTCATATTTGTGACAATAAAACATTTTAATTGCAAATAACATGCAGTTAAGTGTCTGAAAACATTATATTCAGTGTGTACTTAAGTATATTCTTTTAAAGTATATTATTTCTGTAAGTACACTTTTTAAAAGTCTGCTAAAGGGTAGTCCACCCTAAAAAATAATAATTCTGTCATCATGTACACTCATGTCATTCCAAAACTGTAAGACTTACTTTCTACTGCGGAACACAAAAGAAAATATTTTGAAAAAGGTTGGTCACGAAACAGTTTTGGTTACCATTGACTTCCATTGTGTGGACAAAAAAACATACACACAAAAAAAAAACAGACATTTCTCAAAACAAGTCATACAGATTTGGAACAACATGAGGGTGAGTAAAGGATGACATTTTTTTTTCTTTTGGACAACTATCCCTTAAGGTCACACTTATTAGACACGAAGTAGTGATTGTGAGAAATAAAATTACAGATATAAAGTCACAATGACCTTTTATTTTGTATTGCGGATCTAGACTTCCATAGAAATCCGAAATGTCATGTGTCGTTTTGCATTCCTGTAAATATTATTTCAGAGCAATCAAGGTTGAATAAATAACGCTATTAAAAAACTATGTTTATGAGTAATTATTATGAAAAAAAAATAGATGGCATGATTGAAGTGCAGTGCGGCTGACAGTTATCTTAGGAGCTGTCACAGTGTGTTTTCCCACAGCTGGGGGTCAGAAGGTCAGGAAGATCAGTGGCTACCGTGAGCAGATTGTGAAACAAACAGCACCACGGTAATTCAATCACGAGTCTTTCCTCTTCAGCGGCTTTGGTTTGGTCACAGCTGTGTGCAGGGACTTTTGAAGTGTTGCATCTACAGCTATAGGCTCATAAAAGTGGCAAGATTTTGAAATCCTCATGGTTTACGAGACATAATACGTTCAGCCACGTTGGCTCACATTCAACACCGCTAAAACGCTCTTGTAAACATTCCACGGTTAAACCAGCATCAAATTTCAAACGGGCCAAGTCGAACCATTATTAAGTTTCCACGCAGCTTCTGTATTTCTACTGAACTTTTCCCATGCGCTGGAGTGTTTCTCTACACCGTGTTCTTCAGGATCCAGTTACACAAGAGAAAACTGCAGTTTGTTGTGGTTAGGGTTATCATCAACAATCAACTGTGATGAGTAAGAGCTCATCCTGTAAGCCTGAGGAAATAAAATGTGGCGGCCAAGGGCAGTTCTCCACACCACACAGGCGCCAGGCTTCAACTTCAGTCAAGAAAATAAAAGTACAGTCATTCTGAGAGACAGGGCATGTCTTACAACCATATGACCTTAAGAATGAGGTTTGGAATGTGGAGCTGTGTTGAGATTCTCAAATGATGCCTAAGCGAGAGGTTAAATGGCGAGGTCTGCATTTGCAAGGTCTGCCGTAATATCATGCTGAGTTCCACTAATAGTTCTTTGCAGGTTTAAAAAGCATGGAGTAACTGGGTTTAATTCCATTTAGAAAAGAAACAGAAGAGTGGGGAACCTCTTAAAGTCGCGTTAATGCCACTCAAGTACATGCCTACAGTTTACACTCGTCTCGAATCCTTCTAAACCTTCCGATCATCAAGTCAACAGTTCTGAAATGATCAAAAGGAGAGGGAGCTTAGCATTTCAAAAAGAATTTAATTGCAGCACATTAACAGGATTTCAATGGCCTTCAGCATTGTACTCTAACGGAGGAGATTTACACCAATAATACCATGAAAGGATAAAGCAATAATTTCATAGGCATTATGGCGGGATGCCAGGGAAGACCAGGAGGAAAGTGTTGTAGTATGTTTGGAGTACAGTGTGAGTAAAATGGTTTTAGTCACATTATCCTCAGGAATACCTCTGCATTACCTTTTCACATATTAATTTCTCTCATTATAAACACACACACACACACACACACACACACACATATTTAAAATCAGGGGGCCAAAAAGCCCCCATAGTGAAATAATCTAACATAATAAATTATTTAAAATGGATTTGAGCAAATAATGTAAAGGATGGATTGAACTGCTGTAAAGTGACAGTAAAGATATTTATAATTTTATTAAAGAGTTCTAATTCAAATAAATGCTGTTCTTTTGAACTTTCTAAACATCAAAGAATCCTGAAAAAAAAGTATCACGGTGTGCAGAAAAATATTAAGCAGCACAGCTGTTTTCAAAATTGATAATAATAAGAGTTTCTTGAGCAGCAATCAGCATTTTAGAATGATTTCTGAAGGATCATGTGACACTGAAGGCTGGCGTAATGGCTCTTTTAAAATAGGCCTATATTCAGATAGAAAACAGTTATTTTAAATCGTGATAATATTATATTACTGTTTGGTGAGCATAAGAGACTTCCTTCAAAAACATAAATCATATAACCCCAGACTTAACCATAACTTTTCCAATTCCAAAACTTTGTTGACATTTTTTATAAATTGAAACGTTTCCAATTTAGTCTGAACTGAATTAATTCAATTAAAGCATTTAACACAAATAGACAACATTCTTTGTTAGCGATATGCCCTTATAAAGGTAAAAAACACTGGAATGTTTTTTCCAGGGGGCAAATATTGCCCCTTAAACATTCATTCCTAACACTGGATCAGCGTCAAGGGATTCGCAGCAGACCCTGGTGTCAAGTGTAATTTTGGTGAAAACTTGTTAACATCAGTTCTAAAGTGCATTTAGCCCAGCAGCATTTGCTCAACTCGAGTACAAAAAAAAAAAGAAATGCCCCTGTCAGCTTTGTTCAGAGGTGTGCAGGGGTTACGCAACCGCTGTTTCCATAAACGTGGACTCGTGAGAGCTCTGTTCAGGGTCAGTGACTGGTTCGTACTTGTCGTTGAGGTAGTGTGGATTAAGTGAGTGCTGAGAGGAAGGTGTTATGTTAGCATGGAGGCGGAGGCAATTAAGAGAAGGAAACATGCATTATTAATGCTCATGAGTTATAATAATAGACTGCAGCGTGATCTGTCGTGCCCACCACCTCGGGTTGTTGGCATGTTGATGTACCCGCTGTTGTTCCCTGGACCTGTCAGAACTCTCACTCGCCAAAATCGAGAGCTCTCGAGCTCGGCTGAGTCGTGATACGCTCGGGACACAAGGCTGTACATGCCATATGAGGAGTAAAGACCAAAACTAGATGTATTTGCTTTGTCTGTCGTCCACGAAAGCTGATGATGAGATTAGTTTTACTATAAACAGGATGACGAAAGCTTTCCGACGGCTCTTGCTGACACCAAAAACAAACTCATTATGTAAATTGCCTCTCTGACTGCAACACGCTCGCTACAGAGTGACAAATTTCCCACAATGAGGGAAATGATATGAAATGAGGCTGTGAATTATATCTTCATGGGAATTGAACGAGCCGGGACAAAGGCGAGCATAGCCTTATATGGAAAATGAGACTCCATCTCTTCATACTGAGAGGAACAAAAGAAACTAGATTGAATATCAGCTGCTGTGCAGTCCAAAGAATTGGCATACAGTATGCGCAGTCTGGAGATGGGATGAGGCCTGCGTGTTTTTGAACACACTGTACTTGATAGATGGGAACAGTGAAAAACTTGTCACGAGTGTCTGTGCGCCAGCCCATGCATAGTTTAGCAAGTTACTGAACTTAGTATAAACTCCATATTTCTATGGCGTTCTTGATGACTCAATATGCCAGGGCAATTAATTTTGCGAGTTCAAGGCAACTCGGTGCCTTTTATGAACATCTCACTCACTGTGTTCATATTATTATATCCACAGTAAGCAAACAGTGATGTCTCCGTGTCATGATGGGTCATTCTGGGTTCAGGAGTTAACTGTGTAGACATTCCTCAGATTTTGTCTTCACACTCAGTCTGTTCCCACCTCACACAAAAGCTCTTAACACAGTCCAGATGCCTTTGGAATACAGTCAGAGAAGGAAAATTATCCTCTTGGTTTTCAGGAGTAAATATTTTCATCAGTTTGGAAGGTAAATGGAAACAGCCGGAGCTGGCCGAGGAGGAGAGACGTTCCCCTGCTGCTTCTTTGACACTTGCTTGGTGAGAGAAGAAGGCAATGCAACATGCCAGCTCCTGCAACGCTCGTGATGGAAGAAAGTGAGTTAACGTAATAGACCACCATGCTTGTGTCTTGGTCTGTCTGAGTAACAGCAACCTTTTGGATCATATTCAACATGTAAAGATTTAATAGTTGTATGTTCTGCCTGAACTCTGTTATTTGACTTTCACTATTGATTTCACAAGAAAACTACAAATAGTGACACGACACAAGAGCTTGAAAGTAGTTCAGCTGTTTTATTCAGTGTGGACAGCTACTTTTTGTATAGATTCCCACACTGCAAAAAAAAGAATAAAAAAATTCTGGCCAAAATATAAATTATATTTAAAATGTATGCTAAATATATGTTGTACATAGTAAAGCTTGTGGTAGATTTTTCTTACGTACCTGACTCCTAATTACCTGGGGCGTCTCCAAGAGTCTACAGTCGACACTTAATAATAATTTTACCTGGGGCGTCTCCAATCGACACCCAAGCGTCTACAGTCGACACTTAATAATAATTTTACCTGGGGCGTCTCCAATCGACACCCAAGAGTCTACAGTCGACACTTAATAATAATTTTACCTGGGGCGTCTCCAATCGACACTCAAGCGTCTACAGTCGACACTTAATAATAATTTTACCTGGGGCGTCTCCAATCAACACCCAAGCGTCTACAGTCGACTCTTAATAATTTTTATACTCCAGCTCTGCGTCTAAAGTCTACAACTGGTTCTGAGTTCGACGACTTCTCGTCCCTTTAATCTCTATACTCCAGCTCTGCGTCTACAGTCTACAACTGGCTTCGAGTTCGACGACGTCTCATCCCTTTAATCTCTATACTCCAGCTCTGCGTCTACAGTCGACAACTGGCTTCGAGTTCGACGACTTCTCGTCCCTTTAATCTCTATACTCCAGCACTGCGTCTACAGTCGACAACTGGCTTTGAGTTCGACGACTTCTCGTCCCTTTAATCTCTATACTCTAGCACTGCGTCTACAGTCGACAACTGGCTTCGAGTTCGACGACTTCTCGTCCCTTTAATCTTTATACTCCAGCTCTGCGTCTACAGTCGACAACTGGCTTTGAGTTCGACGACTTCTCGTCCCTTCAATCTTTATACTCCAGCTCTGCGTCTACAGTCGACAACTGGCTTTGAGTTCGACGACTTCTCGTCCCTTTAATCTTTATACTCCAGCTCTGCGTCTACAGTCGACAACTGGCTTTGAGTTCGACGACTTCTCGTCCCTTTAATCTCTATACTCTAGCACTGCGTCTACAGTCTACAACTGGCTTCGAGTTCGACGACTTCTCGTCCCTTTAATCTTTATACTCCAGCTCTGCGTCTACAGTCGACAACTGGCTTCGAGTTCGACGACTTCTCGTCCCTTTAATCTTTATACTCCAGCTCTGCGTCTACAGTCGACAACTGGCTTTGAGTTCGACGACTTCTCGTCCCTTCAATCTTTATACTCCAGCTCTGCGTCTACAGTCGACAACTGGCTTTGAGTTCGACGACTTCTCGTCCCTTTAATCTTTATACTCCAGCTCTGCGTCTACAGTCGACAACTGGCTTTGAGTTCGACGACTTCTCGTCCCTTCAATCTTTATACTCCAGCTCTGCGTCTACAGTCGACAACTGGCTTTGAGTTCGACGACTTCTCGTCCCTTTAATCTCTATACTCTAGCACTGCGTCTAAAGTCTACAACTGGTTCTGAGTTCGACGACTTCTCGTCCCTTTAATCTCTATACTCCAGCTCTGCGTCTACAGTCGACAACTGGCTTTGAGTTCGACGACTTCTCGTCCCATTAATCTCTATACTCTAGCACTGCGTCTACAGTCTACAACTGGCTTCGAGTTCGACGACTTCTCGTCCCTTTAATCTTTATACTCCAGCTCGTCTACAGACAACTGGCTTTAGCGACAACTGGCTTTGAGTTCGACGACTTCTCGTCCCTTTAATCTCTATACTCTAGCACTGCGTCTACAGTCGACAACTGGCTTCGAGTTCGATGACTTCTCTTCCCTTTAATCTCTATACTTTAGCACTGCGTCTACAGTCGACAACTGGCTTCGAGTTTTCCTAACCTTAACTTGTTCCCCAAACTAACTTTATGCGTAGCAAATAACCAACAGACTTCAGACAATGCCTTTGAATATGCTTTAATCACGGCCGGAGGATCTCAGACAAATTTCAGAGAAAATCCCACCAGCAAAAGGAATACAACAGTTTTTATAGAATAGGAGCATGGCGAAAATGACATGACACATTACATAATTTCCCTACAATTTGATTGGTTCTTCATAGGCAAACCCTTAGGAGCAAACTTAGATCTCAAATAATTAGAAAAATAGAAAAGGGTTAGAAGTTCATTTGATTACTCAATATGTCATGAGACTATATTCTAGACAGTATATTTTTGATATTGTCTAGCCATCATCTCAGAATTCAATTTTCCATGGTTTCGACACAATCTTCAGAGTACATTTTGTCCAAGTGTTAGAATGTTAGGCCTAAAGGAGAAGTAAGGTTAGATGTTAGAGTTATTATTAGTGTGATATACAGTTTACTATTTTATTCATTAAAAAATCCATCACAAGCTCAATAAAACATATTTTTGAATTATATATTCAAATCAGTAGCATGCATTTAGGCTAAATGCAAATGTAGATGGAATAGCCTAGAGATCAAAACTATATCAAAATTATATTCTAAAATACACTGATCAGCCACAAGATTAAAACCACCTGCCTGGCAACACCTTGAACTTTTTGTCTTGTTCCTCAAACAATTCCTGAATAATTTTTGACCTGTGGCAGGCATTTTTTGAAACGCTATGTTAATTTTTATTCAAATGTGTTATGTTCATTTATTACAGACAAGTTTTTTTTTTTATGTGAAATATGTAAATGTATTTTCTTGGTTTGATATGGAGGGTAAAATATATATTTTAAATGCTTTTTAAAAATATATTCATATTTTCAAAATATATTTTCTAAAATATACAAAAAAATGGGCAAAAATTATTTTGATAGAAAATATATTTACTTACATATTAATATTTTACATTTTTTTGGTATATTTTGAAATATGTAAAAAAATATATTTGAATCCACATTGATATGATTGCATCACACAGTTACTGAGGATTTGTTGGCTGCGCATCCATGATGCAAATCTCCCATTCCACCACATCCTAAAGGTGCTTTATGGTCAGAGGTGGCATAAATGCATTTACACTGCATATATAGTTGCATTAATAAGGTTATGAGATTCATATATTAATTATAACATATAGAAATTGATCTGTTGATCCTTATATGACTTTCTAGGGTTGTGGGGCTGTGCTGACATGGGGGAGCATGCCAGGTGACCTTCTTGCTGTAAGACAACAGCGCTAAGCATTGAGCCACCATGCTGCCCATAGAAATATATGGAATATAAAATATAATAAATAGAGAAATATGAAAAAAAAAATAATAATTAAATGATACTTAAAATGTGAAGTGACTGTCTTAACAAGTGAGTCATTGAGTCATTCAACCGATTTGTTCAAGTGGCTGATTAATGCAGGAACAAAGCAAGTGACTGCCTTTTTGAATGTGTCATTGAATCATTGACTCAACTGATTCGTTCAAAAACGCCGATTCATTCATCAACAAAAGACCACTGTATTGCTGAGATGCACAAAGTTTCTAATGTGGCATTGTTTGGAGCTATTTGCATTGACAAAATAAATACAAAAACTCACACAGGGGATTTTAACATTTTGGTGACATAATAGCCCTAAAAGCCCCCATCGATTTCTGACCCTCCAGGACAGTTTTATTTTTATTATAGAAAAATAAAATGCATATAAAATGCATATAATAAAATGCATCAAGTCATTGTATGTAAATGAAAATAAAAATGTGCATTATATCATTGACCCAGTTACTTCCAGAATGGTTCATGAACTCCAAATGTGATATTTGCTCTTCATTTTGAAAGGGTTTGACTAATGTCATTGCTAAACATTATCTATTTGACATCTGGGTCATGTACAATAGTATCCAAGACCGATATTACATATATTGGACAAATGTAGATCTTGAGCATCACAGTGAGTGGTGTCCTCTCCATGACCATCCGCATGCACAAAACACTCAAAAGTCCTGGAGATGGGTAGAAAACACTGAATTGATTTCCTCCAGATGTCCTTATACATCCTGTCCTGCCCAAACAAACACTCAGCACAAACGCAGACGGACACAAAGCAGGGATCCTCCATTACACTGTGTATCCTCACAGTTCTCTTGAGTTTTTCAGGTCTGATGCCAAGCACACCCAGTTACCGTCTATCTGTTATTAGAAATTTCCTGTTTGTGGGATATGTTTTTGCTCAAATGTATGGCCAAAAAATTACTTGGCTGAATGTAATTCAGTTGGACAGTGGACAGTGGTTCACACATCAGATTTTTTTTTTGTCATTAAATTAAGAAGTGAAATACAATTTGAGTGATACACTTTAAAATAAGACACGCCAAAGAAACCCAACTGAATCTCTTTCAGGTAGTAAGTAACAATAGCACAAATTATTATCATACAAAATGTTGTGTAACAAAAAAAATAAGAAATATGTGGTGTTGGCACATGAAGCACAAGAAAGAGGAAACATTTGTTCAGTAATTGCTCATTGACATAGTTTTTCATGCACAAAAGCCTGTCCTCAAAGTAGCACAAGCTCCTCTAGACCACAACTTAACAGAAACTTGTCTAAATCACAACATAATAGAACATTAAACACTATCCAGTGTCAACCTTTTCTTCTTCTTCAAAAACACAAAATAACAATTAATTTCCTATTTACTCTCCTAATCCAGTTCCATGCAAAACATTCTGGGAACTGGAAATCCCCTCCCCAGTTTCAGCAAAGGCAAAGATAATTACTAATGTAGTCCCAACGCAAATGGTTTGGGCAAACTTTTATTTTGCAAATGTAAACAGACTCATGCAATCAAATCTGACAAAAGTTCTGATAAAAGAATTGCGTTGAATTAGTTGAGCAAACAGCAAAAAAATAAAAAAAATAAAATACATTTGTCAACTTACTTTTCAAAGAACTGATTGTCAACATTCTTAAAAATAAAGTTTCTTTATTGGCATTATTGGTTCCAGGAAGAACCGTTAACATCTATGTAACCTGTACATTGCACTAAATGTTCTTTGTTTTGAAAAAAGGTTCTTTGGATAATTAAAATGCTCTTCATACTAAAAAAAATGGTTCTTTTAAGAACTGTTAACTGAAAGGTTCTTTGGGTAAACAAAAATGGTTCTTCTATGGCATTGCTGCAAAAACCTCTCTTTAGAATCTCTATTTTTAAGAGTGTAAGAAGAGATTTTATGCTAATGTGCCATAACGCCCCTTGTGGCTACAAATGCTTTCCAGAATGCAATGACGTGTAACCGTTCCTACGTGTCTTCGGCATGGGAGGCAGGCGCGCTAACAAGGATACTAAAGACCACAGCCATTAATGTCAGTCACTAGCACTCCTCTTGAGGCCAGGGGAGTGAGGTTTACACGCACAGCTCTTACAAGCCTACGTCCATTACACTCACCCCTCTAAACTTCAATCCCATCCGGGTCACGGCACCAAATGTAACCAGTCCTACTCGACCCGCTCCGAGTGGGATTCAAACTGGCATCTCCGGCATTGGAGGCAGGCACGCTAACAAGGGCGCTAAAGACCGCAGCCGCTACTTCGCTAGCATCAGTTTACACACACGGCTCTTACTGGCCTACGTCCATTACAGATGACGAACATCAAGTTAGCTCAGCTGCATCAGTGTTCATGTAATTGCATTAGATATTTTAAGCCTATAATTGGATGATAAATCTTTGAATCTTTTATAACAATGAATTATAATTGTTTTCAACAATTAGCTGAAGGTTAGATAAAGAGGCTGCACCAGCTGTTTTGCCTGAAGTTATTGTTTTTCCGGTACTGTCTGAATTGAACAAGTTTTAGCCTGCATTACATCGGAAAGAAAAATGGTTGCTATGCAATCGCTGTGGTATATTATCTCATCACAAATGTTTATGATCACGCAACACTTGCTGCATCTCCACAATCAATCAACCACACGGGCCCACCGGAATATGAAGACATAATTATTAATGTTAAGGAGCTCTTTCATTTTAAATCATTAAAGTTAGAGATTTACTGTCTGTTGACAACACCCATGTTAGCTTTGAAGAAATGCCTCTGATGTGAAATAGCATTAGGCTGGTTGCATAGACAGTTACACATGAATATGAATGAAACTGCTTGTTACAACCTGAGATGCTCATTAAAAGGAAAAATTCCTCCGCTCGTTCACCCACCGAGTGTGTGGTCTGCTGCATTAATCACAGCGCCAGCTGAAAAGAACATTTTTACATTTCAAATGTGCCATTTTTCAAAGGCAGCTCTGTTTATGGGAAGTTTTACTGGGTTCTGTCAGTAGTCAGACAAAGGAAGGATGCAGCATGACTCAAAATGACAAATTAATGAGAGGAATTCCATCCTACACGGACTGCTTTGTCTCAATAGCCCTTCAAAACATTGTTTCAAAAGAGTTTTCAATAAAAGAAATATTTTTGTCTCAGTACAAAAACCACATTTCACTTCCATGATGACCCAAGGACCATGCGGTTTTAATTCAGAATTCCACTGGATCTTTATGGAAAGCTGCCCAATCAGATGGCCGCTTCTAAATAACATTGCTGGATGATCAGTAAACACAGGATTCCCAGTAGTCAAAATTCTCTTTATCATTGGCCAACGACAATGACATCCCTCTGCCTCTGCCTCTGCCTTTGATAACAGAAAGGGGCACTTGTTTATATGAGTGTGTTTGCCCTCAGACATATTGACACAAACGTACCATTTCCTTTCTTTGCTCTGTTGCCCAGTGTTTGTTCTTAATCTTAATAAAGAAGAGACCCACTCTATGGAAAGGTCAGGTTTGCATCTACTTCTTACACCAGCTGTTCCTGTTCTGTCTTTTGGCTGTGCTCAGAACAGATGATAATCCAGCCCCACAGAGCTTTCTGTGGGCTTCTTCCATCATTACATTCCGTATCTGGCATATATGGAGTGAGGTATTAAACCTGGTATTAAGATGCGCTTCGGTCGATCGGATCACAAGGGGCCGACTCTAAATACAGGTGTAAACAGGGTCCAAAACGTTTTGAGCTCGTTCACTTTCGACCACTTCCAGAGGTAGTCTGAAACGCATTCGACCGGATTGCTTTCCTAGCGTAGACGCTCATGTGGTCGAATGTGTTCGAACAGCCACAAAGGACAACTACTCTCCGCCTAACCCAACGCGCAATCTTTATAGGAAGCACGGTAGCCAGACAGGATTTAAACTTTGTCGGCTGAAGACCCAAGTTTGGTTTTAAGATGAAAAACATACTAAGCACAATGTTCTCCCACCATTCTTTATTTGACTTCGTTCGATAAGGTCTTGTGGCTGTCAGAGCAGAAATGAAAGATGCTGCTCTCTTTATGTTTTTTCGTCATCTCCGGTCGTGTTCATATGTAAATTGTATGAGCTTTTTAAAAAGCATTTACCCGCCCATAGACACTCGCGTGAAGAAATCAGGACAGAAGAGGTTGAAAGTGGACAAAAGAGTCGGATTAAAACACCAGGTGTAAACGGGTATGTGTCTCCCTCGTAACATCGGTCTTTGTCAGGTGACGTCACACTCGTGATACACGAAGTGCATTATGGGCGCGGCCGTCATTTGTAAGGTATCGATGCTGGGGTATTCTATTGTTGGAGAATTGTTTTTTTTTCATTCTTTTTTCAAACTAAACCATCCTTAACATGACACATCATCAATACAGCAAACCTATCTTTGCTGTTACTAACTTTACAGGATTTATTTACATCCCAACCGAAGGATACAGTAACTTGGTGAAATGTCCGCGGGCTTTAAAAGATTTATAGATTTCAAATTGTTCACTGGTAACGTTATATGCGCTTATACCATAAACAAGATAGTTGACAATGCCCAAGTATGAGGATGAGAAAGCAATGCGGGATCAGCACTTCAACTTACTGCAGTCGATCTACGTTCTGAATGGATGACAATTTCTCAAATTAACGGTACCTGCCATATTTATCGAGTTTATTGCGGTACGGCATTTTCTCACTTTTCTTGTGCTTATCCAGTTTTGCGAGTTATTTACTTGTTATCTCTACTCTCGTAATCTCTTCAATGTTCACAGTCAGTAGCGATACCTCAAAAATGGCGCCGCGGTGACGTCACACACAACAAACCCTCGTGTCTGACAAAGACCGATTGTGATCGGCCAAAACACATAATACCAGGTGTAAACAGAGCCCAAAAGTCTGAGACAACCAGTGAAAATGTTTCAATCTTAGATTTTTTTTGTAATATAATACACTTTTTTTTCATGACAAATCTTATTATGAGTATATTTGAGCATGATTTGAGAATGTTCCATAAAGCACGCTTCAATGGAAACAAAAACATCTAACCATCTGTACAAAGGAGTTCACATGATCATTGTCACAAAGTTATATATTTGATTAGTGAACTAGAAATACTACTGAATCTGACATATTTTTCAATTTCTCATAACTTTTTTATATCAGTTTTCAAAATCCTAAAATGTAATAAATAATAATAAATGAAGTCTTCAGATGCAAAAACCTCTAAGTCCGTCTGACATTTTTATTTTAAATGAGTATTAAGTGTAGGGCATGAGTTTTAAATTTTACTCTTATTAGTGACATTTTTGCAAAGAAGGCATTTCAATAATTTAGCCTACTAATAACCTTTTCAATGCTATTAAAGTGAAATTACTGAACCTAGGAGCCTGATAATAATGCTCATGTAAAAGAAAATGATCACATAAACTTAGAGGTTTTTGCATCTGAAGTCTTCAAATAAAATAAAACACTAACTGCAAACATAAAAATAAAATATTATTATAAATATTATACAATTTATTCATTATAATTTGTATATATACTTTGTGTTTGGGGTCCCCAAGGCTACACAAATACAGTAAAAACAATAATATTGTAAAATATTACTACAATTGTAATTATAATTTTGTATTGTAATATATTTTTAAATGTAATTTATTCCTGTGATGACAAAGCTGAATTTTCAGCATCATTACTCCAGTCTTCAGTGTCACATGATCCTTCACATATTCTAATATGCTGATTTACTGCTCAAGAAACATTTCTTATTATTATCCATAGTTGCTTTTTTTTTACTGAAAATTTTGACTCTTTAAAGAATAGAAAGAACAGCGTGTATTTAAAATACAAATCTTTAACATTATAGATGTCTTTACTGTAAAAATGTTAATTTAATGCATCCTTTCTGGATAAAAATATTACTGAACTTAAACTTTATGCGTTATATTACAAATTTGGTTTCAGAATATTAAACACCACTGTAAATGTCAGAGTAGAATAATATGTTTTTGTATTTTAAATTGTAAAAAAAAAAAAAAAGAATATGGATCATTGTATTTCGATTATTTACAACTAATTATCCTGCATTGCAATTCCTTCCCCCTGGAATATTTTGTCTGACCCACAGTGTTTCTTATGCAGCCCTTAAAGGTGTTCTAGAGATTTGGGAATTTGTAAATGAACTCTGCAGGTCTTTACAAGCCATACAGTTACTCAACATGGTTTGTTGTCCACTCATAAACACATTAATTCAAACAACAGATTGTGGGTGCTGACCTTTAGAAATTCTCATTCCACGTCTGAGATTATTCATGAAGAGACATTCCATAAATGGGAACGTGATTATGCATAATTAGCTCATAATGGGCACCGCGTGACTCATCGGCAAACATCGGCTTCATCTGTAATGGTTTTGTGTGCCACTTTTCTTCTGAAACCTTTATCAACACATTGCACAATAAGACATCGAAACAAATTGTGCAGGAGTCAAGGAGATTAAAAGCGATGACACTAGTGGAAAAAAAAAAGCGGAGGCTCTGTATGAGGCCTCGCCCCCCTTCTGAGAAGGCTGCTATTTGCTCTGGGCAAATGGGCCAGTTGCACAACTGTTCTACCAATGCTGTTCAAACGGCTTCTCACAACAACCTGCAGTAAACAAAAGGCACAAAAGCAAGCAGTGCCGGTTTGCAAAATCCACCCCCCCTCCCTCATCCCAGGCCCTTCAAACAGACCCTTTTTGCCCCTTTCTGCCACACTTACACAAGACCTTTTCAACCCCCAGCCACTCTCTGATGCAAATAATAGATTAGAGCTGCTGCCTATGGAAACAGTTTAATTACGAAATAACGAAAGTTCAATGAAACCCATTCATTTGAGCATACCTTGCATCACACAAATCCATAAAATGTATAAGCTTTTCTTCTGTGGAATAGACTGGATATTGATGTATGTGGTAATATTCTATGGGTTTAAACTAGTTTTAGATGTAATACTCTAACTCCTATCTAAACAACGGTGGGGTTTGATTTGGGGGATACCGAAACCGCGTCCTCAAATTTACTAACCATCTTGTCAATCCAAATCCATTAGACTTTCTTTCTTACATGGAACAGATAAGGAGAAATTTAATAGAATGTCCAAGCCGTGATCAATGATTGTGAATAGTAACATCTGTGGAGTAAATGATGAAGAATTTTCAATTTTGGGTGCACTATCCCTTTAAGACAGCCTCTTATAGGCAAAACTACATAAAAGACAGCTTTAAACAGCTCATGATGCCACCTCCACTGTAACACCCCCCCCCCCCCCCCCCTCCTCCCCCCCTCCCTCCTCCTGTTAATTACATTTGACAGAAAAGCTTGTATTTAAATTCTACTAATGATAAAACTATGAGAGAGAGCCATGAGTGTGGCTGTATGGTAACAGATTTGCGGTATCTCCTGGATTATTGCAAGTAAATAAAATGAAAAAAGTATCATATGTCATCTACGGAAGCATTTTTCAGCGATTATAACTTTATAAGGAATATTTTGAAATGTTTATTTTTTGATTCTAAGATGTTTGTTCAAAAATAAAAATTAATACCCCCAACAAAGGTTTTTGTTCTCCAGCTATCAATCTTAAAGGTGATGATACACAGGGCAACTTTTTGAGCTTTTGGTCGCTTAAGATTTACTCTAAACAGTCAGTCATATATAAAGGTGTCAGTTATTCTAAGTATTCCTTTGGTGAACTGGCAACCAAATTGGCATTAAAACTGGTGTAATATGCTCTCTCCATTTTAATTTCAATAGTACTCTGGCTGTTGTATTTTGTATCACTTAGCTTAGCTTTACAACCATTAGTCAGTATTCATAGCATTACAACAACCAAACGAGAAAAGATAAATGCATGAATTAGTTTCTTAGCATCATTCAAAGATACAATGAATTGGCTATTGGGCCACTTAAGATTGGCAATGGCTGGTTTGATTGATTGATTTGATTTGACTTTATTGTTCACCAATGTGGAAATTCTCATTTGGCTTCTCATAAAAATAAACATACACAATATATCAATATAAAAGTTATTCTCACAATGAGTTGCTTACCCTTCATTTAATATTCTAATTGCCACTGGTATAAAGGAATGTTTATACACATTTCTAAGATATTTCGGGACCTTATACCTTCTTCCAGATCGAAGCATTACAAATTCTGATTTAAGTGGGAGTGTGGAGTCAGATTGTCTTCTATCGCCAGAAGATAGTTTATCAAACTGTGTTTGCTGGTGTCCTATTATTCTCACTGTAAAAATATTCTGTTAAATTTACGGTAAAAAACGGGCAGCTGTGGCTTACCAGAAATTACCGTAAAAAATACGATAGCAACATTTGAGGTTTTACAGACTTAAGTTAAATTTACAGTAAAAAAACGTATTTCATTATCTGATATAATGTCAATTTACCGATCTATTGAAGTACTCACCGTATATAGTACAGACACTTTCTGTTAACCAATTAACAGTTTTTCACTGTAGCATGTGAAAGCACTGTAGTCTTTTACCGTTAAAATCACGGTAATTTTTATTATTCCACACCCCTAAGTTACCATACACTGTAAAGAATAATTGTGATTTTTAATGGTAAAAGACTGTAAAAATGCTACAGTGCAAAACTGTTAATTGGTTAACAGAAAGTTTCCGTACTATATACGGTAAATAACTGTGATTTAATTTTACTGTAAAATACCGTTAAATTTACAGTTTTTGAAAGTAAAAAAAAAGAACAACTCATTGTATAATTTACAGTGAAAAACCGTAAATTGACATTCCCACAATTCCCTGTGTGACACTTCACATTTTATGTATTTTTGTTGAAATAACTATGGTTCCTTATAGTTTTCTTGTTTTTTTTCTAATCAGTTATGTACATTAGGGTTTTATGTTACATTTAATGTTGTTAAATTAATGTTTATTGCATTTTTTTAATTTCATGTGTGTTACCATGATGGTGTTTAATGTTTGTGTGAATGACACAGTGCAGCTTCTTTCAATAAGTATTAGCCTTTTTATGGAAGATTGCTTGTGATGAGCTTTGATTTGCGTGCAACATTTTATCAGAAAATTAAATACGGTTTATTACCGTAAATTTTAAGTTAAGTTCGTAAAACCATTAACGTTACTACCGTATTTTTAACGGTAAAGTTCTGGCAACCACAGTTGCCGTTTTTACCGTAAAAATTACGGTTTTATTTTTTACAGTGTACCAGGCTGTAATATTAAACATTAAAATACTCTCAACATGGCTTCTGTATACCATTTCTAAAATGGATTGACTTTCATCAAAACTCTTCAGTTCAGGTTTGTCACGCAGATCTGGCAACCCTGCCATTCAGCTAGCAACAATAACCATACAAAAATGTAATTAGTGTGAAAACAAGTGTGGATGTCCAACAACAAACAACCCTCCACTGTGTTTCCTGTTTTGATTGTGAGCCGCTTTAAGCTCAAGTCGGGCATTGTGACGACTGTAAGCATAAACAGGCACGTTCCCGTTGATGAGGCCACCTCACAGCCAATGGAGAGGATGTTGTGCAATAAATGAGCTAAGCTAATTATCATGGGATCAAATAGTGGCTCCATGGAAACCTCTCCACTTTTTCCAAAACAAACCACCGTGGCTGTCTCTCTCATCCGTTCCTTTGAAACGGCCACCGCTTGTTCGTCTGCCTGCTGTTTATTTCTGAATAGGACACTGCTTATCAACCAACGGTCTTATAACGCAAGTTTCATTAGTTTAATGGAAATATAATGAAAACCCAATGAAGCTGTGTGAGAATGTAAACATTTCAGTGCAATATAAGACATTTTTCTTCAATGTCTCACCTGTGGAAATACACTGTTTCTTTGGATCCAGCACAAAGTTGGCACATCTGATGGAAATAGAGAAAATGTGCTTGGCTGACAACATGTGTGGTCGTAAAGAGTTGGGACACATTCCTCTTTGTTGTATAAATCCTATGGGATTTTCCCAATTAGTGCGCTGTTCCCAGACATTAGTAAAACCACTGGCTCCTTACTGTGGGTAATGAATTCCTCTCATATCGCAAGCTATAGCTTAATCACAAAGCCAGTCAAGGTCTTTGCATGTCATATAAATCAAATAAAGGAGGATTTATGCCCATAAGGTCAAGCCCAACGATGGTTCTTCAGGGTTGAAACGCCCCTGGGGTCTGGCATCCTCGTGACAATTTCCTGAAGCCCTACACAGAAAAATACAAATAATTTCTTCACAGATCTGCCACTGATTTTGAGCTTCAAACTTTCTGAAGCGGTGTAGTAGGTGTGTCACGTACTCACCCAGACTCAGTTTCAAGTATCACTTTTAATCAACATTTTTGACTCATATCTCCAAATTCAGTTCAGGGGGCGAAGCCACTCCCCATTTCTGAAACTATGTATGGGTCTGGTGCTTTACACAACATGCTTCTCCAATGAATCAGAGTTAGATCTTAAAACATAGAGGACAATGCTGCAAGGAGGAGACTAAACTTGCCGAATTAAACCTGCTGTACATTTGAACACCAATCATGGAATGTACATACATATTCCTACTAACACAACTACGCACATTTGCATATATCCTCATTACATAGCTGAGGGTCAGAGCCAGCAAAGACAGATGCCTATTTTCTTTTCCGCCTGCTGTAAGCTTATGACCCCAAGGCATCTCTGGCAGATCGTATCATCCTAGACTCAGATAAGCACTTGCGCAATATTATATGTGGCAGAAGTATGCTTTTGAAGGTGGATGTCGAAACCATTAACAAAAACAAGCACTGGGTGACAGAACAAACCTGGAGTGCAGGTACTTCTACTCAGAACATAGTATATGGTTAACCAGTTGTTTGCTTTCATTAGAACTTTTGATAAAGAGAATACTAATTAGATCTGTCAAAAAATAATCACAAGGTAATTCTTGGTAAATTTATTACCTCTGCTTTGGACATGTTGCAACTGTTACTCGATTCATAACGCAATTTCCAAAGAATTTTGAATGGGAAAAATGTAATCATTTGCTTTAACTTTCTAGGAATTCAGAAAAAAGACAACAAATTACATTGTTGGAATAAAAAGAGCAGTCTGAGAAGAAACCAAAAAAATGATGTTTTTAAGCCACATGACTTGTTTTCTCCAAGACCACGGGTCACTCCCAGAGGGAAACACATGCTGAAGAGCTCGTCCAACTGTGATATTAAAGTCAGCATGAAATTAAAATTCACCCTCTATAAATTCATGTTATAATAATAATACATTTTATTTATAATGCGCTTTTCTAATACCCAAAGCTCTACAACAACGTTATTGCTCTTTTTGCAAATGATTCATCTATTCATGTGCTTTATTTATTTAAATTTTAATAATAATAATAATAAACTATCATAACTGAATCTTCCGGTGAAACATTTTGGCAGAAGAGATCTGTTGCTAATTCCGCTTCATCGTGACTCTTATGTACATTTTTAATACATCAGAATTTTATCCACCTTATAATATAAGAAATATTTGAGATTATTTTTTAAAGCTGCAGTCCACAGTTTTTTCTCTTTGTCACCATCTCTGATCGAAATCTGCAATTGCAGTTATTCGCGTAATTATCAACTTTACGTGAGTTGTGCCTCGGCACCGTGGATGAACACAATGTTTTGAGGAGAACATGCGGCTGTCAGTCGCTGCGCCGGTGTGGATACTGTCATTCAGAATCACAGATTATTCTTTTTGGAAGTATGACCAACATAATAATTTTCACCGGAAAATGTCATCTGAACAAATAAGAACATCCACTTTTGTTCTTCTGACCAACTAAGGGGAAAAAATCATTGAAGTAAATCGCTCTGATTAAATCTAAAAAATCGCTTATCATATCACATAAAACAGTGCAAATTATACTTTGTTCTCAAACTGTTAATGTTAACAACATCAGCATTGTGTGACTACATTTAAAGCCCTTCCGATATGTATCCTTGTTTTCGTATGGGTTGGTTGCAGTCTCTTTTTAGTCACTCCGAAGTCTTTTGCATTTTACAACGGGTGAATCTCCAGTTGTCACTGGTGATTGTCGTTTGAACCTTTCTGGATCCGCCATCAAATTGCTAAGTTTAATTATATCAAGTGCTGTGAGAAAAGGCTATAAATCTCCACCTCCAACATCCTCACTCGCAATATAGCCTACTAGCCGAGACTCCTTTATGTGTACAGATGTTACGTAATGATGCAAAGACATGCTCGAATCTCCCGCGGAAATCCACCAGTACCACTGGAATTAAAAACATTATTACAAGCTTTGAATCGATTTTTAGATTTAATCAGCGCGATTTACTGCAATGTCAGAACCAGAACAAAAGTGGATGTTACTTACTTGTTCAGATGACATTTTCCGGTGAAAATTATTATGTTGGTCATACATCCAAAATGAATAATCTGTGATTCTGAATGCCAGTATCCAGACCGGCGCGATGACTGACAGCTGCACACTCTCCTCAAAACATTGTGTTCATCCGCGCTGTGCCGTGTCGGATTACAACTAACGTAAAGTTGATATTTCCGCGAATAACTGCAATTGCAGATTTCGAACAGAGATGGCGACAAAGAGGAAAAACTGCGGACTGCAGCTTTAAAGAAACAAATATTTTCTAAAACATTTGAAAAACAATTATTTACCTTCAAAATGCATTTTACTCTTTTATTTATTTCCTGTTTTTAGTCTTTAATTATAACAAAATATATATTTAGATTTGGTTACTTAATTGGTTAATTATATACGATGTAATGCATGTATCATAGAGAGATAAACAATGTTATTCAATAAAAAAGAGACATCAGAAATGTGCAGTAATTCAGAGATGATGCACATCAAAAACACACCACTGCAGAGGTCACAGAGGGTTTTAGAGTGACAGCCAAATCTCTGCATCTGCTTGACGGATGGAGAGAGTGTATATGCTGGGGAACATGTACCCAGAGCCTGCAGCACCTCTCTCTCTCTCTCTCTGACTCATGCAGTAGTTATGCTCTTTTTTTTTTCTACAAACCGCTGCGAGGCAACCGTCGTGTTAATATTCAGTACAGTCAGGCGCTACAGCAGACACAAACACACACTAGTTTCCCATTACGGCCTCTATAAAGGATGAGTCAGACGGGCGAGAAGGGAACCCTTTCCTCGGATCCTGTCATCCTCAATGCCATTGAATGAATGGCCGTGTTGTGCATCTGTCACAAAACGCCACGTATCCGCACACCTGGAGACAAAGACCTGCTACGACCATTCATTTCTCAGTCCAAAGGTGCAGCCAAATAAAATTCATGAAATCTTTACAAATGCTAAACACCTGGAATATCTTGTATAGATACAATCATCTTTTTTCGTGATAAACAGTGCACGTCCACATTTTCAGTGGCCTTCGTTCTTGGTTCATACACTGATTTCCTAAACTCATATTTCAATATTAATGATGTGTCTTCAACACTTCTGCTCCTGTCATTGCTATAGTCATAAGTATACCAGTAGTACTGGTTACTGTTTCTGACTCATTCATGACTTACATAAAAGCTATGAGACACAATGATGCCAAATACAGGGCGGGTCAAGTTTCAGGGGTTCATTATTGTTTCTGTGCATAACATACCCACAGTCAGTCTTTCGGTATGTACGCTCAGTAAACGGAAGAAAACAAATGCACACTCAGACATTTGAGATCCTGCAAATGGCCTATTATGCAAAAGAAAGAGCCAGCTTTATTGGTACACCAACATTCTCTAAGGCACATTCTAACCAAACATCGATCACCGGAACAGCTTGGCACTTTGTACACAAAAAAAAAAAAAAAACATGAAGGGAGATTTAAAAAGATTAAAAAATGAAAGGAGCATTCTCTTTGAATGTGTTATTCAGTATAATATAATTTCATAGTATATGATTTACAAGAGAGCAAACATACAACCATGCACTCACCTTTAACTAACATAGCTCAACTATCATTTCATTACATTTATAGTTGGTTATACAAATTAATCTCCATTTAAAACACTCTTAAATACAGTTCAGGAATGTTATTGTCTGGATATGCTGTGGATATTAGTCAAAATGGCAATGAAATTATATTTTAATGCTCATCATCAGTCACTTCCTCCAAATCATCCTCATCTTCGTCATCCTCTTCCTCATCTTCCTCATCATCCCTTTTCCTCTGTCTGCTAGATGTTCTTGACTACAGCAGAAGAAAAATCTTTCAATCGTAGTTTTGGGGATTTTAATGCAACTTACATAAAAATAAGATTTTTCCACCAATATGCTATTAAGACAGTGTTGAGAAATGGAAAATCTAATTCCTGAAGTAAAAGCATATTAAGCTGTTTTACGTTGTGTATCATTTTGGGGTACCTGTATTGAAGTAGAAGTTTTCTTTGAATAAATGCATTCATATTATCCATATAATTAACAACTGAAGTAATTTTGACTGTACTATAGAGCTGCACGATTCTGTAGAAATTGAGAAGCACATTTTTGTTTAAAACAGAGATCATGATTCTCTCATGACTCTGAATAGACAACTTAACAAAATAACATAATTTAATAAAGGTTCTGACAAAATGTTAATTACGTAGGCTACAGCCTATTTAAAAAATATTTTATTAATTTAAATTGAATTGAGTTTGAATGAATGATTCAATGACTCATAAATACTTCACTTGTTTCACTACTGGATGAATCGGCGTTTTTGAACGAGTCTCTTGAATAAATGATTCAATGACAAATACATTTTTTTCAGTCACTTGTTGCCACCTACTGGTGTAACCAATAAGGGTGATAAAATGTTAAAATAAATGAATGTATAATATCACAAACAAAACAAAGCAACTTGAATTATTCTGTCTATACGTTAACTCAAACTCTCCTGCCACCTAGCTTTAAAGGTCACATGACCATAAACGTTAAAATTACTTCCTTGAAGTGACCATCGCATGTACTCTTTGCTTACGCACTTGTGGAAGGGCCTTTCGTGAAGGGATTCGGGTGTTCAGTGATAGGCCTACAATGTTTATTTGAAGCGTCAAGTTACTTTCAAAAGGTTTGAATGTTATGCTGTGATCGTACTTGTCAAAGGTTTAATAGATATACCCGTGTCGTTGTCATTTAGGAATAAGTTGTGTGGGTGTTTCGAGATTGCAATCTTTTAACGATTAATCATACACCTCTACTGTAATACGTAATGCATTCAAAGATTTTTTTTGTCAACACTTGACCTATTAATGCTAACACTTTCTATTGTAAATGTAAATATAAGATATGGGAAAGCACTTACCTGCATTGTTCCTGATTTACTCATTGATGTACCAGTTCGATTAAGGGACAGTTTAGAATTGGCACGAACTATTTCTAACCGTGACTGGTAATCAGGGGGGTGCAGTGAATTTCTAAATACCTGTCAAGACAAAAAAAAAAAAAAAAAGGGGTAGACTGTAGACTGCTCTTCATATGGACCACCAATAACCTAATGTCATCTCACTCACCCGCCACATAATAAAACAATAATGAGAACAGTCGAGCTCAAACAAGAATATATTAAGAAGAGAAATAAGTCAACACATACTGTGTTGTAGCAACAAAGAAACATGTCATTTAGATTGGGAAAAAACATTTACACACTCTGTCCTGGTGAGGGTGTGCCAACAAACATTGTCACCTCAACTTTATTAACTGCAGTTAAATATTACAGGAAGAATATTTATGACCCATCTCTATATGCTTTAGTTGTGTCTTCATAAAACTGTCACCATGTGCCAATATATGACTATAACAAGTTTCCACATACAATTACAGGCAAAGTTCAGACAAGAACAAGGAAACATTTCCCTTAAAAAAATCCCTTATGAAATAATATTCATGTGATACTCTCACCGGCAAGTCAAGGAAATATTAACAAACTCAGTCTTGAGTACAAAATTAGTTTTGGCACGCCAAACTATGAATTCATAAATAAATGCATTAGCCACACTGCGAACATTCCACAGCTGACTGAACACGCTTCGCAAGATGCCTCTCCGGTTCTTTTACGTATCAGGATTGGAGGGGGCCTTATACCCCAGCAACTAGAGCTTTCATCATTATGACAGCAGGGGGATCTCAGGAGGAGAAAGAGTATAATTTGATTAGACATTAAGACAGTCAAGCTCAAACCAGCAGGACCACCAGAGCAGCGGTTCTGGTGTAGAGTACTCACCTCAAGGTCTCCTTCTTCATCTACATTCTGAATGTCCTGGTAAGCAGATGTGTAAATTTCCAACGCCTTGGCATGGAACGCCATCTCCACCGTCACAAATTCACCCAAAATTTTCTGCATTGGAAACATATACTCATTTCTCTGAAGTAGCACTGGAAAATGTTATGTACAGAATCGTCACTGTAATTAAATATAAATTATATTAATAATTAATATACACAATTGTTCAAAAGTTTGGGTGCGGTAATATTTTTGAAAGAAATCTCTTAATCTTGCCAAGGCTGCATATATTTAATCAAGTAAAATTAAGTAAAACGATTGATATTTTGAATTAATATTACATTTTAAAATAACAGTTTTCAATTTTAATATATTTTGTGTGATGGCAAAGCTGAATTTTCAGCATCATTATGTGAATGTGTCACATGATCCTTCAGAAATCATTCAAGTATGATGATTTGGTGCTCAAGAAAACTGCTTAATATTTCTGTGGATTCTTTGATGAATAAAAAGTTCAAAAGTTCAGCATTTATTTGAAATATGAAAAAGAAATATTTTGTAACATTATAAATGTATTTACTGACACTTTTGATTAATTTAATGAGTCCTTTCTGAATAAAATGATTTATTTATTTATATATATATAAAAAAAATAACCCCAAACTTTTGAATGGTAGTGTACTTAAATGTGGGTTTCATTTTCCTGAGATATTTAAAGAATTAAGCAACCGTGCAGTCTGAAGGACCTTAATATCACGAATCTTCTGCTTTTCAAAGTCATCTATTGTCTCCTCCAGCTGGCGAGTCGTGCGTGTGGCATCCATTGTGGCTCTCTGAAGTTCACTCTCAGCCTTTCGTCACACAACCGACAATAAAACGTAAAGCACAAAGTGTTCCAAGCAGCAGACATAAATGATGTGAGTCTATCAGCTTACTGAGACGATTTAAACTAGCACAATGAGAAGTAGGGCTGGTCCGAATACCATTTTTGGAGCTTCGAAGCTTCGGTAGTAATGAACATCGAATATTCTAAGCTTCGGAATCTCTATATGTCTGTCTGTCCTTTGCATTTTGATTATTTCGAGAACCGTTCATCCAAACGACTTCACAAGGGAGTGCAGTGTCGTATTTGGTGCAATATAGATAGACAGGCGAGACGCGACGCGTTCAGAATTAATAAACTTTTAATAAACTACAGAACAGCGCGAGCGGGAAGCGGCGCGCCTCACGCGAGCAGGGCTTATATGCTCCGAGAACAGACACTGCACTAGTGATATAAAACACACACACACGCAGCTCTTTTAACTTAAGCAATATTTTTAATAAGGTATAGTCTTCTCACTGACAAAGTAGGGTAGATTTAAATAAATAAAAACTAAATTTAAATAAATAAAAAACTAAATTTAAATAAATAAAAACATAAAAACGAAATTTAAATTAATAAAAGCGAAATTTAAATAAATAAAAACGAAATTCAAATATATAAAACATAAAAATGAAATTTAAATAAAGAAAAACGAAAAACTAAAGAAAAACGAAATTGTGACGTGACGTCCCTGTAAAATCTCTTCTTGCAGTAGATTAATTTAGATTGATAATAACGGGTAAAAAGGATAATACATTTTGTTTCTATTATTCTATGTTCTACAATGTCAAAGCAACGCAGCTTAACCCAAAATACAAGCTCAGGCATGCACTTCTGTCCATACACACTCCGCTGTTCTGCGCTCTAGCCAGAGAATACTCCCGTTGCAGGAACACTTTTAGTAGTCTTATAGAAGTATTATATTTCACCAGATTTTATAGTGTAAAACATATTCAAGCACGAATGAGAACCGTTTCGAGTGGGAAGCCAGGTGTGCTAAAAAAAAACCGAATATTCAAATGTCACATTTTCAAATCGAATACCAACCCACCGAACGAATATTCGAATATTCGGGTTCAGCCCTAATGGGAAGTTTCACATCAAGTTAAGTATGTGCAAAGACTTTTAGTTATACAAAGATGGTGCAATAAGTAAGTCTTTTAAGTAAGTCTTTTAAGAAAAAGAGCCGATCGCCAATTGGTAAAGTCATTGAGTCACTGCAGCTGCAGTTAGATGCTCTGGTTGGTGTAGAAACAGTCAGTGTTCTGAGACATGCACTAGGACTGCACATATGCATTGTCTGGTCCAGCCTGAAAAATGCAGTTTTTTTGTTATGATTGAGCATTTAGAAACAACATTTACGAGACAGTTGTTGTCTGATTTCATTGGTGATTTCAAATATGAATTTTTGAAATAGCTGCCCAAGAGGCGTTTCAAAGATGGCCGCCGAGAAATGATTTGCTTGAAAGGGAATTTGGTATGTGTGACATTTTAGAACCAGGCTGAATTGAACCTACTTGGTTATAATTAAGCTAAATAAAAGTAGTTTCAAGATGATATTACAGTGTGTTGGAAACAAGGCCCACCTGTGACTGAGAAAGACTGTTAAGGTATTATCTGTAATTCGTTGGTTTACAACAAATATCTTTATATGGCATTAAAATGTCAAGAGTAAAGGTCCTTGCACACCGAGTCCGAAATTCGCGTCCAAAATTTTTGCACGTCAAAAAATAAATACGACCTCACATTGTGTAAATCACGTTTACACACTGCTTTCAAAACTTTCGTCCGTCATAATTTTTTTGGGATCGGGTTCGATTTTCTGCGTTCTTCGCATCCGTAGCAAGCGTTTTGAGATTTCAGAGCCACCGAATGACGAATACGAAAAAAACGCATACGAACATTTCGGACTCAGTGTGCAAGGACCTTAATGCTGTCGATTCATGTTAATTAATAAAGTTAAAAATCAGTTTTTAAAATATTAAAATCTATGTTAAAAAACAAACACATTTCATTAAACCCCCAGAACCTGTATACAAATATTCGATTAATTAAATTCAAGCTTATTTACATAATGCTTACAATAAGTATTGTTTCAAAGCAGCTTACATGAAGCAACCAGAGATAAGTGTATCAAAGTAATGTCCAAATGGCAGTAATATACAGCTATACAATAGCATGTTATGTGATTAAATAACTGCATGTACAGTATTCAGTTAAGCAAACACAACTAACATGTTAGGCAGCAATTACAACTTGTGCTCGTAATTATTACAACACAATGGCAATATTAAAGGTGCAGTAAGCGATTCCTGAGAAACACTATTGCTATTTGAAATCAAGCCAAACAAACCAACCCCTCCCTTCATTGCTCCAACCCTGCAATGTACAAACACACAATGCAAGATTTCATGTTTCTCTATCATAGCTGAAGTGAAACAAAATAATGCTTCGCAAAAATAAAGTGAAGATGATGAATGACTGTCTAGGAAGATCAAAAAATGAACACACAGTACACAAGAGTATACAAGAAAGTGTTTGTTGTTAATCGCCAGCAGCCCATCAGCTCCAGAAAAACAATGACCCTCAAAACTGTCCTGTTACGATAGCTAACATCACAACAACAGCATATCTTAGTTCTGTGAAACATAGCAAAACCAATGTTACTCACATGTTTTCACACAGCTTTTCTAATATTAACGCGGGTCTTAAAGCTCTTGCCTGATCCCTTTTTCCCCCCAGTGATATTCCTCTGACCTTTTCATTTTTGTAATGTCTCTCAGCCATCTCTCTTTCTAGTCTTTCTTTAAATCTCCCCCGTCATGAGTGGACACGCCCCCTTTCTGCTGATTGGCTACAAGTGTGTTGTGGTGCTCAGTCAGATTCACTTTGAACAGCGTTTCTCAGAGATCATTTACTGCAGCTCTAAAATAATATCTTAAAGTTTTGTGTGTGTCGATCCAAAATATGCAGCTATTTTGAATTATACAGGGTTAAACTTTAAATTTATACTTTGTAACTTGCAGATGGCCAAATACCCCTAAGTCTACCTCAGTATTAACTTCAAATGTCACTTTTTTATGTATTAATTCATTTACTTATCTGGCACAATAATGCTGTAAAATATCTTTACTTTGTGGCTTTCTAAGAAAATATTTTGTATCTAATTAAATCTATTCTTTTTTTAATTGATTATTTATTAATATACAGGGTCATTTGACTAATAACTGTTGACATCTGTACTTCTCTTCCAGTTCACAGCTATGTAGTTCCAGTGAAAGAAGAAATAATAACATCTGATTGTAAGGATACAATGATCTGTCTGTCCGACGGGTTTCTCTGCCTCATTCTTTCAAGTTGCTGCATCTGCTTGGACTCTCTGTTCCTTGCAGTCTGCGTCTGCTTCAGGTCCTCCTGTACATAAATTGGATAAAATCACAAAAGGTTGGTAAGAACAGAGCGCCCTAGTTCTTAGGTTTTGACCTGTGACAACAGTCACTGTACATCATGCTTACTCAGAATGTGATGCAATGCTGCCCTCATGAGATCACTGAAATAAGGTCATTTTTATATTTTAAATATAAAGTATGCACCCATTTACTTGCACTCCATCACTGAGGGGCTTATGAAGAAAACCTTACCCTTTTTGTTTTCACAATATTCCCATATGCTTTCAAAGGCTCTATAACTTTCACTTCCAGCCTCTCCACCTGTGAACAATAGTATGCGTTTGCATATTAGTAGGAAACACAAATATGCTAAAGAATGTTTTCGTGGTTTTAAACACACCTCTGCTTGCCGGTAGTCCTGAATCTTGGCCAGTTGATCTGCAAAATTCTTCAATCCACATTTTAGGTTTGGTGTCTCTGTATCAGCATAAAGGCCGACTTCTTTGACCAGGAGGTCGGCTTTGTCCCGCAGTCGTGCAGATTTACGGACGTAAGCAGCGAACAGTTGGCATAGATCTCCAAAGTGCTTCTCTACATTGGTGATGTTGTCCTGAATCTGCTTGGTCTGGATGTCTCTGTAATGTGCAACATAGAAAAATTAAGATAATCTGAATGAGGGAATTTTGTTAGGATAAACCTGTGGACTATAGGTTTTGCTCTTCATCAACATGTTAAAAGGGTTTTAAGATTTACTCTGCAAGAGAGCAAAAGTCTGCATATCAAGACTATTATTAACGTTAGTGTTTAATATACCAGAGATACAGTCTCTTCAAACAAGAGATATTTAAAACAAGGTGTTTTTGTAGTATCCTGCTTATATCTAAAAGCGGCATTTATCAGGTTAAAAAAATTGTAATACAAAATTAAACAGTCATGTCTTTATAATACTCTTTAAGTTAGGACGTCATATAAGTTAGCATTTAAAAATAAATCTTTATCTTCGAAATGAGCAAACATTACAAACGGTTAACAATTTTTCATTTCGGGTAAGTTACACAGATAATTATGCAGTTTTTGTTTTTAATATATATTGATACAAATTGTGCTTTTGCAGCTATATTGTCATTTACACAATAACGTCCGCTAGCAAATGGACTAACGTTACAGCTTGTATCATTTAACGTTAGCTTAGCTGGCTAGTTAGCTTCCCAAACGTTATAACAAATCTGGACAACTTTTACCTCGCTCTTGCATCAGGAGTGCGGCTCATGATGACTCGAACCCAATATCGATTTATTCATTAAAGATTTAACATCAAGCGAAATTAATCATTAAGTATTTAAAATACTAAAAAGAGTGTTGTGCTAATGCTTATGCTGCAGCAGGAAATATGGATGAACGCCGTGCCGTTACCATGGAGCTAAAATTTACCATGCGCCCTCTACTGGTAAACAAAACAAAACAAAAACAAATACAATAACAAAATAAAATACAAAAAATCTCCACCAAATTTGGCTGAGTAGATTGCATACTATTACAAATTGTTCCACTTCCAGCAACATGAAATGAAGGTTTTATGTTTTTAAAGCTGTTTAATGTAAAATTAGCAGACTTTTATATTTGCTTCATAATCACATTTTTAATATTCACTTATATGAGGACTGATTCGTCAAGAGCATACATCCAATAATGTGACAATATTAAAAGGATAGTTCACCCAATTTTTTTTCTGTCATAATTTAATCACTCTCAAGTTGTTCCAAACATATAAGTTTCTTTCTTTTGCTGAACACAAAAGAAGATATTTTGAAGAATGTTGGTAATCAAACAGTTGAGGGTAGCCATTGACTTCCAATTTTTTATTTTTATTTTATTTTAATAAGCTACTAGCCTAACTGTCATGTTACCAACATTCTTCAAAATATCTTCTTTTGTGTTCAGCAGAAGAAAGAAATTAATACAGGTTTGGAACAATATGAGGGTGATTAAATGATGGGTGAACTATCCATTTAATTCTCTTTCAGGTTTTGAGACTATAAGATGAATACTCTATTAAGTTTTCTGTAAAATATGATTATTGGTATGATGGCATTTTCCTCTCCTAGCTTACATTTTTAATGTATTGCCCTCTGTGAATTAATTTGACCATCATGTCAACAGCGATATGAAAGAACAAAATCATCTGCTGGATTTGCTTTCTTTTTTACTATGAATAAAGCAATTTGACTTTAATTCCCCTCTTAACAGACACATATGGCATACTTTAGCGATTTTATTGGGTTTGTAACATTGCCAAAAGCAGGCTTCATGATCATTGAAAGTAATGGGAATTCATTGTGATGTGCTCATGAATGTCACCAGCTGCTGTGTCTGCGCCTCTGTGGAGAATGTCCAAAAACCTTCATTATCATGCTTAATCATCCATGGAATTGATCCCACTGTAACAGATTGCTTGTGTAAAACACGTTGCATTTAGCCGTGTGCACTGTGCATTCCACTGTGAGTCCTATTTAAGAAACCTAAAGTCTTAAAGGGATAGTTCACCAAAAAATGAAAATTTTGTCATCATTTATACTAACCCTCGAGTTGTTCCAAATGTAAAACTCATCCATATGAATTGGTTTAGTCCAAATTTTCTGAAGAGACTCGATTGCTTTATATGATGAACGGATTTAAAATGTAGGCTTTTATTCACATAAACACTAATCAGCGAACATAAACAGAAGCTCAACCAAACATGCTTGATGCGCGAGAACAAACCTCATTGGTTCTTGCGGAAGCTCGAACTTGCTGCGTAACATGAGAATGAACCTCATTGGTTCACACGTCAAGCGAAAATGCTTGAGCTTCCGTTTACCAGAACTGATGTGTATATTGATGAATGTTTGTATGTGAATAAAAGCCTAAATTTAATGTTTAGTGTATAAAGCGATTGTGTCTCTTTAGAATATTTGGACTAAACCACTCAATTCATACTGATAAGTTTTACAATCTCTATAATGAACTTTTTGAAGCGTCAAAGTGGTAGTTGCGTAGCTGTCAATGGAGGGAGAGAAATCGCTCAGATTTGATTAAAAATATCTTCATTTGTGTTCTGAAGATGAACAAAATTCTTACGGGTTTGGAACGACATGAGGATGAGCAATTTATGACAATTTTTATTATTGGGTGAACTAACCCTTTGAAATGGTAACTTACATTATTTTCAATCATTGACTGTTTACATGAACAATAATTATGCTTTGGTCAAATTCTGACTTTCAGTGTCATGTAAACACATTAATCTGATTGTCAATAGACGATATTCTGGTTAGAAATCTGAAACTGACAGATGCATGGCATAGCCTATAGGCTAATGCATGCAGTTATTAATCTGAATTTTTGTGCATGTAAAAGCACACATACATCCATTGTAGCTGAATATTCATTAATCTGATCATGTCCAAAAGTGTAGCACCAGTAAAGCAAAACTATAGTTTAATCACATTTTGCCGATATTATGCAATTTTTCAGTAGTGAAGCTATTTTATCGATTGCCAATTTTTCTTGGCAATATTTCATCAATAAATAGCCTACATGAGTAGGCCTACAGTCTTCTCTGTATGATGTTTAGAATCAATACAGGTCCAATTCAGGAATGAATGGTTATATAAGCTATCATCAAGTTCAATCAAGCGGCGCGATTCCAGCCTAAATGACTCACTCATTCAACTCAACTGACTCACTCATTAAACCAAATCAACTGGGCTGTTCTCCAAACTGAAACAACTTCTCGCGTTGTAGAGGCCTACCTTTAGAGCTACATCGTTCACTGTCCCACCATGTGTTAGGACCAAATATGTGGAAAAGATGTAATTATTCTGCAGTCCGAAGATAAGCAAGATTCCACGTCGAGGACATCCAACACACATTTACAAACACATATTCAGGTAAGGTGACAAATGCACTCCTTTAATAATGACGCGCCTACCACACAATAGCTCAAACTGAGGGGTTGGTTCATTGATATGTGCTAATGTCACATTTTATGATTTTTAAAAATCATAGGCTACTTAAGTTTGAAACTTAGCTAGCTATTTTCGAGTAGTCGCCTAGCCTGCATTATCCAAACAAATAACGTTAGGCCCAGTGGCGTCATGCCCATTCAAAGTGAGGGGGCCCGTGCCCCCTCATATTTTTCCTCCCTGATAATTGTTTTGTCACAACTTTATTCCTATTATGCTCCATAATTACCAGAGCCTATAACGACTCAAATGTATTCTTCTGGATGTGTAATAAATCGGCCAGCATCAGCCCGCCCCTTTTTCCTAATATGGTGTCTGTGTATATCAAATCTAGTGCGCTACGCGCATAGGTATGTTCAAGCAACTCACTCGTCTCGCAAGTTGAGCTGGCAATGTTTTACAGATGGTCTTGAAGTGGTAAGTGGGCAAAGCAACAAATCGGCATTGAATTAGTTATCGGATGATATTAAAAGGTAGTGGTGGGATTATTTTTGGTAGACCTGGAAATTTTAACTTGATCAAAAAGTTATGGATTTGATATTAGCTGCGAATTCAGAGCATTAACTTAAGTTGTGTCAGTGTAACGTTATCGATAGCTAGCCTAGTCTAACCGTAAACTAACGTTGGCTAACGTTACTGCCTGCCATACAAAGCCAATAAGCCATAGTAACGTTATTTGAATATAATATCTGAATATATTAAAATATAATAATGAGCAGTGTAACTACAGTATTTCAATGATTTTACTAAAGTAATGTTACATATTACGTTTGATTTGATTACTTTTTTACATTTCTGTCAAATATTAACCATTTTCAAATAAACGGGGTAGTGTTAACCTTATTCAGCACTGAAATCTGTCAAACTTCTTTCAAAGTCCTTCATCACATATTAATATTAAAATAACTTAATTTCAGAGCACCACAAAGTCAGACCTCCGCACCTTATGTACCTTTAATGTAAGATCGTTCTTAGGTCACATACCAGTTTAAAATCATAACATAAAAACTGCAATGGTACTGTTTTTAAAATCATGTGTAGTAGGCCTAAGTGTACAGTAAGTGTGTGTGTGTACATGCTTTAATGAAGTAGACTTCAAAAGCTTTTGAATTTGAGCTTACAGTTCTTTCATCAACCTGTCTTTTACATTAACTTTAACTTTATCAAAATAGATACTTTAACTTAGTCCTCGGATAGAGGAGGGTTGCTGCTAGCTCCGTTAAGGTATTTCTGTCCCTCCCAAACTGCATTAAAATGGTATGTTTAGCAGCCAGAATTAAAAAAAATTCAGGGGGAGAAACCCCCTGACCCCTCCTAACATGATCCATATCACCCGTCAGAAAACAATTGCAACGTCTCAGATTGTGCCCCCCCAGAATTTTGGCTTGCATGACGCCCCTGGTTAGGCCATAATTCTGAGTAACGTTAGCCTACAGGCCTACAGACAGTTGTGTGGCAGTCTATTGAAGAAACAGTTTTAAGAAACATTGTATTTCTAGAATAAATAGCCTAGTACATTTGGACTGTGCTGATTGCATGTATAAAGAAATATTTTAACTGGGGGGTTTGGTTTGTCCTGTTTCTAGATTAGGATGCTCGAGTCTCTGCACACGCAACGCAAGATCTCTCGCTCGCTTTCCCTCTGTGGCGTGCGCGCGCTACGCGGTTTGGAGCACAGTCTCTGTCTCGCATGCGCGCTCGCTCTAGATTCTGGGAGATTTGAACTAATTTGCGGCATAGTCGATCACGAGTGGCTCAACAGGTAGATCTATAGATAAAATAATCTTTCTGGCGTTTGACCAACCGGGTTGACATTTCAGCGTGAGAAATCGTGGGTGGTGTGTGAAACCAATCAAATGAGTGTGTCTTACGGCCAATGCGTGAGAGTTGGCAGCTCTTAGACACCTTAGATACCTATGGCGTTATATATGTGCCTCATTCCTGAGCGAGTAATTATAAGTTTTGAGCACAGATAACTATATTTTGCAAGCACATTGCATTATATTTTGAACAGAAATTAACAATCGCAAAAAAAAAAATCGTTTGAGCAAAGAAAAAACGATTCCGTGCTCAATAAATGTATTTGCTATAACGTGCAATAATAACCCTCTCACGCAGTTTACTCAGGTGCTCTCACAAACCTCACGCAGTTTACTCAGGTGCTCTCACAAACTTATTATCTGCGCTCTGTCAAGTCCCTCTCTCTCTCTCTCTCTCGCTCAACCTCTTAATTCTGTGCGCGCTCAACTCTTCACACACACGCGCGCTCAACTCTTCACACACACGCGCGTTCAAGTCTTGACACACGCGCGTTCAAGTCTTGACACACACGCTCGCTCAACTTGCATCAGCGTTACAAGTGTGCCACAAAATCAACCAATCGGAAAATTAAAGGTCAATTGTGATTGGCTGTTGGTCTCCAATCAAATCGCTAGTAGGATCATTCTACAGAAACGTCCACTTTTGGTATGGCAAGATGTCTTAAAATGTATTTCTTTTTCTAACATTTAAACTTACACCACATTGTTAGATTACCCTTTGGCTTTATGAATACGCATAAATGACAGCTTAATGATTTTTTATATTTTTTGTGCATTTATTTAAAGACCGCATGTACCGTTTTTTTTGTCACTGGTGTTACCTTACTTCTTTGGCAATATTAAATGTTTTTATGAAATATTATTTCAATTTTTTTTCAGCACATGTAGTCAGAGTTACCAAAAAATAATAATAATGCAACAAATAAGGAGATTATGTTTTATTTATTTGAATCAGGTTTTTTAAAAGTGTGCTTGAATGAGGTTAGTTAGTTTGCGCAACCTTGTATTTGCTATAATAATGAAAATATTTGAAAACAAGTTAAAATCAAGTAATGATGCAATCCTTTAAATCTTAACTTTTGAGTGTAGCAGAATTAAAAGGATGTAAAATTATTATCATGTCAGATATGGCATTGTATTTAATGTGACAGAAAAAAAGACAGTAACACCAGTGACACAATGAATCACCAATGACATGCAAAAGACCAAAGATCATTATTCTTCAACTATAATTAAGTAGATGAGACTAAATTGTTACATTTGGCATATAATCTAAATGAATAGCTTTGAATAAAGTTTATCTATAAATGGGAGTCACTGGTGTTACTGGTGTTACCCATAAGAAAGGTGACACCAGTGACAGTAACACCAGTGACAATTTTCATGAAAAATTCATTTTACAAAATGGCTGCTGTAAGGTATCAAACATATGTTGTCAATCATGATATACTAACTAAACTAAGTAGTTTAATCCATTTGTATTCTCTCTTTTTTTTTTTTTTACAATTACCTAACAACAAAGTAGGTCATACCAGTGACTTCAACTAAAAGCTTTATATGAAATCATGAGATAAATGAGAATATTTCTGATAACTGAAAAGAGACAGAGGATTTATTATGGGCTTTTCTTCATAGAAATTCAGGAAATTGGAAGAAGGAATTAAAGTGATGTCATCAGTGTGATTTTTATTTCAAAATAAGAGATTTTTGTTTAACGGTAACACCAGTGACACAACTCCAGGGGACCACTACTTTCATTATAAATTTGATAATATTTATTCTGCATTTCGTTTTTTTATGTCACTTACATAATATATTAGATAGTTAGGTAGGCCTATACATTATTCTATTTTTAAATGGTGTAAAAAAACTGTTATTGACCTCCAAATAAAGCATTTTCCCTCTGTACATGACTGTGGGGACGAGCACTTCTGTGGTGCTTGGAATTCTATATAGTTAATAAAAAATAAAATATTGCCACTTGATGGCTCAAGGTGGTGTAATTGTTCAAATAACATATTGTTTTATTTTAAAATGTAAATGAATTGTAATTCTAAAGTGTTTTTTTAAGTGTAATATTTCTGTAAAGGCTAGGGACAGAAAAATGGACATTTCCGTAGAATGACCCAGTAGAACCAAAGCCCGTCTAGAACTATCTACAGCATCCCGGAAGCTTACTGAAAAAAAAATCGAAAAAAAAATAACAGACTACAGCGAGACTAATGGATTAAAACTTATTTTGGTAAGTATTTTTTTATTATTATTAACTTAAAAGTGCCTTGTTAGTTTTGTGTGTTATAATGCTGTTGTGTTGTTTAACTTACAATATTACAGTACATCTCCTATTGTGACTAAAGTTAGTTTGACTTATCCCTTTCAAGCATTCTAAACGCTAGCACAGCCGCAGACTCTCATGTTTGATGGTGGCTAGAGAAGACATCTATCCATAAAATACATTTTTCGTCTTCTTTGTGCTGCGTGGTTATTGGAGACCAACAGCCAATCACAATTGACCTTTAATTTTCCGATTGGTTGATTTTGTGGCACACTTGTAACGCTGATGCAAGTTGAGCGAGCGTGTGTGTGAAGAGTTGAGCGCGCGTGTGTGTCAAGACTTGAGCGCGCGTGTGTGTCAAGACTTGAGCGCGCGTGTGTGTGAAGAGTTGAGCGCGCACAGAATTAAGAGGTTGAGCGAGAGAGAGAGAGAGGGACTTGACAGAGCGCAGATAATAAGTTTGTGAGAGCACCTGAGTAAACTGCGTGAGAGGGTTATTATTGCACGTTATAGCAAATACATTTATTGAGCACGGAATCGTTTTTTCTTTGCTCAAACGATTTTTTTTTTTTGCGATTGTTAATTTCTGTTCAAAATATAATGCAATGTGCTTGCAAAATATAGTTATCTGTGCTCAAAACTTATAATTACTCGCTCAGGAATGAGGCACATATATAACGCCATAGATACCTAGAATGACACTTAATTTTTAAAACGGATGCTCAAGTAAACAGGGTCATTGTATGATAACCATTGTTTAATCACAGCAAGACAGTATTATTTTTTATCACAACAGCTAGACCATAGGCTATATGGCATTTTTTTTTACAATTATGTTTATTACAAACCACAGTAGGCTATAATATAAAGTTATGTCTGTGCATGGGAGTGCAGTAATTATAGTTATTTTCCACTAGATGGCAGGCAAATTCTTTCTTACCACACTTATAATTCTGCTTGGATGAACCTTTAAATATAAATATATACTGTTTTCTAAAAAATGCATGTATTATTTCTACTATGAGGTGATTTTCAAGTGATTATTTCTGTATGAGAGCATGAAATAAATCATATGGGATTAGATTGCAGGTTTAAAGCGTACATTACCGTTTATATGATGCATTCATTAGAAGTGAGGAACGAACAGATGTTTAGAACACAAGCTTTCCTCTTTCCCCTTAGATCTTCAGTCTTCACCTTGTGGAAGTTGCCCTCAGCCCCCCCCAAAAACACTGCATTGGTGTATTCATTTGTTCTGGAAGATTGTGTCCTCTTAGAGACAGAGTCTGACTTTCTTAAAGAACAGATGGTGTTATTACAAAAACACCAATTAGCAGGAAGTGGGTTGCATCAACACAGCTCTCTGAGCTTCATGTTGGTGGCCGTCTGTGCCGCGCTGACAGGTTATGTCAGAAAAGGAGTGTTCCCGCTGAACAGATTGGGAATGACATATGTCAGGAGCTTTGGCTGTCTAGGGCCCAGCAAGAGAGGTATCGGGGCCTTTGAGCATTGCCCTTCTTGCTTGCAGGTGAGACCTCATCAGTGTTGTGTTCTCTAAGGGTGTCAAGTCATCTCTACGTTCCCTACACCCCACCAGTCACCGGCAGGAGTGTGTCCGCATGCCTGCCTGCTTCTGTCATTATGCGCTCTGTGGTGTCTGTCAGCAGCTACATCAAATTAGACAAAACCTTCTGCTGATTACTACTTCATTCTGCTCTCATTTAAAATGCAAAGCCCATCTTAAGCTGATGCTTTTGGTCTGCTCTGCATGATGTCAATTTTTTAGAAGAATGCAATAGTTTCATTAACATACAAACAATACCCTCTTAGAAATCATTCCATCATTGTATATTTAATTCTGACTCATATTATGATTGCATATCTGTCCCAAGATATCTTCTTTTACATCTTTAAACGTGGTGCGGCTCTTTAAAGGCAACGTGAAATGAAAATTGCAATATTCTTTTCTTCCCTATTGTGAGGGATATCCGAGTGAAATGGCTCGGAACTTGATTTCGTCCATCGGGAATTCGTTAAATCTTTGTGATTTGCTGTTGCTGTGATCTCATGTGAATGACAAGTTATTTTGATCGAAGGTTGCGGAGTCGCTATATAAAAGAATAACAATGTGCATAGATAAATCATTTATAATAAATGCCGCAATATTTCGTGAAGAAATAAGAATGGTCAATTTTGATTTCATGGTGATTTAAAGTCTGTTTTATGAATGTAGAGACGCATATGCACAAACTAAAATTGCTCACAAAATGCTTGCGTTCCCCTAAGAAAACCTGCGTTCACTTGCTAAAATTGTATGTTCCCAGAAGAAATTTTGTGTACATTAAAATATTTTTTCTTCCCATTTCATATTATTTCCATAAACAGTTTAGCATTCCCTGGCGATACTTTTGCGTTCCTCCAAGAAATGTTGTGTTTGCTTGCAAAACCTTTGCGTTCCCACAAGATATTTGGTGTTCTCTTTCGCAAAAACATTGAACTATAATTTTCCTTCCATCTCATATTATTTCTATCAACATTTTGCTCATACGTATTCATCCTTATATCCATTTAATTACTTTTTTAAAAGCTTTTTTTAAAGACATTTCAGCATTTATAAACAAAATACACAGAGAGCGGTTTATTGTGTTCCCTAATTGAAAATCCAACCACATTCAAATTTTAGTTTGGAAGGTTTACAAGAAAACTCACCAAATCATCCTCAAAACACTTTTAAACTTAACCACTTTTATGCAACTGGACTAGATATGTCAAAACTTGCCCCTGTTCTTTATACATAGAAGCATCAGCGGTAGAGACTATGCATCAGCTCTTATTCTTAATGTCTTTTGAGGCATTGCACAACATATATATATCATGTACACTTAGTTACTTGTCTTGGTAATTGGCACTTGCATGATGTGATGCATTACTGTAAGTACTGAGAGTAGGTAAGAAAGTACTTACCAAGAACATTAATGTGCAGGTAAATTAACAAGTGCACATGCATTAGGCCAAAGTTGAATCAGCCGTGTAATTCTCTTCATACCGTTAAAATTGATTGTACCTTTAAGCCCACTCCACAGAAGTGTCATGCATGTATCATTTATTTATCCCACATTTAATATTAATAGCAATCTTCATTGTCCTGGAGCATTCAGCCAGAATCCCCACCCTGCATTTTTACCTTAATGCATCTCCGAGCCGGTGATCCTGCCAGACTGCGGCCATCACACAGACGCAAACAACTGAGTACATCTTTACTGCACGTTAACCTCTTCGCTGTAATAGACTGCCCCTCCTAAACACACAATATCTATCACTTCCCTGGAGAGGTCGTTTTGGAGAGCTTCCAGAACTTCTTTCCTCACCGGCTAATTGAGGATGACTTCAGACTCTAGAAACACTGCTCAATCCTGTGGGGTTTAGTGTGTGTGTTAGGTACAGTGGCATGAGCCATATATCGAATGTGTTTTAATAAGTCGACTTGAGATGCATAATTTTTGCTGTATTTCTCTTTTGCATTGCAAAAACTGTCCTTGTGTCATCAATATGCAAATGGATGAAATCGCCAAGAGTGCAGCTTAGTTTCCCTGAAGTGCATTCTTTAGAAACTGTTAGCATAATTGATTCTCAGCACTGCAATAAAACTGGTCATTTTGTGAGGCTTCTGGGCCCCATGGGTGTGCAGTTGGAGTTCATGGAGTAACTTCCAGTATTAATCATTAAGAAGTGTCCGTGCCTGATAGACGGCACTCGGTCCCCTGAGATGCACACTCACCGTACTATTCCAATAATTGATGTGTGTGTATTAACAGCGCGACAGTGGTTCGACTGACCGTCGTCCTTACCGAATGTTTTCCGATAAAGAGTGACTTAAGAGGTTATATCTGAGATTTACCCTCTTTTCAGTATCCGATACATCGTTTCGGAACATCATATACATGCTTGTAGTTAAACTTTCAAAGTGCTTTCACTTCAGAAGAGAATCACAATATATCGGCACCATATCGTTTGTTGGCCAGTAATAGAGATTGTATTTTATTTTATCAATATCGATCAACATTTAATTGTGTATGCTAATTTCCTCTACTTTTACATTTAGGTTGTCTTTGCCATCATCTAATGCTCATATCATCTTAAAAACGCTAATGATTTAATTAGACTGTTAAATTAAAATGATCTTTACCAAATCTCAAAATGATTATCTATTTTTTATTCTGTCTGTACATTTATAATGCCTAAATTCACTTGTAGCATCAAACAACTGATTTGAGTTTTTTAGTGTTTTATTAATTTATTGATTTTTTACATTTATTTTAACATCCGCAATTTATCGGCCATATTCATTATAAATTATAAATATCAAATATAATTTTAATATCATTCTTCCCTATAGATATTAGTAAAAGATAGATTTCTTTATATTGTTGTTGTTTTAGGTATCGAAGTTCCGTCCGTCCGTCCATCCATCCATCCAATCCATTAATTAATATATTAAAATTCATCACAAGTTCAGATCTGCCATTTTCTTTCATCAAGACCACTGAAAGCAGATGTGAATCTCGATGTCTTCATGTGGGGGTATGTTTACATTTTTTTGCTGTGCTTCACAGAAAGACTGGAGGGAGATGGGGGTCTCAATGAAACCCATCTTTTATTTTCTAATTAAAATCCTCCACTTTTTGCTCGGGTGCTCCACAACACCTCGACGGAAAAGGGAATTCATGATGTATTGCTGCCTTGCAAATAAAAACGGATCCATCACCTCCACCAGCCATAACCCAGATGGCCAGAAAATTGGCTTTGTGTAGAGATGTGGATTCAGGCATGAATATTAATAGAAGACAGATGTAAACGCATATTAATATCCTTTCACATTTAGGGTAGCCTGAAAATTATAGTGCACTCACTTGGGGGAGAGGAAATGTCTTTTTTTCTCTCTCTAATCTAATGTGATGCCAGTCTATTGCTGTGCATATTTTGTGGGTCCGTTCCCAGTGTAAAGTGCTCAGTGTGGAATTGTCATATAATGATGTCATACATGGCATATCTAAACAAGAACACAGAGAGTTAGAGTTATCAGAAAATAATTCTCAAGGGCTTGAATAGTATTTCTCACGTTTGCAGTCTCCTCTTGTGTGAATTGAATGGAGAGAAGGACTTTTAAAGGCAAATGGTAAGGTAATGTGATGGTATTTTTGGAAACAAAACTGAAAAGTCTTTTGAAGAATTTATTGCTATAATATGCTTGTACTATTTGCATGTGTTTTCCACAGAGAAAAGAGAGTCTAGATGATTTGATATGCTATATGGCCAAAAGTAAAAGCATTTCATTACAGTCTCCACTCTTTTGCGAAGGCTTTGTTGGAACATGGCAGCAGGGGTTTGTTCACTTGTAATATTTGTAATTGAGTGTGAAAACAACCGAGAATAAAGTCACCAGACAAATAAAATGAGTTTAAGATTACTGTGATGATAAGGAGTTTGAGTTGATTTTTACATCCCCATTAGATGGCAGTAGTGCTCCTAATAAAACAGCTTGTGGTCATTGTGAAGGCGTCTTTTGTTTGTTTCTTTTCTTATCTTATCTTTTCTTTTCTTTCGCTTCTTGCAATTTGTTTCTATTAATGTGGAACGCATGTTGCTTTGCTGTTGAGGACTGCTGAAATATGCTGTATTTAAAGGAAAGGTTCACCCAAAAATTGAAGTTCTGTCTCCTAAACACACCCTCACATTGTTCTAAACCTCTTTCTTATGTGGGAACACAAAAGTATTTATTTTTTTCATTATTTGGTAAATAGCAGCTTGCATTCTGCTTTATAACTTTTATCATGTTTGAGTGGTCTATCCCAATTAAAATCATCAATCAACTCCCATCGGATATCCGGCACTATAGGATGAGAAGTTAGTGTGTTCAAAGACAAAACGTGTTCTGTTTGAGACATTAATAAATGTTCCGCATTACAAACGTGAAGTTAAAGGTGTGAACTGTGAAGACGCATAATTAGTGTTAAATAATGGACAGTAATGATGGTAATGATGGATTGTGAATATTGATTGTCCGCAGAGTGAACATGGTAAGTCTGAGGTATTCATTTAACTCCCACCTTCAAATGAACCAGAAGGCTCAATAAAACCCAATTAAGCAACTAGCCCTCCATTTGCTTAGCAGTTTTATGAGCACATTTACATCACAGGGCCCATGAGACTGAGGTTGCAGTGAGAGGCTACTTCAGGAAAGCTCGTATGGTCAGTGTGCTGTATCATAAACATAAGGAATTATGTTCGTGTCTGGTCCATGCAGCCACCACTGCTTTTATTTAGACTAAGCGTGTATTTTCTGTGCTTAAAAATGTGTAATTTTTTCCTGTTACTGAAAAAGTTCAGCTGTATTGATGAGAGGTTTCATGGATAATTTAAAGTATACAAAATTGATAGTTAAACTAGTGACCAGTTCTTAATGATTGTTACAGATTGTGAACATAAAGGTCAGTGCAAATAGGATGAACGATCCCCTGCAGCAACTTATTTGAATAAAACAACAACTAGATGAAGAGTTTTAAAATTGTTGTCTCTAATAAGTGATGAACCATCTAATTTCTAAATCACTTGTTGTTTAGTAAAAGTGGGAATTTTAAAATGCTTTTAAGAAAAACAAGAGCATAATAAATAAATGGGCATAAATACAGATTCAAAAGCACACATTTTAATTGGATTCTGATTTGATGCTGATTCATTTTATTTATCTTTCAGTTAGAATGTCTTATTATATTTATTTCTCTGCTAATAAATCCAGTGCATCCCTTTCCTATACAGTGCCTCCTTAAAAGCCCAAGTATATATTTATTTTGTATACTTATCACAATCAATTTAGTCACACTAGATGAATTTGAGCCGTAATTAGAAATGATCCTTTAAAGGTGCTCTAAGCGATGCTGGGTGACGTCACTTCTTGTTGACGTTCAAAGTATTGTCAAACAAAACGGAGGCTAGCTAGACCTTCCCTCCTCCTCATCCCGTCCCCTCCCGCTGTAGTATTACGGATACTTCTTTCAAGGTGTAATGTCGCCAAGTGAGATAAATGCTTTCATATAATGCAAAAAAATTGAAACATTACCAGAAAAACACGATAAAACGTTTCGCCACCTGAGGTTATAACTTTAGCTCCCATACCAGGACGCAATAATAGCAAGATACCGTTAGCTTCAAATTTAGTCAAAGTTGTCAATAGGCATTCAATGAACATTCAATTTCATAATAAATAGTTGGTGAAAACAATCATTCACACAAACTGTCGCCCTACTGTGAGTTTGCTTGATTATTTACAATAGAGATCGATAGCTAGCTGCTAGAAACCTATATGTTGTATTCACCAAAGTTAGCGCTGACTGCATTGTTCTAGCTAATTATATCCTTGTGTTTGTTAGGCGAACATGAAAGTCCATTTAGAAAAAAACAAACTGGATTTACCCACCTGTCCAGCAAAAACAGAGCTAACGTTACCTGAATGTCGGATTGGAAGCCCTTCTGCCGGCGGCGTTCTTACCACCTTTCAAAGGCTTTTCCAGTGTAAATTCGGGCATGCGTTCCTTCTCCTTTTCCCTCTTCTTTGTATTTTTGCAATCTGTTCATCAGAACGTCGTCTCTTTGGTCGTGTGTCGGCCATATCAGAGTTAAAATTCTAACTTCCCTCTTCATGCTTCTCTCCTCCACACCCCCCATGTACGCGCACTAACCCCACCCCCAGGCTGGAACACTGTTTGTTTTGTTTCGTGGAGCGGGTCGCCGGAGTTTGTTTTTGTTGCTGTTTGTGGAGCCTGGGCTGTCTACAGAGACCGCATTTTTTTTACAGCGTGTTCAGGGGACAGGCAGCTAGCGGATAGTGAGGAGATGTTTGCTGTATGTGACAAAAAACGTTTTGGCCTAAAAACGCGCGACATCGCTTAGAGAACCTTTAATCTTGATACTTTGGGAAATATTTTGGTCTTGAGGATTTGTTGTAACATTTCAATTGACAGTTCAGAAGGAGATGGCATGTTTTTGTAACTATGCGACAAACATTTGAAAAATTAGGGATGGGCATCAATACAGATTCAAAAGCGCTCATTTTAATTTCCAATTCCGATTCAATGAGATTGGATTCGGATTCATTTGGTTATCTTTCAATTAAAATGCCCCTTTTTCCACAATATATTTTTTTCTATGCTAATACTATAAATTCAGTTAATTCCTTTCCTTTACAGTGCCTTCCTAAAAGGACAAGAATATTTTTATCAATATTATATCATATAAATTTTTTTTTTTTGGTTTTCGGTTTGATCCATCCAAGTATTTTAAGTTCAATAAATGCATGATGTTTCTAAAGTCAGTGAGTAATCGTTTTAAATGATTATGATCTAAATATTGACCAAAATATCTCTCAACATGATTTTTTCGAGAATGGATTAGCCCTATTTCAAGAACCGACTCATTAGAGTCATTTGCATGTGAAGCGGGTTCACAGTCACATTCTTTGTTTGTTTCGTCAGCCCACATAGGCATACAGTAAATGATCAGTCTTGGGATTTAAAAAAAAATCTGTTGGAATTGTTCACACGAAGATCACAATTAATCATAAATCAATATTTTTACCCAGCTCTCAGCTATTATAGAATTATATCAAAGGCTATATTATAATTGCAAAGTGTATATTGCACTGATGTGACATTGAGCTCATTTGTGCTGTCAGGATGTTTTGATATGCTGGCTCATCAATAAACCACAGTGACTCGATCAATTCAGTCAGAGTAGATGAATTTGAGCCATAATTAGAGATGATCCTTTGAGCTTCTATTTCTTGGGATACTTTAGGAAACATTTTAGCCTGAGGCTTTGTTGTAACATTTCAGTTTGCGTATGACAATTGAGAAGTAGATGGCAAGAAATGGCATGTTTGCAACAAAGATTTAGAAAGAAAAAAATGGATTCTATCACAATTTTTGTGAATCTCAAACCCATCTTTGTGACTCCTAAGCCCATCTTGAAGTCAGGGGCCCTGTTGTTGCATTAAAACACAATTCATCTTTCATGGCTTGGCATTTGTGAAATATGTATGTACTGTACCTCAAAGACATGTTTGCTGAAGTGCCTATCTAATATGCATTACATACAATCTAACAAATAGCTCTTAGGGTGAGATTGCATCCCCGGTCCTCGCGCGAGCTAACAGCCCACAGCTGGACAATGTCTGGATAAATTACACGAGTGAATAGCTTAGTGACCCACATTTTCATGCGATTTTTGGCAGAGGAAACGTAAAGGAATATACTGGAGCACAGTGGCAGCGGATGAATGATCCACAAAACAATTTACAGTGAAAACCTCAAATTGGCCGACTGCTTGCTGACAGATCCCAAACAGAAAATATACGTAACTCAAAATATTACAAGCAGGTCATTGTTCCATATTTACAGACCCTTTTACTGCCTGGATAAGGCATAGAAAGAAAGGAGTGTGTGGTGTGCGCCTGATTGTAGATCTTAATGACAGAATGGCGCACCATGCCTTTGCCCCAGTGCTGGGCACGCACAGTACGGTTGCTAGTCATACGACTGGCACAGACGGCAGCAGAGATGGCTGGCTCGTGAGCCACTCTCATAAAGGCAATCTGTCTCAGGCTCCCATAATCACCATCTGTCATTCCCCTGAATCAATAGAAATGACAAACGAGGACCAGAAGCCCTGCTGACAGGCACAGAGGGCAGAGTGCTGGACGGCGCTCTCTGGATCTTCAGGGGTGGATCTGGTGTTGGAGCAGGTCAGCATCGGCGTGCTCCTCCTGGGTCCTCAGACCTGCTGAACTCTGAACTCTTTACGACACCATCTAGTGTAATTAGTTTAGTGTTGATGATTTGCAGTAATTCAGGGTCAAAGTAAATCAAGTTCTGGTTGACTGTTTGTTTTTTATAAAGGCGTTTCTTCAACTGCAGGCACTTTTGTATCTTAGGGATTGATTTTTTTTTTAGGTCACATTGGTCAGTCTTGTAAACTTTTTACCATGCTGTCATTTATTTTCACTACTTTCAAAAGCCTTGGATGCATAAACATTCATTTTTTAACCTGTACTCCAGACTTTCATTCTTAAAGTATCTAAATCCACTATACATATATAAATTATTATATGTGTAAATGGTGATAATCTAAAGGAATTGTGTAAAAATATATAAATAATAAAATGTTAATATTTTCATTTTAAATGTACTAACATATTATATTAATATTATATTATATTATATTAATACTAACATATTATATTAAATAGTCATAATTATGTTTTATCAAAAATATATTTGTGGTGTCATTTTCATAATGACCAACAGATTTGCCCCAAAATTAAGTTTTATCAAAATTTAGTGAACCAAAGAGACAAAAATGTCAATGAACAGCATGCTTGATATTACATTTGAGATATAGCTGATATTTTAATAACAAAAGTTTTAAAAATGTGTTTTAAGAGTTTTTTTATGTCTTCATGTTAGGAAGTGAGTAAACACTAATAACTGAGAATTTATTTGTTGGTTCATGTTTGTATCAGTGCCTATTGCATTGTGAAAAGCTGAAAGTGAAACTTTTTGTAAGATTTTAAATGTTTAATCATTAATCAACCAAATATCTTGAAGTGTTATTATATTCCAAGCTATAATATTTACTGTGGTATTAACAGCCGTTAAGCTAAGACATTCTCATGAATAAAACCAAAAAAATTACTGAGTCTGTATGCGTTAGAATACATAGAATTACGTTAGCTGTTCATAGAGTGCAGGTATAACATCACTTTGTAGGCCAACTGGCAGTTGGCATCATACTGGTTCCCTCAACAAAAACCCAATACTATTTTTCCATAGGTTTTTGGATTATCGCAAAAAAAATTGTTTTAAACAAGCTCCATGATCAACAAAAATTGATACTTCCACGTTTTGCCCATCAAGCTAATTTTCACAGATGGACACACCTTTTATGAATTTTGAAGCCTTAATGCAGTTGCCAGAATAAAAAAAGAGAAAGTTAGGCTAGAAACAAACTACACCACGGTCCCACGAAGCAGACTGAGTTTACCTGTTCGCCAGTGTGATGACGTTAAATGTCCCCGACAGCTAGCCTAGAAATCTAGACGCACCCTAGCGGCAGCAAAAATTATTTTGCAGCCAGTGTGGTCTAGCAACTCTCCGTTGGCATTCGAGCTGGAAAAACCAAACTCTGGTCAGGCCAATCACATCGTGTATAGAGTTGGTGGGCGGGCTTAACATAATGACGGCAGAGTTGTGACGGTTCTGCGCCGTGATTTCCATAGGTGATTTCCCTGCTACTTGAAAACAAACAATGCTGCTGGCGAACAGCGGTCTTTCGATTCGGCTTTGGCCGCGACTCTGGATGACTTGGAGTTAAGAGAACGTCACTTAAATCATTCTTAAAAAAGGAAGATGTGTTCGGAGTTTTGACGACCGGATACGGCAAAAGTTTAATATATCAACTAGCTCCGCTGGTGGGAAAACGCATGGGAATCACTCATCTACAGCCGTTCATTGCTCTGGTTGGTTAGCGCTGTCCTATTGCATGCAGAGGGAATTTGAAAGACAACAGTTTATCCCGCCCCTCGGATTGAGGTATGCCAATTGTGAGTTCCCAGACCTAACATCTTGATGTAGGTCTGGCTTGCCAGGCTACCCGACAGCCCCTGTAGTCCCATTTATCCACTTGTTAGCAAACGCCTTTTTCAAGACATGTAACTGCTGTGGTGTAATACCGATGTATTTTATGTTGCAGAATAAAACGTGAAAGTGTCTTGAGCTTGTGTTCACCACAGACTTTATTTCGGCCATTTAACCAAAATCCCATTCAAAAAACCTATTGACTTTGGGACGATGGAACTGTAAGTACTTAAATGCTAACACGTTTCCGCGTTTTGGCCTATATACAAAGTGATGTCATACCTGCACCACTCTATTGTTGAAGTCATTATTAATGCGTGTTAATAAGGGACCGAATGCAGAACGATGATAAACTTCGGATAGATCGTTTCAGACTGCATAGTTCTAGAATTGGTGCAGGATTGGTTTATCTTTTCCATAGCTGGAATCAATTGCTTTAGTTGTACACCTCCGTCACATGTGCCGTCTCCAGGGAATAACCAAATTACATTCCAGTCTTCTCATCACAGCCAGATTTGTCTGCGCAGGCCTCCGTAAAGCCGCGTGCCATGACAGAGCCCCTAATACCCCCGAAGGTGCGCTGCATTGATGAGGAGCTTTACTCCTATACATCAAAGCAATTGTGATTGACAAAATAGTGTTAAAGCGCCCATCATGGTGCAGGCCCTGCAGACTTGTGGGCTTACAAAGCATCAAAAACCTCAAGATTGGATCCAAGCCGGGTATAAAGGACACCGACGGATGATATATGGGACGGGCTTATCCCAGCGCGGACCACTAACAACATCTAAGCGTCAACGCATTGAGCACATTCACCTTCACTGTGGGAACGGGCACATGTACACGTGCGCGTACACACACACACACACACACACACACACACACACACACACCGGCATTCGGATTGCTTGAAACAGCACCTGCTCCTCCATTTGAAAACTATTTAGGGAGGCATCAAACTCTATCAGAGCAGGTCTGATTGCGGTCGACTCTTCACAGTCCTCCAATCACTCAGTGAGTCAATTAGCCCCCGCCCTCGACAGCAGCCCTCCTCAGCTGTGTGCTTCCAGCCTGAGAGGGAATCCATTCAGTGCCACCGAGCAACACCTGAGGCCCCCCCGGCCCTCTTCTCGCTCGTCCGTCCGCCCCCTTCCACTGGCTAATAGTTTGGCTCCAAGGGCAAACAGCGCACAATGCCGTTCAATTCACCCCATTGTCCTCTTTCATTCCTGTAGAGGAGGCCCACCAGTCACCGCTCCAAAAAAGCCATTTAGTCAAAAACTACCGGAAGGAACGTAAAGCAAGCGCACTCCCTCCAAAGCGTTTTAACGCAGCCATCTGGCCGCTTGCGTGCGTTTTAGGTGTTGTATTGAGAGAAGGAAAGCAGCGGCCACGTTTCGCCATCGCTTCAGGTTAGCCCGCGTTCACAATCGGTTATTTATTCAGGGCTCCTTTGAAATAATCGAGTTGACACATCTGTCAGATGGCGAGGGAAGGAATGCTAAAAGGTCACAGGGAAAGATACCAGCTGCTCCAGACGAACCTTTCCTCCCTTCAAATAGCACAGTCATTACACTGGAACAGATGGGGTCCCTGAGCTTTCATTTCAGTCTTCAGGTACAACAACACGAATGCAAGGTCAGTTTAAGCTCGCTGGAAGTAAAGCCCACCCCCCGGAAAAAAACAAAACAAAACCAAAAAAACAACACATCTAGACAACACTCGCGCGTAACAAGCTTGATTGGATCTCTTCTCATCAATGCCTTGGAATCAAACAGAAGAGAAGATTGGTAAATGCTTGATTCATAATTTACACAGGGCTTTTGACGTGATATGCCATCCAGCTAGAGTGTGTGATAGCTTTCTTGGTGCCTGAGGCTGAGCTCTTTGATGATCACACAACATATTAAAGACCTGTAGAAAGAAAGGGATCATTGATATTGGTATTGGCATCATCTCTCTTCTGAGAACTTATGGCAGTCTGAGGGTCTGTCTTGGTGATTAACTTCTAAACTTACAGTCTGGGATCATCAAGCATATGAAGAATTTTATGCTTAAAGGGTAGCATAAAAATGGCTCAGAGAGTCAAGATGGAGTGTGAATCCAATTGCACAAGTAGATCTAAATCATTTAAAGGGTTAGTTCATCCAAAAATGAAAATTATGTCATTAATGACTCACCCGCATGTCGTTCCAAGCCCGTAAGACCTCCGTTCATCTTCGGAACACAGTTTAAGATTTTTTAGATTTAGTCCAAGAGTTTTCTGTCCCTCCATTGAAAATGTATGTACGGTATAGTGTCCTTGTCCAGAAAGGAAATAAAAACATCAAAGTAGTCCATGTGACATCAGTGGGTTAGTTACAATGTTTTGAAGCATCAAAAATACATTTTGGTCCAAAAATAACAAAAACTATGACTTTATTAAACATTGTATTGTCTTCCAGTTCTCTCCGCAGTGACGCTGCTGACATGTTCTCTGGTAACCAGTAACCAGAGAACACTTCAGCAGTGTTTTACGTCACCAGCGTCACTGCGGACTCGTGAACGCAGAACCGGAAGAGAATACAATGTTTAATAAAGTCGTAGTTTTTGTTATTTTTGGACCAAAATTTATTTTCGATGCTTCAAAACATTCTAACTTACCCACTGATGTCACATGAACTACTTTGATGATGTCTGTATTTCCTTTCTAGACAATACACATTTTCAATGGAGGGACAGAAAACGTCTCAGGTTACGTATGTAACCCTGGTTCCCTGAGAGGGAACGAGACGCTGCGTTTGAGACGCGGTGGGAACGCTCTGCGTGATTGCGTCATGAAGCACGTGTAAAATCAGTCCAATGGAAGCCCGATACGTCATGGGTGACGTCATAGACCAGGAAACTATAAAGCACCCTTGAAAACAGACCGCGACAGCTTCTGAAAAAGTCTGAAGCAAGTCGATCAGGGCATGCAGGAAGTATGGCAGGCAAACGCAGCGTCTCGTTCCCTCTCAGGGAACCAGGGTTACATACGTAACCTGAGACGTTCCCTTTCAAGGGAACTTCGAGCTGCGTTTGAGACGCGGTGGGAACCCCATACCCACTACGCCATAGTGACAAATGCCCGTTCTGTGTGAAGTCCTTGCGCACACTAGAAGCAAGCAACCTCGCCCCAGGAGTGGAGAGGTCAAGGTCATAAAACCTGACAAATGTATGTGGAGAGGACCAACCTGCCGCATTACAAATGTCAAGAAGGGAAACACCCGAAATTAAGGCCGTAGAGGCCGCCATACTCCTAGTAGAATGGGCCCGTACAGCCATAGGTGAAGGCTGACCGGCCGCTTCATAAGCTAGTGAAATAGCCTCGACTATCCACTTGCTCATAACCTGTTTAGATGCAGGGCACCCTCTTTTGAGTGACCCAAAACATACAAATAATTGCTCTGACTTACGCCACAGGGCAGCTCTGTGAACGTAGGCATCCAATGCCCGAACTGGACATAACAGGTTTAATTGTTCCTGATCTGGGGTATTAAAAGGTGGAGGATAGAAGGCCTGCAGCACTATTGGGCCCCCAACATTGAATGGGACCTTAGGAATATAACCTGGTCTAGGGTATAGAAATGCTTTCACCATACCAGGTGCAAATTCCAAACATGACGGAGCAACCGACAGGGCGTGTAAATCTCCAATTCTCTTGATAGATGAAACAGCAAGGAGAAATAAAGCTTTCAAAGTGAGGAATTTTTCTGAAACCTCTTCAATGGGCTCGAACGGAGCCAGAGCCAGACCCTCAAGTACAATGGCTAAATCCCAAGCCGGTGCTCTGGAGTGCAGTTTTGCAGGTCTCAACCTCAATGTACCACGGAGAAAACGAGTAATCAGAGGATCTCTCCCAATAGAAGTACCCCCCAGAGGGGTAGGAGATAATCCAGCAGAGAAACGGTCTTGCAGAAAATCGAGAACTGAACCAACAGGGCAGTTAACAGGATCTAACTGACGCTCACCACACCAGGTGGAGAATAATTTCCATTTCAGCGCATACAGTTTTCTCGTGGAAGGGGCTCTGGAATGGAGAATGGTCTCAACGACCTCAGTCGAGAGACCGGATTCTTTGAGCCTGGCCCCCTCAGAGGCCAGGCCCACAGTTTCCACAACTCCGGTCGAGGGTGAAATATCGTGCCCTCTACCTGGGACAGCAGGTCCCTCCTGATTGGAATCTCCATAGGAGAGCCGCTCAGAAGAGACACCAAGTCCGAGAACCAAACTCGAGTCGGCCAGAAAGGGGCTACTAGTAACAGACGGGCCCCTTCCCGGCGAACCCTTTCCAGAACCTCCAGGAGCATAGATATCGGGGGAAATGCGTACAGGTGCAGCCTCGGCCACACCTGCACCATCGCATCCAGTCCGCGAAGAGCTGGCTGCGTGAGGGGGAACCATATAGAGCAATGCGTTGTACAAACGATGTGAAAGGTCGACTTGACTTTAGTTAGACCAAAGTTCTCCCTAAGAAGCTCCACCACCTCGGGGTGAAGTCTCCAATCCCCTGGGCCTCAGCCCCTGCCTCAACAGGATATCTGCTCTGATATACGAGACCATCAGTGTGTTGTCCGCCATTCGCCGAGCAACCACTCATGATCGCCCCCACTTGTGAGGGAAGCATCCGTCGATAGCAATATGCGTCGACAAGAAGCCCCCAACACTGGGCCTGGGCGAGGAACCAAGGTTCTTCCACATGACCGAAGCACGAAGGCATAGCCGCGTGACCTTGATCATGCGAAAACGTATTTCCCCTCGGAGAAAACCCCTTGGTCCTGAGCCACCACTGCAGGGGTCTCATGAACAGAAGGCCAAAAGTAAAACGTTGGACGCAACTGCCATGAGACCCACCCGTCTGAAACTGTTTCACAGTGAGTGACTGGCCTAGATATACCCCATTACGTTTGCTGTAGAATTGCTACACCTAGAAAAGTGGTCCTCAGAGCACACTCTTCTTTGCGTTGAGAGGCAACCCCAACATCCTTAATGAGACAGAACGACATCTCGATGCCGAACTGCCATAAACTCAGATTGAGCTAGGAACAACCAATCATTGATGTAGTATAATACGCGAATGCCCTGGAGTCTCAGAAGAGCCAGAGCTGCATCCACGCATACTGTAAAGGTGTGGGGTAATAAACCTAGGCCGAATGGAAGAACCCAATAATGGTATGCTTCGCCCCCGAAAGCAAACCTCGGGAACCACCTCATCCTCTTTCGGAAACAATGAAGTAATGGCTGTCTGCTGGGAGGAGGAACCCCTTCTACAGCTCCTTTTGCAGAAGTGATAGTACTTCCTGCTCCATAACCAAAGCCTGCTCGGGGTCCACCAATGAAAGGAGGACCCCTAGAAATCTGGGCGAACGAGAACCGAACTGAATTCTGAAACCCTTTTCTATAGTGTGCAGGACCCACTGAGAAATATGTGGCAGTAGTTTCCACGCTGCCAGAAATTTACTAGGGGAACCAGTCTCTCAAGACTGGCCTCTGGATTTATTTGAACAGTCACTACGGCGCCCTGAAGCGGCGAACCGGCAGGGAACAACCGAACTGACCATTCTACGACCCTCCTCGGAGGGTCGTATGGGGATGCTGACACCTCGGTGCCCTGAACGGCGAACCGGCAGGGAACAACCGAACTGGCAGCGCTGCAACCCTCCTCAGAGAGTTGCACCCCAGAGGAAAAACGATTTCTCAAAACCGTCCCTTGGTTGAACAGTCACTACGGTGCCCTGAAGCGGCGAACCGGCAGGGAACAACCGAACTGACCGCTCTACGATCCTCCTCGGAGGATCGTATGGGGACGCTGACACCTCGGTGCCCTGAACGGCGAACCGGCAGGGAACAACCGAACTGGCAGCGCTGCGACCCTCCTCAGAGAGTCGCACCCCAGAGGTCGCCGAGGAGAAACGATTTCTCAAAACCGTCCCTGCCCCGGAGGAGCCCTCAGAAGCCTGATAGCCTCGTTTTCATGCGACAGGACTTCTTGTCTAAGCTTTATTAGAGATGATGACAGTCTTCAGATCTTGCCTACCTCTAACTAGCTTAGTTCCTACGACCCTCCTCGGAGGATCGTTGAAAAAAGCAGGCACTTCGGCGCCCTGAAACGGCGAACCGGCAGGGAAACCGAACTGACTGCTCTTCTTTTTTTCTTATTTGAAGGCTCGTTTGGGGACACTGACACCTTGGTGCCCTGAAACGGCGAACCGGCAGGGAAACCGAACTGGCAGTACTGCGACCCTCCTCAGAGAGTCGCACCCCAAAGGGCGCTGAGGAGAAACGATTTCTCAAAACCGTCCCTACCCCAGAGGGGACCACCCTTAGAAGCCTGATCGCCTCGGCGTCAGGGCTTCTTCTTTGTCAAAGCTATTTTAGAGATAAAACAGTCCTCAGATCTTGCATGTCTCTAACTGGCTAGACTGCGACCGCCACCCAGGTACCCCTCAATTGCGGAGGAGCCCGAATGGCGACGCTCTGTTTTGCACTTTGTGCTGAGAGGAGCTTAATATCTCAGGAACATTAGATTGGTGAGGAAGAATGATGAAAGGTTTATATCTCAGTTTTCTTGAAAGCGGAGCGTCCAGAAGAACAGACATAATTATATCTTTATTTTCCTTTATCTTTATATCAGAAAAACTTATATATATATATATACATACATATATCACTCTGTGGCCACCAGCAGGAAACAACCGAACTGGCAGCGCTGCGACCCTCCTCAGAGAGTCGCCCCTCACATTCATCCATGTCCTTACATACTTTACCCACCAGCGCTGCCTAATAAAAAAAAATGTATTCATTATTTAAGATGGCTGGTGGGTAACGTCGGGGTTAATAACGATGACGCCGACTCGGGAGAGAGAAAGCTCGTAAGCGTCTCTTTAACCCGAGGCAATGTCATACTATGATACTTAATACCCAACTTTTTACAAACCGGTTTATTCCACGATCTCGACACCTCAGTGTGGAGATAGGGAAAAACCACAGTCCCCGACGAGGAGGCTGAGATACAGAGTTTTCTCTGTTTAAGATACAGTTCATCTTTAACAAACTCTTCTTTATTTTCAATCTCATAATGTTCAGCTGGCCAGTAAATATTTAACTAGCAACAGCACTAGATAAAACCTCCTTTTTTCTTTAAAAAAGCTCCTCTTTATTCAACAGAGTTATGAGCTGGAAAATGTATTCATTGAAAACTCAAACATCTGCCTTTTTATAAAGATTTGTATTTGTTTTGTTCTCCTTCTTTTAAAACAAAACACTAACGATACCAATTCCTCGGAACTGGAAATCGCAGCACACTAGATCTGGCATGTGAAAGCTGAGAAAGGGCGGAGCCCGTCCCAACCCCCGCTGTCAGATCCGTTTACGAACCCCGAAATACGAGCCGTCTCCGAGCCTCGGCAACAGAGAGACCCGCTCGGGGAACGCGAACCGAACCGTCCTCCTCGAAGAACGCCCGGCGGGAGCGGAGCGTCCTCACGGACAGCTTCTCGCAATGCACAGTCAGATCCCTCGAGAAATGACTGTTGCATACTCCACTCCCAAACAGCAAAAAAAGCTGATGTGTGTCCCCACCCGTGATGTAACGAGGGCAGGGAACAACACAACTTCTATAATATTGCTTTGCTCGCCATAATGATAGATAGTGATATATATATTGGGCTTGACAAACAACAATAAATAGACAAGGACAGAATCACAGAGAGCGCTTGCTGAAGACTACAGAAGCTGTCGCGGTCTGTTTTCAAGGGTGCTTTATAGTTTCCTGGTCTATGACGTCACCCATGACGTATCGGGCTTCCATTGGACTGATTTTACACGTGCTTCATGACGCAATCACGCAGAGCGTTCCCACCGCGTCTCAAACGCAGCTCGAAGTTCCCTTGAAAGGGAACTCTCTGACTAAATCTAAAATATCTTAAACTGTGTTCCGAAGATGAACGGAGGTCTTACGGGCTTGGAACGACATGAGGGTGAGTCATTAATGACATCATTTTTGGGTGAACTAACCCTTTAAATAGGTATGTGTGGTGCGTGTGCATTAGATTTGACATACTAAACCATCCGTCTTCATCTTTGTGCTGCAAATTCTACACTACAAATGCAATATCCAGTAATATTTACAAGATTGTGTACTAACGGGGATTTTGCTTTTCATTTAAAAAAAAATGTAATCGATGGAAAAGAAAAGCACAACACAAAAATATGAGATGAGAGGAAAAATGATGGGAGGGAGAAACTTTGCGTTCGCTCTCAAAATGTTTACGTTCCCCCGAGAAACTTTGCGTTCACTCGTAAAGAACACAACATTTTTGCGAGCGAACGCAGTTTTTGCAAGCGAACGCAAAGTTTCTCAGGGGAACGCAAACATTTTGAGAGCGAACGCAAAGTTTCTCCCTCCCATCATATTTTTTTTCTTTCCCGTGTCCCTTTAGGGGCTCCGTAAATAACCCCAATGGTTAAGGGTGAACAATACATTTTATAGGGAGAGCTTCAGACACAGCATGAAAATAACAATGGAGAGTATTGATAAATGCTACATTTAAAGCTGACTGGACAGATGACAATGTGAACTGTACAATCACAGCAATGATAAACTCACTGATTTACTCCTCAATAGCTTCATTAATTAGCTAAAAATGAATTACCCTATTTTGAGCTGGTTATTTCAATTATGATATCATTGATTACTGCATAGATGACCGTAGAGTGTATTAGTGAAACACTCATCTGTGAGATTGTTGGTTACTTAACTGATGGCTGTATGAAAATTTCTCACATTAATGACCTCATATTTAGTGACAGGTTCATTAGTGATTTAATGAGTAAACAAATATGTGACTTTATTGATCACATCAAGTTGTGCTTCATTGGTGGGCTCATTATGTCATTGATCATTTTAAGTGGCTGATAAGGCAATTAAGGGGAACAAATTGTGTAAATTGTACTTTTTATTACCATGTCAGTGATCTTATTAATTACTTTTAAAGAATCTTGCCAGTTAGTTCTTAAGGTCAAGGATTGACCTAATTGGCTGGCTCTAATTAGTGCATATCGATGAGTTAATCAATGACCTCACCATTGAATTATTGGCTTATGTTGAGGTTGGTTCTTGTACATTCAATCATTGTATTAAGCAGTACATAAAGTACTGAATGATAAGTGTTTCTTTTGCTACATGAACATGTCTGAAATGTCTGTGTATGTGACAAATAGGCTATTGCATCCAATCCACTTCTTCTGTGATAAAGTATGCGAACACAGCTCGATTGTCACTATGATACACAGAAAGTGTCCAACTTCACGTCTCCATTTTCAACATCTCCCCCGACAGCAAGCGTCAAATCTCGCCAATCGGTTAAATATTATGGAGTCCCGTACATGCGCGTGCAAAAATATATATTTATTGTGGCCACGAATTAAGAATTCCTTCCCGCGATTTATTCATTTGTTCCCTTGTTTTAGACCCTTATTCCTCGACTGGGATCGTATTGAACAAATTGTTACAATGTGACCACGATTTAGTAAATTGAGGGGAAAAACTATTTTATAGTGTGTATGATTTACTTAAAACGAGAGAACGAATTAGTATAACTTGCGTATTAGTAAATATTTGGAACAAATTGTTAATTCTATACATATTTTTTTCTCGCATGTCATAATCGGGGCTCTGGTGTGATCATTTTGGTATGATTTTTTTTCCCATGAATTTTATTCAATGCGTTTAACTAATCTGACAAATTCGAGTTCGAAAAGGTTGAACATGTTTACATTGCATTTTGTCTTTGAATTTATAATACAAACTAAAGCAAGTCCTGATCTGACCATTAATCAATTCGACACCCCATCTACTGTGAGACTAATTCAACCTTTGCAACTGAGCGTGTCTTCCAGTATAAAATTAGATGAACCACGAAACAAACTAGTCCAGTCTCCATTCCCTTGAGTAATTAACATAAAGCAGCCTAACTGATGAGCCTGTGCGTGCACTGGCCAGTCTACAGATTTACATCGTGATGCGTGTTAGCTGCTTGAAGGTAGCTGTGATAATGAAGAAGATGGACAAGCAGCTGGTGATGTAGAGAGAAAAGCGCTGCATGTGCAACATTAACAGAATTAACAGAGCAGAAAATGTTCGTTGGAGTCAATTAAGGGCTATTCGCAAGGCTAGGATTTTTACTATTGCTGTGCATGAATGCAGCAGGAACTACATTATTCAAAGCCATCCTGCAGCAAAACATGCTGGAGTCTGTATGCAGTTATCACTTCAGAATATTCCAGAGAACAAAAGAGACAGTGGCTCTTTAGCCGAAATCGAGTACTCTGAGCCTTTTCTTGTTCTGAATAAGTAATTAGGCCTACTTCGAGACTGTTAAAAAAGTATGTTCTATATCAGGGGTTTTCAAAGTCAAAGACAGTTGGCCCCCTTCTAACACAACAGGTCCCGTTTACACCTGGTATTAAGATGCGTTATGGTGGGTCAGAACACAAGTCTGTAGGAGATTGAAAAGTTTGTGAGATTGAAAATAATAATTTAATGATCGGAAATAACTGGTTACTGGGCTACTTACCTCCAAATAGCAGGACTTTTTCTCCAGTTCTTTTCGGGACATTTGAATTCTGATAAGACTCAACCATTCAACTCATATTTTCTTGCGTGTATTTTAAGTGAGCTGTTGGTGTGTTGTTTAATATAGATTTGTGTGTATGACTGTAACATGATTCTTCTCTGCCCGTGTAAAGGTATTAAACATATTTACACTTCAATCACAATAACAGTAGCCATTTGTACACTGCATATCTTTAAAAATGGGCTTTTAATGCATTAGTCATACATTTGAACTCTTTCCGAAGGAAATATGCCCAAGTAATGAAATTAATTCCAAGCATGCTGCATGAATAAATAAACTTAAAAATTATACTCACATATAACTTAAAATAGTTTACAACTTCAGGATATTAAATATTGTATTTTTAAATAAATATACATTCAGTGCATTGTTACAAGGTCAATTTTGAGCATACAGTTTAAAATATACCTAAAATATATTTTAAAGTAATGTTTAAATAAGTACACATTAAAAAATTACACAGAGCTTTTCATTTTAAGTATATTTTTCTAAAATATATTTTTAGAAAACATTCTAAATTACAATTATTTTAAAGTGTGTTAAAAGTTGTATAGTGGAAATAGGTAAAAGCTTGATGCTAATTTACTTTTTTATCTATTTAAAGATGGTATATATATTTTTGGTACATTTGCAATGTACTATTGAAAAGGGAATATATTTGAAATATAATTGAAGCATAACTACAACGCACATAATGATTGTGTAAAATAATGTTTTAATTAAACTTTTTTTTGGAACAGCCTTCATGTCTGAAGAGTGCCTATGATGCCTCAAAATTCTGCATCTGTAGACAACTCACTAAGTTTAGGAATAAACCAAACGGAAATGTAGCTTGATTAACAATGACAGTCATTTGAAAGAGGTTCCCAGTAAAGTGAGGAACATGTAGACCTCCTTTTGTTGACGTCACTCAAAGTGTTTCCTCCTTCAGTGAGTAAATGCTTTTTGGCAGGGGTTAGATGGCTGCGCCTCTGGTCATAGGCCTTGATCACTACTGTTTAAAGTTTATTTGCTGCAGTCTTGAGTCTGTCATACTTTGAGTCCCCTAAATCACTCTGATCAGGTCGTTTCTTCTCAAGCGTTCTGCTGTCTTGCTTTCAGATTAAGGCACAGCTCTGATCTACTCTGATCATATGTGACAGTTCCACACAACTCATGACGTGCACTTTAGAGCTGTGGGCTTTTACAGTTACACACTGCTAAGTGAGGTTACTGAAGCTGTCATGGGTCAGCTGGTTAGTGTGTGAATTTGAGAGGTGTGTGTCTCTGTGGATGAAGGCGTCCGTGTAAGAAAGAGACAAAGAGAAGTTTGAGATATAAGATACTGTGATTGTCAAATTCTAAAGGTTCGTTCACACCAAGAACAATAAGATTTACACAGACGGGCGATAGCGTTCTGTTTATTATAAGCGTGAACTTAAGTTATGTTGTCTTGTCTGCTATTAAATGCTTGAGCTGAGCTTGAGTTGGGTGGATTCTGATTGGCTGTCAATTAGGGCTGTAACGATACGCGATATAAAATCGAAATCGCGATACTCAGGTCCACGATCCTGTATCGCGATGTGAGAAGGCAGAATCGCGATCACACCCCTTCCAACTCCCAGAGTTATCCTTCCTGTCCAGAACCAGGGCTCGAATTTCGGCGCGGGTATTGCGCATAATTCTAATCATTCCCGCAGGTCTCCCATTTATAATGCGGGAAATTCCCGCAATCGTAATCCACACAGATAATAAAATCAAATCATTCTTTTAACAACTATCTGCCAGACGCAATTTCACAAACAGCGTGAGTGGTCAGCGGTGCCGCGCGCGTCTTCTATCTCTTCTCTCATAATGTGTTGTGCAAGGCAGGCGCTGCATGCGGCGATAATACACACTCGCCTTTTGGAGTCGGGACCATAGACTGTAAAAGTCTTTTTAAGTCTTACCAGTTTAAACATTCAAGCAATTTTACACTAATCAGTGCTCGCGCGCTCTCTGAGAGATTATTTTCTATGCGCACATTCATAGAAAATCCGCCTCAAAAACAGCTGGCCAGTAACTATTTTTCGCGGATTATATTGCTTTAACACGCAAAATTGTCAATTTCGGTCTTTGTGAGTAGGCTATACTCTAAACATAGTCGGTTTTGTCTTTAATAGGCATAAAACGCATGCCAGTATAATGAACACAGGATCCGTGCACTAGCTCTTAAAGTGACGGAAGCCATATGTGTCTGTCATTAATTTTGTTGTCAAAAAAACAAAAGACGGCTTTAAGTTAAAGGAATCAGGATTAATAGCCTATGCATTTAATTTATTCAGGACTAAAATACTACCCAGTGTTATTTTCCATTTGATTACTTTATTCAGTTTCTGTATGTGAATACTAGTGTTAGACCTATTCAAAAACTTTTCTCTTTAATTGTCTTTATTTGTATCTTTATTCTATTGTATTTATTTGGCTACTTTTTTCAATTTAATTAAACAATTTAAATCAAGCTTCCTTGTGATGTGTAAATTCTTAACAACAATATTACCCCATTGTAAAAATGCAATGAGCGTAAACATTTAGGCAAGATAAATGTAATAATTTTGTATGGAAAAAATTTTCTTCTCTCAAAATCTCTTTTTTTCACCACAAGCCCCGCCCCCTCAAGCCCCGCCCCCGTGATAGAATCGCGATACGAATCGAATCGTGGGTCAAAAATCGTGATACGAATCGAATCGTAGGTTTGGTGTATCGTTACAGCCCTACTGTCAATGTTATATCATTCGTCAACTAGAAAAAAAACGCTGTGAAAGGGATTCTAACGATATCGTTCCTCTGTGTCGTTATTGTAATGGTTGTGGTGTGGACTTCCCTATTGTCATAAAATTGAAACTTTATAGACTGTAATCAATAGTTATTGTCCTTGGTGTGACAAGCCTTTTAAGGAAGCATTGCATGCATCCTTCATGGATAAAATAATCCCCAAATGCATTGCAATAAGCGATGTGAATAATTCAAGATGACTGAATGTTCATTAAAAATGTCATCCAATACTGTATGCATTGCTCACCAAGCCTGCATTGCACCAATGCTAGATTTTTCTATATATCCTAATCATTTGTTAACAGACATGTATTCATTACTTCAATGAGCTCATTGTTTCAGCCTTAAATTAATAAATTGTTTAAATTAAACATTATTAGCTAACTGTGATTTGTATATGTACATTTCTGAAATACATAACTTGGACACGTTCACCTCTGATAACACATCACTCTAAATTGTAATGTAGACATGCATTTTCTGTAAAGCTGCTTTATAACAATTGTGAAAAGCGCTATACAAATAAATGTGAATTATTATTATTCCTGTGATGTCAAAGCTGATTTTTCAGCCTCATTACTCCAGTCTTCAGTGTCACATGATCCTTCAGAAATCATTCTAATATGCTGATTTGCTGCTCAAGAAACATTTCTCATATATTGTCAATGTTGAAAACAGTTGTGCTAATATTTTTGTGGAAATCATGATACTTTTTTACTTTTTTTAAGCTCAAACAAAAAGTATTTATTTGAAATTGTAAATGTCTTTGCTGTCACTTTTGATCAATATAGTGCATCCTTGCTGAATACAATTATATTCATTTCTAAAAGATAATAACAAACAATAAAATTCTTTCTAAACCTAAAATTTTTGAATGGTGAGGCTGCTCACTATATTTTGAGAGAGAACTGTAGAGTTAGTATGTTTGTGAGTGAGTGATTGGGAAGGTCTCACCCTTCTTTATAGGTTGCCTCAGTGGTGTTTATGTCTCCTGTGCTCCTGACTTCTTCCCACCGGTGGCAATGTGACAAGGATCCACACGACGCTCACACTCCTATTTGACACACTCATAAATCTTCAGATGAAATGGTGGCCTGTGTGCCAGAGCAAATGTTTGTGTGTGTGTGTGTGTGTGTGTGTGTGTGTAAGTAAAACTAAGAAGATATTTCCCTCAAATGAATCCTGAACACACCCTGCAGATGTTAATGAAAGCGATGTGTTTGTGGCATAGACCGAGTGCTGAGGGCTGATTGACAGGCTGAACCCTTACAGTGAGGAATCTCTGAGCAAGAACCTGCAGAGACACTGCTTCCAGTGGTTTTCACAATGGTTGTTGTTTTCATTTAGCAAAATATGCATATTGCTTTCTATTTGGATTTGAGTAAATGCTCACATTTATATCACCCACATTCTTTCTGGGTTTTGTTAAGTAAAAGGAACAGTTGAACATTCTGTAAATCATTTACTTATCCTCTTCTCCCTTCAGACCTCATAGTTATCAAATCTCATTCACACCTCTGCATATTCAAGCAAGCACGTCACGTTCAAAGAAAAAAAAAAAAATCAGTGTTTAAAGTGCCTTATTTTGGGAGCTTGACAGCATCTGTCCCCATTTACTTTCATTGTGTGCAAAAGAGCAGCATAAACATTCTGCCTAGAGATGTGTACTGTGTTTTTTCTGTCATTTATGATGGCTGCTTGTCAGATTGTGACCCCAGTGGCAAAGCTGAAGGCAAACTATGTGACATCAGAGTTATTAACGTCACATTGTACAATAAATCACTAGCACTATTGACGGAGCTTTACATTATTAATAGTCTCACAGAAAATTGAAATGGTACCACACACACACAAGCAAGCCCTTGATTTAAGAATTGGATTTTTAAAAATCCTTTTAAATCAAATTGACCACGCCCAACAGGAAGTTTGAATTAAATGAAGTGGAATTTACAGAAAAGTCTTCATGTCAAACGTCGACAAACAGGAAAACCGGTGTCATCGCATCTGCTTGTCGGTGTTAACGGCAGTACGAACTCACTGCGATAGCTATGGACTTTTAAGGTAATCAGCCGTTTTTTATTCAATTTGAATATCCGAATGTTAGTGAGAAGAATAAAATTGAAAAAAAACCTTTAGATATCAATCCGGCTACGTGATGGACATCGGCCATGCTTATCTTTTTTCGCTCCTTTGAAGGCATCTTGAGTAACAGCTCTATATTTGACGAACCACATAAGCCCTGAATCTGAAGTGATGCAACCTGTTTTACAGAATTTGGAAATTTGTTGCACATAATCCCATTACAATTTAGAGAAAATAATGGCATTCTGGGTAATTAAGGATTCTTCCGAGTTTGTCCTCGTAAACCTTATTTTTCTAGTTAATTTTTTGTAAAATTCACACTTAGATTTCAGTTCATTTGAATTCTACTTAATTGAAATTTTAATTAATTGAATTGAAATTCATTAAGTACTCTGGATGGCGCACAACAAAATGTTGGATTAGTCATTTTTCAGTGTAAACTCAACAACATAATTAATATATATATATATATATATATATATATATATATATATATATATATATATATATATTCTGTGTAAATAGTATATTCATCATTTTCTTTCAAATTTATTTAAATACATTTATGTAAATTATAATTATAATAATTAATTTCGGTTACTTTTAGAACTTTGTCTTAAGTTTAAGATTCATTGCAAAAGGAAAAATCTTGTTTTTTTGTTCCTTAACAACATGAAGGGTGAGTAAATGATGATAGAATTTTAAGTTCTGTTTGAGCAACTTCTATAAGTATTAGCACAGTATAATAGTATTGTTCTACAATAATCTAACATCTTCATCTTCTTTTTCCTTTGTGCTTCCCTACACAACCCCCCACCCAGACTAACACAGCGTCTGTGTGCACCCAGAGGGAAGAGAGCAGCATGGAGAGACCTAGAGGCGCAGAGGAAGGATGAAGAGAACACAGGAATGTGAGACAGCGTGGCTCAGGGGGTGAGAGAGATTTGTCTCGGTGCACCGCAGAGAGGGGCGGGTCTGGAGAAGATGCCATATGGCCCCTGCCGGGGCTGGGTTTGGGGTGACAGGAGGGAGGGAGCATGAGAGGACGAGGCAGCAGACAGGGGAGACGAAGAGACGAAACGCTTCCTTCTACAGAGCAGGGCAGATAGACTGGGGCCGAAGGCCAGACAGGGGCCACTGACTGACACTAGATCTGATTGCATCCAACACAGAGATGCCAAACAGTGACAGGTGCCAGCACTGTTAGAGCAGAGTGGAAAGAGAGGGAGGGAAGACCAGACAATGAGACAAGCGCTGTTAAAGACGAGAGAAAAAGAGGATGTGAAACTTGTGTTTGCTTAGTGCCTGTGACACACAGCGGCCTCAAAACATATTTAGCAACTCTTGAAAATGTCATTTCATTGCATTAGGTACAAAACATCAAACCAAGTGGCATCTGCAAACAGATGATGCCAAAGCTTTTGTTCAATTTTCTAACACTTTATGCAATGGTACTTTCGTGCGGAAGCCCATTTGAAAGTAAACAATTTATTCAGCAATGATTAATTTAATTGATCAAAAGTGGCAGTAAAGGCTTGTACATTGATTTTATTCAGCAATGATGTATTTAATTGACCAAAAGTGGCAATAAAGGCTTGTACATTGGGGTTGATTATAATAAAGGGATTTGGGTTAAGCTGACTAAATAAGTCCGGCATATGTCACCAAAGAGAAGTCTGTCACCTGAAGTTATGCCGTTTTGATTCAAAATTACGAGTTCTAAACATTTTTTTGAAAAATTAAACAAATACAAGGATGAATTGTTCACAATAAGATCAAGAAAAATGCCACTTTTTGTGATATTATTTTGTTTCGAATGCAATGACTTTCAAGTGTCAAACATGAGCCACTGTACATGAACAATAGAAGAAAGCGCAGACACTTCTTTAATGGTTTTATTTCAATTCATGTGCCAGGCAGTTTTTGTTTTGTTTATCTCTGTCGGGCATGATCGTTCGAGCGTGTTTGTTTCTTCAAGTACACCGACACACTGTGTACGTGCTCATGAGCATGGACAAGGAATTATTTGTGAGTGTGTGCAAATGGAGCCCATCGGAGAGCAGGAGTGTCAGGAGAAGAGCGTGTGTGTGTGTGTGTGCGTGAGTGTGCATGGATGGGGCTCAGGAGGCCTGCAGCTGTATGACCCAGGTGCCACATGGCACTCTCGCTTTGGCCCTGCTCACTACATCCCTGCAGGCGGCCTAGTCAAGAGGCTCTTACAGATTATCTATACATACACACTAATCATCTGTTGAAATTCAACTTCAATATCTGTTGACCTGACAAATATTATGTAGAAATTCTGCCAGCACAGCGGCATTCGTAATTCTTTAATATGCTGCAGGATTTCAGTTGCATTTGATCAGCGAAAATGAAATAATCTAAGTGATTTGATTGGCTGATCAAACTTCTAATGTAGTCTCTATTCAGTGCCTGATTGGAAATGTGGAAACACATGTGTTAACGTTAGTAAATGCATTAGTGAAATGAACTATTAAGTATCACTATTTTTTACAGCTTTATTCATTTTTGTTAATGTCAACAGATACAACTTTTGAAATTTACACTCCTAAGATAGGAATAAAGAATACCTAAGAATAAATGCTGTCGAAGTACTGTTCATTAGTTTATGTTGATTAAAGGGATAATTCAGGATTTAGCATTAAGCTTTGTATTAGTAGAAAACCTGTAGTATTTTCAAATTACCGTGCTTTCCACCCTCATATCCCCCTGAGACGAGAGATTTATGTATTTTTTGTCTGGAAAAAATCCTCCGATGACGCAAAAATCGTCATTTTGCGTCATCGGAGGATTTTTTGGCCAGAGGCTAAAGACTACAGTCAGTAGTAGGGGATGTCCCGCATGTTCTCATCCCGCCCATAGAGGGTGGGATCTCACTGACAGAATGTACACATAGTGGCAGCCATCTTTTTTTGGAAGCTAAGCTAGCAGGCTCTTGTTCTGTGGAGAAAGCTGAGTAACTTACTGAGTAACATTCATCCTCTTTTTCCCGGACATGTCCGGCCGTCGAGATCGTACAAAATGTCCGGGATTCAGCTTTTGCTTTCTGCAGTCGCCATTTATTGTTTACATGCACACCTTTTGTTTCAATCTAACTGAATTCATTCCGATTGGTGAATCTGAATGTAGTGTTTACATGAACGCTAAACAAGTGATCGGTTGATGTGCGTTTTAACATTGCTAAGGAAATTCCCGCTCCTCCGTGAGAGATACGAGACCGGTGCATCTCACAGGTGTCTCTCATCGGTAATCACGCCACCGGCCTCGCGCAGTTCTCCCACGGCTCTAGCCTCGTCCTGCTCGCCACAGTAAACATAATGAATGGCGACTGTAGAACGCAAAAGCCGAATCCCGGACATTTTGGGCGATCTCGAAATCCCGGGCAGACTCATCACGGAGACTCACTAGTAGCCTAGACTTGTTGTTTAACTTCTGCGCTCCGTTACCGGTAGGCGTGGCCTCCTAGGGCAGTGAAGCAAGTGCATTCTGGGAGTTCTTGTCTTTCATCCACATAAGCCAAAAATACATTTTCTGGCTTTTCTCAGTCTAGAAAGCTCCAAATTCAAAAATAATTTCACATTTGTTCTACATAAATGACCCATTTTAAATACACATTCATCTTTCCAGAGGTGAAGTATGCCTTTAACGTAGTTAATTCATGTTAAAAGAAAACAGAAATCGTACAAAATCACTTGATGCACTTGAATCACATGATTTATGGGTGTTACCGATTTATGCAACATGTTCTCATAGCAATTCGTAACTATTTTACGAAATCGCCACCTCGTAAAATGTTATTAAAATGAATGTTTTCAAAGCATATGACACATATAAAGCTATAAATGGTCAAATTAAACATTTTTAAATCGTGTAATTTGCACGATTGGTTAGCTGACTAGCTTTGCATACTGTTGGCTGATAAGCTTGATATGTTAGCATATCGCTAACTGATTAGCCTGCGTGTTTAGTAAAACTTTAGACATATAGCCAGATGGCATACAATAGCTGAGTAGACTGATAAACGGTATTTTGATAATCTGTCACAATAACTGTATATTGCATAAATACTGTAATCTGTTCATATGAATGCTGAAATTAAAAAGCTGCTCAGGTCTAAAAGAAAAAAAAAGAAGAAAAATCCTTACCTACTAGTAATTTACACTATACAGAACAAAGCATTCAGATTTTTACAGCAAGATACCTTGAAAAACACCTGCATAGGTAATTACTGCACAAATAGTTTAATTACTCTAGATTAGCAGACTTTTATGCATGATAACATAACTTGACTGGATTTGATAATGCGTTCGAGCATCTGCAGCATGCGCATTCCGCTGCACTGGAGAGATTGACGGTTGCATCGCTCCGTCAATGTCTTCTTTGTATCTTTCTTCTTTCTTTCTTTTTTTTAATGTTCGGGTTCATTGTAGAGCCATCTAATTCAAAACAGGGATCCTCAATTATGCAATGTGTCATTTACATATGCTAATTAGCATCATATTAATTACCTTTAAATTGGGTAATTAGGCAATCTCAATTAAGACATTGTTCATTACACTAAATGCACAGGAAAGGTGTTTGAAGTTTTTTTTTTTGCCCTCCCAGTGCCTCATATCCCTTCATGAGTGTGTGTGTACGTGTATATGAGTGTGTGTGTGTGTATGAGAGAGGAGACTGGGCTCGCTGCCACATCTGAATCGGGCCTTGCCAGCACGGCGCGTTTAATAATTTAGCCGTCCCACATCATATAAGGGATGCACCCACAGCTTTCATGATTACCAAGCATATGGTTTGGTAATGAAGCTGCTGCTTGTAAAATAGTAATGACAGCAGAGAGAGAGGGAGAGAGAGAGAGACAACAGCTTCTTTATTTCATTTTAGCCATGCAGCAAATGCATTATACAGGCTTGTTTGGATTTTGTGTGTTGTGAAGCTGCCATTGAGAAGATCCTGTTTGCCTTGCACTTTATGAGGAAGGCCAACAAAACGCTGGCAGGGATTCAGGGGCACTAGAGCAGTAACAGAAGCTGAGGCTGCTGGGAGGGTTTCTCCACCTCAGCATAGACAGTCTGAGAAGAACATTCAGACAATGGGATTTCACTACAAGTTTATGTGCTTTGTTATGTGGTTCTTTTTAATAGGTAATTTAATTGTGTGTTGCAGCTTGTTGAGAATATGCAATGATATGCTTTTGGGTTTTTAGTCTGTATACAGTGGCAAAGATGGGCATGTACATATTATAGACTGTATAGGATAAAACCAGCTATCATCAACTTACTTTCATAGCAATTTGTAACTATTTTACATTCTTGGCAAATTGTATGATCTCCTTTTACATTTGAAATTTTTTGCTTAAGCCCACTAAATGTTTTTTTTTTCTTCCTAAAATCGTATGTTTTTGTATAAATTCATATGAAATCTCCAGCTCATAAAATAGTTATGATTTGTAATAATTTTCTAATGAGATTGTTGTAGTACCAATACATTACAGGTGTGAGCACACTACACTTAAACATGTGAAATTACAGACTCAACAACAGGATATGATGTCATGCTCTTGGGCTTGGGCTGGGGCTGTTAATAATTAATAAAGAATAAATATGGTATTTCTCTGGGTATGATCAGTGTGTGGAGTATAAAGATAATATGACTAATGGCAAAATGTATGTGCAAATGTGCAAATAATAATAACAATAATAATTTTATATATATGTATATATATATATATATATATATATATATATTAGTATGTAAATATATAATATTATCAGTAGTCTAGTCCACTTTGCTGCAGCAGAGCTAACCAAGCTGCTTGCAAAGTTTTAGATCCTCTGTTAGTTTATATTTGCAAATTTGGAGGTCAGATTTCACCAAACTTTGGTCCTTCAAAAAAAAAAACATTTATTCGCATGAGCCCGTGTTTCCGCGCGAATGGAAATAAATGGAGTGCAAAGCCTTGTGTGCCCTCACCTTGACCTCTGATCTTCATCTTCTTTTTCAGAGCTGCAGAATTTTCAGATTGCATGTCACATGATGCACTACATGGTGGGGGATTGGTTAATGTGACAGGTTAGGAGTTTAGTATTTCTTGAAGGATGAAAGTAATGCATGATTCTCTCAGGCATTTCCGGCCGACTTCCTCTGCTCGGTGAGGAAGATGAGGGCACAGCATGAGGTCCATCTCTACCACCAACGTCAGAAAAACAGAGAAGAATGTTTAAAGCACAACATTTTTTGGCTTCTTTTGAATTTTTAACACAGTGACATCATGCTGTACAGCATTCGAGACTGGTACTTTCAGCCAAAAGATGTATGTAAATGCTAAATAATTTACAGTTCCTGCACACCTCACCTCATGCACATAATATTTGGAATATACCTATACTGAGCCAAGTGTGAATATCAATGGCTGCTCTTAAAGGGAAGGACTACCTAACAATATCGCCATTGTGAAGTGCAACCTTGAAAAGTCATAATATAAATCCAGCATTTTATTTTATTTCCATCTGGGAGTGAAACACAGGGCGGCACGCGTTTCCCCGTGTGCAAGAGAATGGGGTTCACAGCTGTACTCACTCCCACTGAACCTGTAGAAAAACTGTTAGGCTGTTCGGTCACACATGAGCTCTGTTACAAAACCTAGTGAGCTGCCTCGCTGCCTACTGCCTGCAAAGGCAGTAGGGAAAACATCTGAAATGTCCTTGTACCTCATAAGTGAGCCATTTGAAACACAAATAGGAAGCTCAACTTTAAATTGTTTTCAATTACCATGTTTTCTGCACCTGACAAAAGGCCCGTTTACACCAAGAATGATAACTATATTAGTGTTCACACCAACGCACAATATCGCTCTCAGCGCGCACTGCGGTTATGTCGCCTACCACTTTAAACGCTCGACCTCTTTAAAGCAGGGTGGATTCTGATTGGCTGCCTATGTTTTTATCACTCATCAGCTTGAAAAAAATCGTTTTGAAAGTGATTCCAACTATATCGTTTCTCTGTGCAGTTATCGTTATGGTGTGGAAACTGCTTTTCTTTTATACTTGAAACAATTTTTAGAACTATATCTTAATAGTTATAGTTATCGCCCTTGGTGTGAACGGGCCTTAGGGGTCAACAGATCAGTCAAAACAGAAAAAAACAGATCAGTCGCATCAGTGTACAAGTCACATTATTACATTCAGAAATAATGTAAAATACCTATAAATTAAAACGAAACGTTTCCAGACATTTTAAAAACTAGAAAGATGTATTTTAGTTCTTCCCACTCCAAATTTAACGATATTCAGAAAAGAAATGAAAAATAAGTATAACAAACAAATGATAGTTCCATTCACTATAAAGAAAGTTTATTATTAATGCCAAGCCTAAACAAATTTACTTGGGTGCACATACCTCTTTCTCATACGGCATGAATCCAAATGTGTGTGTTGTGTTCTTGACATTAATTACGGAATATAAGTCAGAGCATATTTTAGATGCTTAAAAAATCGTATTCTAGATAAAATAAATGGATGTATTCTTACTTGTATGAGTATTGTGGGCAGTCGTTGCCTAATGGTCAGAGAGTCAGACTGGTAACCCGAAGGTGCGGGTTTGATACTCAATACCGGCAGGAAATGACTGAGGTGCCTTTGAGCAAGACACCTAAACCCCAATCTCTCACCTAACCCCGGGCGCCGCAGCAAAAATGGCTGCCCACTGCTCCGTGTGCGTCCATTGGTGTGTGTGTGTGTGTATGGGTTACCATACTTGGCCTTCATGTCATGTTGCGTCACTATGTCATGTCACGTCACATCTCGTTTGAGAGAGATTGGCTGCAGGGCAGGATTTGTCCTGAACTGGTTTGGGGGAAAAAATCATGGCTGTATCCGAAAGCTGAAAAAATGCTGCCTTCCGAGATTGCATTAAAAGGTAGGAAGGCAATTCCGAATCCAATGCTAGCTTTACTTCCTGTCACCTGAGATACCTTCATCTGATAGGAGGTCAGTAACGTTTTTCATTTTTGATATTATTGTTAGCGAGTAATTACTATTGTAGTAATTAAATATTTACTTGGTTATCTCCAAAGCTTTGCTCTGTTTTGTGGTAGATCATTAAACCGTAATTCTGCCTCAGAAGTTTGTCGGAAATAAGTTTCGTGAGGTACCTTCGTGCACTAAGTCATTGCCTGTTAGGGCAGCTAGGCAACAAGCTTTCGGATGCAGCCCATGCGTCAACATCGTCCACCATCTTGGATTTGTTTTTTTTTCACTGCATTCTAGGATTATCTTTTCTGCTAATGACGCATTCACTGCTGCCTTTGAACTTGACCAAAATAAGGTATTTAGAAGTCAGGATCATTACATTTTCCTAGCATTTGAAACACCCTTTCAGGACTGTGATGCCTTAAAATACAGCCTCTATAGGGAGCTCAATAGGTTCTGTTACAGCAATAGCCTAAAGACATAACACCAAGAAAGAGAGGCACAGGAAAGAGCAAGGAAAGAAGAAGACCTGACTGAAATGGTTAGAAAAGAATATTGAAGAAGAGGAGAGAAAAACAGAAACAGGGCTTTGGCTCCCTTCCTATGGAAATAGAGGGAGAAATGTGTTGTACGGATTATACCATTATACGGATTACTTGGTGGCCTAGATGATTGTAACTAAACATGACTTAAATTTTGGGATATTGAGTGGGTGCCAATGTCAGAGATAACAATAGAAGGGGCTTTTATGCTGTCCACTAGGGGGAGCTGTGGTATTCCTTTTAAAGCCCCATAAGCATGTGTGAATGCCACATAGTGTGTCTGTAACTAATACATTAGCATGTGAATTTGACCAAATGCATGGATAACATGAAATACTTTTGGGAAGCTGACATGTCCTGCAATGTGAAATACTATACTCCATCTATTACTATTGTAATTAATATTTATTTTTCTTATGCATTACATTTTAATGACTTCATAGTTGAGTGACTACATGGAATATTGAATGTTGGAGCAAGAAACGATTAAAAGTGGTGAAAATAACAAATAAATAAAAGTATGCGTTCCTTTATACATATTCGTTTAGGATGCTGATCCAAAAATCAATGGGCACCTTATGCATCGACTACTCATTTACGCGCCAAGATCCTGACAATATCAGAACAATAATCTTATTCGATTTCTACTTGGAATTTTTTTTTTTTTCATGGGACCATTGAACAATGTAACCACTGACTGGTTTCTCGCCTTCCGTTGTATTGTGGAATCCGTTGCCTTCATTCTTCCTCTGAGTAACTGACTTCATACTATTTTGCTCCATTGGGAGAGGGTGGAGCAAATCTGATCTCGGATTCCTCATCTCTCCCCTCTCATGTGGTCTCATCTGGTTTGGATCTCAATAAAATGATGCCTTACTGTGAGCTGACAAAAAAAAGAAAAAAATCTGCGTGTAGACGTGCTGAGCTGGACTAGTTTTCCTACCGTGTGATAATAGGGAGTGAAGGGAGTGAAATGAACCACCAGAAAGAGTCTTCTTTGCACAATTAGAGGTGATGGTGTGATATTGTGAATTTTAATGTAAACTCTGACCACCATAGTCATTCAGATTAATGATAGTAGGCTGTATCTGATACCACCAATTCTGGATGTATTACACCAGTATGCTTTGGTCCAAAACTCAAACCTTTCATTTAGACATGTGTTTGATAATGCAAGATGAGCCAATATTTTACTGCTGCTTTCATCAGTTTATACAATACAGAAGGCCAAATTGTGTTCATGCCGACTGAGTCAAGCAAGGTTATAACTAACAATTCTTTAATTATGGCCTCAGCTTTTTATTATCACATCCTGTTGGCTTATTGTTGTTTGAATATAAAGAACAGATCATTTGTATGGACATAGCTTCACAGTCTGTGAATGAGTGTGAAGTCTAGCTTCAAACAGAATTCATAACTTTGGAGTCTTTTCTGCAGTGTGTCAATGCAGAAAATCCCTAAATATAATGCAGCCATTCATAAATAAGAAACATACTTTAATGATTTGAACAAAGGATGTCTTGCACTTAAAGAGACTGTGTATGACTCGCACACACACACACACACACACACACACACACACACACACACACACACATTTTACTCTTTAATCATACTACCATTACTATAACACTTACCCAGTATATTGAACATTCGTTTAATATCCAAATACATTTTTTATATTTTCAGTTGTTATTACTGTTATATTTATTAATACTACAGTATATTCACAGTATATTGGACATTCACTTCATATCCAAATTTTTAGATGTAAAAAATCTCAAATTTCAAATCTTTAATATACTTCATTAAACAAACCCAATTCATTTATTTAATTTATTTTCATTTCAGATCTAATAAAGAATCATAACAGTAACCAAACCATGTCAGAGCAAATTTACCTATGGTTGTAAGTATTACTGGAGCTCAGTAATACACAGTAATACTCTGTACGTATTATCGAATGTTCTGGGGAAAATCAACAGGCTGTTGAATCGGACTTTCAGCAGGACTTCAGTGATGGTCCTTCATTACGATCCACTGCCTAACATTAAGTAGCCGAAGTGAGTTTAGTTTCAAGCTTGTATGCTGGTAACCGATTGGTCATTGGGAAACTAATGACACATGACTCTTGCACTCTGGACATGCGTTTTAAACAGTGGTGTCAATTTACTAAAAGTCACGGTATGGCAATTTTACATGACGCCATCCAATCTAGCAATGTCACGTGACAATATCAATATAATTACTTGTAGAATCACAGGAGAGAAAGACAAAAGCGCAGCATAAACCGACGGCATCAGCCAATTTAAAAATAAAATAAATAAAACATTTGCAATGAAAAATAATCACATAGCTTTGGAAATAACCTGAAACATAGGCATATATGAATGAATTAAAAAAAAGAACAGAAAATCATCTATAAAACACTGCCATACATGTGACAGACAAATGTCTGTCTTTTTTTTTTCAGACACACACACACGCACACACACACACACACACACACACACACACACACAACTTCCCTGATTACTCACCTTGATGTAAATCTAAAGCCTTATTACTTCCTTTTTTGGAACACAAAAAAGAAATACAAAAAATCTCTAGGCTATGCGACTGTCCATTTAATGGCAGAGCATCAAGTTTAAAAAAAAAAAAAGGATGCAAACAAGTAGGGTTCGGTGAGAAACAAACTGAAAGTGAAGTTCAGCTACTGCAATCCTGTGTACATTCATGCGGGTGTGCAGCAGTTCACACCACTGCGCCCAGGAGAAGCACACCAACATATTATTTTGATATATCAATTATAATCAATATGAATAAAACACGAGACAAAAACACTAGCCCTACAGTATAAACCTCAGAAGAGTATCTATACTTTCTTCTCTCATGTGAATATCTCTGTTGTGCTTCAGTTGCCAAACAGTCAGAATGACCGTTTTTTTGGTGAACGAGTTAGGGCAAATAATGTAATTCATATAATTCAATGATTTATTCTTTCCTTTTTGTGTAAAAAAAATGTAAATTGCAACTAAATAATGTATATCTTGAAAATTGTTTGTTATTCATAATGAATTCTTAGCATTTACCAGACGACAAAGGTATTGCAGCCACAATACCCTGCCATTCGCAGTTGCGTCCCTGATTTTAATGTCAACATTACACATTTTTTTGCACAAGGAGTTCATGGCCCGTTATTCTCGGTGGACGTGATCTCCAGCAAAAGCACTGGTACACAAGTCCAACATGCAACTCGTCCTTCAGCATTGCTCAAATCATAGAAAACATGAGTGTGTGTGTGTGTGAGTGACTGGTGTCAGCCAGCAGATCCAGTGCCAGTCCCACTGTGTCTGCTCGTCTGTGGACATGGCTTATTTTGCATGGCAACCCACAAGCCACACTTCACAGGGACTTCATAATAACACCCCCTGCCGAGGTGACAGCCTGATTGGATTTCTGAAGGAGTCGCTTGCATGCATTTGCATACTAATTGACGAATGATTTTTTTCCCTGTCTCCCCTTCTTCCTTGACTCTCCCCATTCTTTAACTCTCATTAAATGATGGGAGCATCATCCATCCGTGACACATGAACTCAGCATTGTTCAAAATAATTCAACCAAACAGGAGAACATGCATTTCAGATTCACAATGCACTCTTAAAAATAAAGGTTCCCAAAAATGGGGATTTGAAACGATTCCATTGAACAATAATTTTTGGTTCCTCAAAGAGCCTTTCAGTGAACAGTTCTTAAAAGAACCATTTTTTTTCTTAGTGTGAAGAATATTTAAAAATAATCTAAAGAAAACCTCTTGTGCAATGAAAAGTTGTTAAATAGGACCTATTATGCCCAAAAACGAAGTCTTGATTTTGTTTTTGGGGTTTACTAGATGCTTGAATGTTTGAAAAACAAAAAATTTCACATATTTTATATTGTTGCAGCACCTCTCTACTCAGTCTGTCAGTAACGCTGTTTAGTTCCTGTCTCTATGAAGCCCATCTTTCCGAAAAGCATAAAGTGCTCTGATTGGTCAGCTGGACTAGTGTGTTCTGATTGGTCAACTGCTTTGAGTGTGTTTTGGAAATGTCACACCCATTACGATCGTCGTGACTTTCAACACACTATGCTGCCTTCACATGCTAAAAAAATTATCGTAAATACTAGTTTCCTAGTCGAAAATTTGGACATGAACGCCCTCTCAAGTCAAAATTTGAATGCGATGAGCAGAAGTGGGAAGTAGGAAATTTCAGATAGCATCTGAAGGCAGAATAACACACCTCAACCAGGCCCCGCACCTTTTTTTCATATGCCTTGTGCGGGAATTATTTCAATTAGGAATATTGTGTTGTGTGCTTTCCTGGTAGAAAACTCAAGACTACAATCAAGGCGTTTCAGGGAGTCCAGAAACAGTGTTTACTGATATAGAGAATAACTCCCTTTGGAGTGGACTTTGTGCTTTTTAACTTTGTAGACCTTTTTCATACTCGAACAGCAACACAATAAAGAAATTTGAAAATGTAAAAAGAGCATATTAGGACCATAAATAACCATTAATGCCAATTAAGAACCTTTATTTTTGAGAGTGTGTGACATATCCAAACCACAAAACTGTAGAAATACCTACGCAAAAGCACAAGGATGAATTATTATTCTATATTAAATTGAGAATGTGTGTGTGTGTGTGTGTGTGTGTTTTACGACTCAAAAGAGTAAAAGAGGATTTCTCTCGGAGCTCAAAGATGAGAGCTGCTCCAGCTGAGAACACGTCAAGTCGGCAAAATAAGCCTCCCCGGAGAGTAGACACCAGGCAAGGCAGGAACAGCAGTGGCAGATGTGCCCCACTATAATGCAGTATATATAGGACACGCACGCACACACACACACACACACTCTCCCGAATGCCCTATGCCCTTCATTGCACACTCGCACAGACACACACACACTGAAACACACCCATGCTCCCCTCGCACGTAGCACCACACACAAAATTGAAGCGGATGTCACCAGATGCTGCTGTTACTCAGGCGGTTGTTTTTTTTTTTTTTACTCCTACACGCGTGTAGCATTGCCACAGTTTTAATTACATGGTATAAAAAGAGCTCATAGTCTCTGCTGGATGCAACCGATTGGAAGGAGACCACACAGAATCAAACTGCAGGATTGTTTGTGCAAGTGCCAGTGTTATATACAAATGGCTCAGCGCGTCAAGTGGCAGAGAAAAGCGGTGTTGGTGGAGTGCCAATGTCTTTCATACCATTAGGTTATGAAACAAAGCGGCTCTAGTCAGGTGTGCGACACGGTGAGAAATTAACTAATTTTACCTCAGGCGTGGGGATAAAAAAGGCCTCAGACTAATGATTTGATTTAGACATTTAATTAGTTTAATACATATTGCGCTGACTTCTGCCCTACTAATCTCCCACAGAACTGAGGTGGAAGGATGTTCTCGCTTCAGACAGCCAGCCGTGGCTGAGAAAATAAAATATGGATACATACATGCCCCTCTGCCTCTAAGAGAACTGTTTCAAAGGCACTGAAGACTACTGAAATGTTTATGAGGAGAGCTCACTTCTCTGACAGACCTTCGCTCCACTTTCTCCTCCCTGCAAACACAAAATACCACTCAGGTCAGGTGGCTGCATGTATAGCATACACTTTAAGATCACTGAGTAAAAGCTGTGAGTAATGTCTGAAATACATGCATTGAGCTTTTAAAAACAATATGAAGTCCACACATCAAAATTGGCACTATTTACTTAAAGGTGGGGTATGTGATTTTCTTTTTTGACCATTTTTTCAAAATCACTTGAAATCCTATTCCTAACCCACTTACAGCCACTGAGTTAGAATCACTGAAATGAAAATTAAGCAATTTAATCATCTGTGGGACGGGCAGGACTCGAAAAACTCCAGCCGATCATTTCCAAGACCACCTAGAATCACTGGACAGTAAGTGCGTCAATCAAACGGTCGTACCATCCCCCCCTCCCCCCACCCCCCTCGAGCAAATCAGGGCCAGCGTTGGAGGAAAGAAGGTAGGACGTTTTGAGTTGTGTATTTTTAAAATCTGCCGGCCGTTTTGCAAATCACATACCCCACCTTTAATGTTTCACTGTACAAACATGTTTCTGGTCTTATTGTAAACGATTCAGCGGTTCATGTTAGTTCCCAAAAAAACAACAACTCAACACCTGTCAAATAGAGAACTTTGTTCCTCTAAATATCAGTGTTGTTATTGTTAACTAAAACTAACAAAAATAGTTTTCGGTATTTGAAGTAGAGTTGAAATAATATACAATTTTAATATTATATGAAAAATAAGAAAATATTGAAATATGTTTAAATTGAAGTATTAAAATGACTAAAATAAAAATACTAGATAAATTGAAGCTGTATGTGAAAACATAATAAAGCCATAACAAAATTACCTAATAATAAATACTAGAATAGAAATAATAAAAAAAACAACACTGCTGAATATCTTTGCAAATACATCACATTGTGGAAATAAAATGTGTTCATTCTCCGACTCCGATTCATGTTTACTATATATATATAAAAAAAACATTACATTATTTTATATCTGTCAGAGAAATATTTAACCAGGATTCGTTTGCTAAATCATATTAAAATCATACAGTAATATAAACTATCAAAGCAAATAATCATGTTTTTATAGAATCTGCCTGAGCAGAAACATACTGTGATCTCCTTTTGAAAGAGTAATTAGAAGTAACTACATAAATAAAAAACATTTAAATGCCTTATTTATGTATACTCGGTGATGGCTTTCCAATGACTTCGGTTGCTTTTATACTGCACTAATAATATTTTCCAATGCCTCGCACAAATATTTTTTTTATTTTCGCATTTTTACATGAAGAAATTATTAAGTATGTTTATTGCTGTTCCCTGGTAGGGTCTGTTGACTGGCTGCAGTGTAGATGATTTCATGTTTTACCATCCTTACAGGTCATTGGGTCTCCTCAGTGTAGGCAAAACCTGACCCGCGCACACATTTTTGCTTTTAGACGAACAGAGAAAGAAAGAAACAAGAGCCCCCTGGAGACCGCATGTCTACTGCTGCACTTGTTGTGTGCTGGGAGAGATGTGACATTGACAGTGATAGTCTCGCTGGTCTCTCTTTTGTAAAGTGGTCGTTGCAAGTGATGGATTCAGTTCTAATGGAGTGCTGCTCCCTCAGAGGGTTAGCGTTTACCCAGTGCTCCGCCACCCACAGAAAGCACCCCTACACTGCTTGCACATGAATAATTGCCCACTAGGGACTGATTTTGCTTTAGATACCCTAGTGTGTATCCCCCCCACCAACCCACTCACCACCCCTCGAGGGAAAGAGGAAGGGAGGAGGCGCGTTGGCCCAGTGTCAGCGCGTTAAAGGCATTTTCAGATCTGTATTTTCTCCTTCTCCACCTCTGATATTCTTTCATACAGCATTTCATAGAAATGCCATTGGTTTCTCCAGTGTGTGTTGTGTGGAGAGTGTGCTATGCCCTTGGCTTTTAACAAGAAGCAATAATGGGAGCTGAGAGGAGCAATGGAGCAGAGAGGCAGGCCGAGCTCTTTATTGTCCTCTCTTCATTGTCATTGTGTGGCTACCATGAGAAACCAGTTGAGCGGTAGCCTTCACATACACACACATATAGCCTAGTCTGCTAGTTGTGTATTAGTCACTCGATTTCATCTGGTTCTCACCTTTTAAAACAACAATGCCTGAACTAGCTACAGATACAGCAACATTTTCTCAAAAGCGCATAATAGGTGCAGTATTTCATTAGATAACAGTATGTATTATGTGAATCATGTATTTTTATACAAAGTTTCACATATCGATCTACCTATCTGTAAGTAGTAAATGTAAAATGTTCATTTAATAAATTAAATATTCAATAAATAAATGATGTATATACATTACATTACATTAAGAATTTTAGGGTATGAGTATTTTTTAAGGGAATTTCTGAGCACCAAATCATGTGACACTGAAGACTGCGGAAAATTCAGCTCTGATTTTTTAAAATCATTTTTATATATTAAAATATGTTATGTATAATCAAATAAATAATAATGTAAAAACATGCATGTAATAAATACACCTTGAATTTCACTTTGCACTTTTGTTGTATGCAAAATAACAGCTTTGGCATTTTGATAACTCTTTATTTGGCAGTTTGTTTCAGCTTTGAATGTAACAAATTGAATAACTCGCACATTTTCCTATTAATTAATTCTTCCTCTAGAGGTGGTCAGAGATAATGGTGAGTGTATGGTGTGGCATGTGACCACTGATATATGCCCATCACTGTGAGACCTCCAGCTTGTGTGCCGTACAGTGGACACATTTGTGTACTGGCAAGAATCATGTCATAAATATTACATCTTCTGATGACGGCTCCCAAGATGGATTGCATTCTCTGTCTATAAAACAGCCACGGGACGCATGAATTATTCATTTGCGCTGAAGCCACCTGCCCACCCCTCAGGAGATACTCGGCACACATTTATGTGAGTCTATTTACCTTAATTAACCCCATACAGGTTTCTTTTTTATAACCCGTGCATTTGGGGTCGAAGATCATATACAATCAAAATGACAACATAGACATAAAGCCTTGTGCACATCACACGCTTGGCAATTGTTTGATTTTACAACACTGTGGATGTTGCTTTTGGGTGCACAATCATCATTCCTTAAAGCCACAAGTGTTAATATCTGTTCTAGTAGGACTGCCGAAGTTAACACACTTTTAACACATTCACCTAATTGGACATGAAAACAGCTTTATTGTTTTTTGTTCTTTTTTTAAAGACTGGGTTGGAACATTCACAACCGCTGAAAGATAAATAAGCACAGTTTCAACACATAGACACACAGCAATACTAAAGCCAGGTTTTAGTTTATCAGTAAATGGAGAAAGAGCTTCTTATTGTCTAGGAGTTCGTTTAGAAATCAAATCTAGAATGGACTTTTTTAGAAATAAAGTCTTTTGGAGGCTTCATGGGCGAATTTATTTCACAAAGGTTAAAAATAAGAGTTTTTAAACCTAAGTAAATGATAAGGGTGAAACACAGTAAATGGAATGAACCATATGATTGCTGTGGGCTAGTGCAGCGTGTAATTCAGTGCTGCGCGCCATGGGAATTTTCCTAGCCCTTCACCTTCCCCAGCACCACCTGCCTTTGTCTGAGAGGGTGTTCTCTCTATTTTATATATATATATATATATACACTCACCTAAAGGATTATTAGGAACACCATACTAATACTGTGTTTGACCCCCTTTCGCCTTCAGAACTGCCTTAATTCTACGTGGCATTGATTCAGCAAGGTGCTGAAAGCATTCTTTAGAAATGTTGGCCCATATTGATAGGATAGCATCTTGCAGTTGATGGAGATTTGTGGGATGCACATCCAGGGCACGAAGCTCCCGTTCCACCACATCCCAAAGATGCTCCATTGGGTTGAGATCTGGTGACTGTGGGGGCCATTTTAGTACAGTGAACTCATTGTCATGTTCAAGAAACCAATTTGAAATGATTCGAGCTTTGTGACATGGTGCATTATCCTGCTGGAAGTAGCCATCAGAGGATGGGTACATGGTGGCCATAAAGGGATGGACATGGTCAGAAACAATGCTCAGGTAGGCCGTGGCATTTAAACGATGCCCAATTTGCACTAAGGGGCCTAAAGTGTGCCAAGAAAACATCCCCCACACCATTACACCACCACCACCAGCCTGCACAGTGGTAACAAGGCATGATGGATCCATGTTCTCATTCTGTTTACGCCAAATTCTGACTCTACCATCTGAATGTCTCAACAAAAATCGAGACTCATCAGACCAGGCAACATTTTTCCAGTCTTCAACTGTCCAATTTTGGTGAGCTCTTGCAAATTGTAGCCTCTTTTTCCTATTTGTAGTGGAGATGAGTGGTACCCGGTGGGGTCTTCTGCTGTTGTAGCCCATCCGCCTCAAGGTTGTGCGTGTTGTGGCTTCACAAATGCTTTGCTGCATACCTCGGTTGTAACGAGTGGTTATTTCAGTCAAAGTTGCTCTTCTATCAGCTTGAATCAGTCGGCCCATTCTCCTCTGACCTCTAGCATCAACAAGGCATTTTCGCCCACAGGACTGCCGCATACTGGATGTTTTTCCCTTTTCACACCATTGTTTGTAAACCCTAGAAATGGTTATGCGTGAAAATCCCAGTAACTGAGCAGATTGTGAAATACTCAGGGGTGCGTTTCCCGAAAGCATCGTTAGCCAACTATGGTCGCAAGTTCCGTCGTTACCAATAGAGTTCAATGGGAATTGCGATCATAGTTGGATAACGATCCTTTCGGGAAACGCACCCCAGACTGGCCCGTCTGGCACCAACAACCATGCCACGCTCAAAATTGCTTAAATCACCTTTCTTTCCCATTCTGACATTCAGTTTGGAGTTCAGGAGATTGTCTTGACCAGGACCACACCCCTAAATGCATTGAAGCAACTGCCATGTGATTGGTTGATTAGATAATTGCATTAATGAGAAATTTCAGAAGTTGTGTAATAGTGCCCACTACCGTATAACAGTGAAAAACACAGAAAGCCGGAAAATTCCGTCAATGATGGGGAAAGAGTTAAAAGTGAAGATTTTAATCATACATTTATTGGTTATGTAGCATGAAAGTAAGTATCTGTATTGCCTAAAATTGTAATATCGACTATGCTAATGCAAATAATGTCATGAGATTCAATGTAATTAATTATTTTACTAATTTTTTGACAACTGTACTGGTTCTGATATAAGTTTGCAGAGTTGATGACAGTTTTAGTTTCTCCGTCTGTCTCTCTCTTGTTCTGTCTGACGCAGCTGACATCTCAACACTTCCTCTGTGCCTGCTGTCTTATGTTATCTGTCAGTCTGCCAATAACAGCACATGTTGAGTTATTGGAGCTTTGCTCGACATTAAACAATTAACTGGGTTTTGTTGTCCTTCCTCCCCCCCAAACACATGTACTCCACTCACTGCAGTTCACCCAAAGCCTAGATAAACTTTCTGTCATTACAAGCATTACTGTTCGCGACCGTGCCGGCGCATGAGTCTCTCGGCAGCACATAACTCCAATTAGCTTTGGGGCGAATAAAATGCATGGTATCCATGACTCATATAGGCATTAAAAGAGGCTCTATTTTTAAACTATGGAGGCTGTGAGTTGGACTTGGCCGACAAGCTAGTTAGCTGATCCTGAGCGGGCTAGTGTGAGTCTGCTGAATTTTAATGGGAATGCTGACAGTGATGAAGTTGGAGAATGGTGTGACAGTGCAAGGAAAAAGCTGCAGGCGGCTTAGCTGATGGTGAGAGAAAGAGAAATGAAGAATACAGATAAAGATGTCTCTATGTGTCCAGAACTGTCCCTCACTTTGCTGCTTGGCCTTACTACATTCATACACAATTGTACACTTCTGTTCACAGGTTTGGGGTCTGTAAGATTTATTCATGTTTTTGAAAGAAGTCTCTTATGCTCAGCAATGCTGAATTTATTTGATAAAAAATACATTAATATTTTGAAATATTATTACAATTTAAAATAACAGTTTTCTATTTTAATATATTTTTTTTAAATGTAATTTATTCATGTGATGGCAAAGCTGAATTTTCAGCATCATTACTCCAGTCTTTAGTGTCACATGATCCTTCAGAAATCATTCCAAAATGCTGATTTGCTGCTCAAGAAACTTTTATTATTATTATCCATGTTGAAATCAGTTGGCCGACAAGCTAGTTAGCTGATTCTATTTTTTTTTAAATAGAAATATTTTGTAACATAATAAATGTCTTTAATGTTGATCAATTTAATGCATCTTTGCTAAATAAAATAGTAAATTCTTTTAAAAAAACTTACCCTAAGTTTTGAACAGTAGTCTATATTTAGGGGCCAAGCACCGAAGGTGCGGAGGCACCTATTGTATCTGTTTCGGTTCTTATTATTATTCTTCCGTTTCCGTTTCTTCTTCTTCTTCTTCTTCTTCTTCCGACTGGGCGTCTATGGCAGCTCATAGAACTGTTTGCGGAAACGTTGTTTTGGTTTGACATTCTGATAGAGGACAGTCCCAACATTAAATACACCAACATCTCTAACTCATTGCCTCTAGCGCCACCACCTGTCCAAAGTTTCACTCATATTAGGCTAATATCTTTTGGACCGTAAGGGCTATCAACAAAATGATTTTTTCCTCTGATTCCTGAGCTCATGACGATTCGATCTATGACGTAATTTTCCGTCGTAAAAATATGGCCGCCATTTTGAATTGTCCAAAAAACCTACTTTTGCGAACTCGTCCTAGACGGGTTGTCCGATTTTCACTAAAATTGCACCAGATCATATCCAGGCAGTGCCGACAAAAAGTTATGGAATTCAAGTTGATTCGCTTAACCGTTTTCGATAAACGCACAAACTAGTTTTACGTAGCGCTTGCGAAAACAGACGTAAGGCTGTATCTCCGCAACGCTTAATCGTATTCAGACCAAACTCGGTACATGTCATCACAAGCATGACCTGAGACTACATGCTGTGTATCGGTGCAGCGCCACCTACTGGTCCGGAGATATGAAAAATGTCTATTTTTGCTCATAACTTCTCAACGGTTTTTCCAAAAATCATAAAAGTGGTCTCGTTAGATTCAGGGTGTCATGCCGAGTCGACTGATATCCAATTTTCCCAGATCGACTATTTTGGCTGTCGGCCATTTTGAATTATGTGCTAAAATGCTGTTTTTTTTTAACGCATGAACGAATTGTTACGAAACTTGGTATGAGTCATCAGTACGATGCCTTGAAGGAGCCTGAGAAGTTTCGAAATAGCGCCACCTAGTGGTAAAATTTATTTTTTAAATGTGTATAACTCTGGGTATGGTTGACTTATTTTCACGAAAGTCTTCTCGTGGGGTTCCTGAATCCTTGTCGAGTCCACAGATACCAAACATGCTAGGTTTCGACTTACGGTTTGTGTAGTGTTGTGATTTAGCGCTTAAAAAACATTTGCCAATATCTTCAAAACCATTAGTCCGATCGAGACGAAACCACCGTCAGAAATTTGGAAACATAGGTCTCTGGCTATACACTAATGCCCAAATGCCAAAATATTGATAGTAAGGGGTAGTAAAATTCAATGAAAGTCACGTGTCAGTCATTTTTGACGTGTTTTTTCATATTTATGTCTAAAACTCCGAAGCGAATTGAGATATTTTCACCAAATTTGGCACACACATGTATGGGCTCATTCTGAGGACACATGAAAAAAATTGTGGGATTTTGCCGCTTGGTGGCGCAATAATAGAAAAAAACATAAAATTCCCATTGACTTCAATACAGTTTTGTGATGTAAAATGCTGTACTTAACAAATGCATTGCTGTAACATTATGAAACTCAGAATTTGCCACCAACACCATCCCCTAAAGGTACTCAAAGGATTTCGAGTTAGCGCCACCTGTTGGTCAAAAGTTAAATTAAATGTCCAAAAATGCTAATAACTTTTGAATAAATATGCCTATTGTAATGACACTGCTCTTACTAGATTCCTTGGTTCATGCCGAGAACATAGATACCAAGTTTGACGTATTTGGACGATTTTCCTGTCTGCCATCTTGATTTACTTTCAAAGCCTACTTTTTCAAACTTCTCCTAGACCAATCGTCCGATTTTCACCAAAATCGAATCATATCATCTCCAGACCATGCCGACTAAAAGTTATGGATTTCCTGACAATAGACTAAACCGTTTTCGTATACCGTCGCAGCAAAGTTGAGGCATGCTGCCAAAATGACTATTAAGTCTTTATCTCTGCAATGCCTTCACATTTTGACACCAAACTTTGTATGTGTCATCGTCACCTCACTCTGACCACATTATATCGATTTCGTAACTGCGCCACCTATTGGTCGAAAGTGATAATCCATTAAATAATCTTAAAAGTAACTGTATATATGATTTTTTAGCCATTTGCCCAAAATTCATCTTCAAATGTCTTTAATTGCTCCTTGCTGCAGTTGGTCTGCCACTCCCACCCATGATGGCATCTGTTGCCGCTTCTTGCGCTTGGCCCCGGTAATGGCTGCTTGCAGCTATATTTATTATTATAATTATTATTACCTAAGAAATTAAAAAAAAAAATATTGCATTTAATAGTGCATGAAAAGGAACTAACATCAATTTCATGCTACAGCATTTTTCTTTTTGTGTACAAACTGTTATTATTACTACTGTAAAAAAAAAAAGCCTCACGTGGACAGTTGTTGAAAATTAGCATGTGTGCTAAAACACTCAAGCAAAATGCATATGGTTCGTCCAATGTATTTGAAATGTCCATGTCAAATAAAAATTAATAACAAAAAAAAAAAATGCATTAAAGTGCAAATGCATTTCATGTCACTTAATACATTTAGTCGATGAAAGTATTCATGTGGTTATGTTTAAAGCCCTATGTTCCCTCTCAGTGTTTGCATAAGAGGATACTGTGACCTCTAAAGAGAGTACATCGACACTGTCAGGCCTTTGAACCAGACTTGACATTGAGAGACAGGGCAATGCAGTAAAACTCCACGCAGACACATTTGCACTAATTGCCATTTTGAACAGAGAGGCTCAGATGGAAACGTGGAGAAACCATTGAGATTTCAGAGGGTCACACAGAGCCTCATTACATAGACACTGACAGGCTTACTTAACCCTTCGGTCACAATGATCGAACGAGAGAGAAAGAGAGACAAGGGAGAAGCAAGACTTTTAGCGAGCAGACGGTCTGATGCGTCTTGACTAGATAGACATTAAATTTGCATCGAGTTGGATTTAAGTGCCTCTGCCTAAACACTCCCACTTATGTTCACATGAGAAATTTTACTGCTGTTTTAATATTTCTACAAAGAGTCTGTGAATTATTAACTGACTACATATTGCCAGAGCTGAAAGAGCTTTTGGAGCGTGCTGCACAGGTACAAGGCTTGTATGATGAAATATGTAATGTGAGCTCTCACTATATGTATTATTACTGAGGCACCGTTCACACCGAGACAAGTTCATGAGTATTAGTTTCAGTACTATATATATATATATATATATATATATATATATTTATTTATTTATTTATATATCAAATTAATTTAAATGTATTTAAATATAAATAATGTAAACATGATAAAATATATATAAAAAAATGTTTTATTATACATTCTTATTATCATTAAGTAAAACTAAAAGTAAAACCATAAAAAAACATTTTCATTGGAATAAAATAAACATTAACTGAAATGAAATAACATATAATATAATATAATATAATATAATATAATATAATATAATATAATATAATATAATATAATATAATATAATGTAAAAATACAATTTATTTAAACAAGCAGAACCTTATTTCAGCTAGTTGCCGAGGTCAGGTTGAAGTACTAAAAAATCTAAAAACTAAAGAAGATAATTTGAAGAATGTCGGTAACCATACAGTTGAGGGACCCCATTGACCTCCTCCATAGTATTTTTTTGTCCATAATATGGAAGTCATTGGGGCCCATCAACTGTTTTGTGTGTGTTATATGTTTGCTGTGTTAGAGCTACTGTGGCCACAAGAATCTGGGCAGCTGAGAAAAAGCTAGCAACATAAGCGGAAGAAAGTTCAAATAAATGTGAAAGAGACAGAGGGAAAGTCCAGGTGGCTCCCCACCCAAAAACAGCTCCGAATCCACACAGCTGCTGGCATACTATTGACTTTCAACAGGCCTCTCCAGCTTTCTTTACTGCAACAGGCAGAGTAAAGCAATTGGTTTCGCCCAACCATAATGGCTGGCCATGAATGCTGAGTGTGATGGTGGGAGCCCATTAGAGCCTCAATGGCTGACAAGACACTTAGCACTCCCAGGAGCTCAAACAGCCCTTTTATCACCGGCCTAAGGCTGGGCTGAGGCCTGAGAACTGGTGGCCAGCTGGGTCTTTACCCAACATACACGCACACAAAACAGCACCTGCTTGGTATTACCCAAGGGCTGAGATTCCCAGTGTTGCCCTCAGCTGGCATGGAGACACAGAAGAGACACACTGGGAAGCAGCTGTGAGTTTTGACAGTGGGGATTTGGGAGATTTGGGTAAGGCAGCAGCTTTGTAAAGATGATCAGAATTGCAATGTGCCGGTATGAAGCGCAGAAACAGAAGGTCCATATTGACTGGACGATTTACGCAGTTTTTGTGAGGGCTCCATGGCCTGGACTTTGTTAGTGTTGCTTTGGAAATATAGTCGCCATTATGAAGCACTCAAGTCACCATTACCTTCCAAATCATGTGGAAATTACCTTGGGAAATGGGGGACAATACTTAGATTGGGATTCACTTTGATGGAAATTATGCACAGGAAGGCGCTTTGCATTCTGGGTAGTTTTCACAACACTTTGCAGAGAATGTCGTTGCTGACCTCACAGTCTTTCCTCACCCAGCTCAAGGAGCGCTTTGGGACGAAATGCATTAGTCTCACTCAGGGGCGAGCACCAGTCTCATATACAACCTCTTTTCTTCACTTCCTCCAATCTGAAAGAGCACTACATGCGGTGCATAAAAAGGTCCTCTGGTTGGACTGTAAGTGCTTCAGAAGCCGTGGGGTGTTTTATTTGGGATACGTTGGTGGCTTTTATCAGTTTTTTGGACTGTCATATGGGAGGAAATTTTTTTTGCAGCTGCTACTTGTACAGATGAAAATTGTAAATGGATAAAGGTATGGCTCCGTAAAGAATCGTTGCAGGTAATAGAGTGCAGTTCATACATTGACTTGACGTGAATTGTGACATTTGGGGGGACATAAAATGTCTGAGAAATGTCAGAGTAAAACAACTGTCCTGATATCATAATGAATGAAAAAATAATTCAAAGAGTTAAATTCTTGGAAATGACTTGTAAAGTAGTTTTGAATTTTTTATTATTTTCCATAAAAAGTATCTGTTTCTATCTCATAAAGTCATGTGATTCTGAAAAAAGGGAAATATCATATAGTACCCCTGCATACCCTGTGCCAAGGTCAATAAATATCTGAAAATCTTTAATGTGCAAGAAAACTATTATTCTGTTCTACTTGGTTATACCACGACTTTACAGTCATTAAACTGAAACTTTCTTGTAAATTTGAAAACTATATGAAACCAACATGAATGCATTTCAAACTTGGTACATGCGTTTTAAACTACACCTATTTTTCATAGACATACAGTATATGTGGTTTCTACATATACGGTGACTGAATACATTTCATAACTGATATGTGGTAAAACAGGTCCGTATTGTAGCAATTTATGAACAAAGTGGTAAAAATGGTCATGACTAAAGGAACAATTTTAATTGAATCATTTAAGGGCGTTAAATGAGCGAGCATAATAATGAGAGATATAACGATGGCCATTCTGTCATTCCAAATACCATTGTATCCTTCATCCATGGATTAACCCAAAGAAGAAAAGCGTCCACATTTGCAGAACAATTGAGTTGACACAGACTGAGAAAGTGGAGCCAGGATCATCCCACCCGCCGCCCGGCAGAAAAGAAGGGCTAAACTGCCCGAGAGACTGTCTTTGACGTCAGCTCCAACTTTCTTTGAGAAGTTATATGCGCGATTTTTTTCCCCTCCATCCGTCTCTGCACATACATAAATAGGCGAATAGAGAACTTGCTCTAAAGTGGAGCTGTTTTCAGCTAGAGGTGTGATAAAAGGCTTTGCTTTTGTGCTGGCGGGCTCAGTTTCATTTGGTCAATTGAATGCTTAAAAGGGGAAAAAAAAAACTTTTGCTAATTGACAATGCCAATGAAATTCAGTAGCTATTATACGAGCTCCAGGATGAAAAGCCTATTAAGAAGCGTTTGTCTAATGCCTCTATTCACTGACTCCACAGTAGTTCTTTCATGGAAACTAAATTTGCTGATTTCTCTCTTTCTTTCTTTCTTTTTCTTTTTCAAGGCTTGCCATTTGCCACTGCACTATAACAAATTAAGGTTTTAGTTTGGGTGCGCTGGAATAGAAGACCTGTTTTAAAGATTGCTTGAAAACATGTAATGCTAGTCAAACTCTGAAGTCTGTCACTTCCTTCACCCACATTTTTTCTGGGCCAATATAAACACTCCCTTGTTTCTTCCATTGATGTTACGACCAAATTTAATGTGAGGATAGACTAAGGATGTTTCAGCAGATTCCAATTAGTTTCCGATAAAAGGAGGAGAGCAAGCCAATGTCCTTTTTTAAAAAGGATGTATCTCTTGGAAAAGATCGTGGGCAAGAACTCATTTGTTTAACAGGCTTCCTTGAAGGAAGCTTTCACAATTTTTTTAATGAGACATTTATAGATCTGTTCAATTCAAAAGGAATGTGATCATTTGGATATGAATATACAGGGTGATCCAGAGTAAAAATGTTTCTTTTAAGATTTTTTGTATTAAAATCTTTTTTTTTTCCTTTACAAATAATATTATAAGCATAACATGTAGAGTGAACGTTTAATTAAAAAATGTACTTGAGTTTTAGTATTTGGTTTGTTTGCTTAAATTGATGTCATAACGATTTAAAGTCCGAGTTGGACTCTCATTTTATATATATTTATTTCTCTATTTTTATATTTTTTTATTAACAGTATTAATTGTCTTTTTTGCACAAAATCAGTCTGTACAACCAGTTTTTCCTATTCTAACATCCAAACACATGACGGATAGACAATTTCCCTCTCCTTGCACCTATCCAGTCCATTCCTCTCGCGATGCAATATGAGATGTAAATTTGAAGTTATGTGGCAATGTTAACATTTTGCATCTCTGCTTTTTAATGAAGTGTTGTTTTCCTCATTCACTGTAACTTTCCTCGTTCTTTCATTACACATTTCATAGGCCGGATTGCAACATTCAGCGGGAGGGATAAAGGTTAATAAGTGCAGTCACCCCTGATTTATTTAATTTGTAGAGTCCTGCCAAACAATGCGACAGGAGCTTTATTTGACCATCAGCACAGTGTGGGTCTATTCAGAGGTTCAACCATAACAAAATGATGGAGTTCACCACCACAAAACCGACATGCTTGTTCTCTGGGGCTTTCAATAAATCAGTCCTGCTTTGCTGCACATCGTGGAAGTGTATGAATTATGGGACCATTAGGCTTTGAGCATGTCTAGATCTCTTTCATCTGGAATGCCGATGTGCCTTTTGTAATACAAATGAATGGGGTGGCAGAGTATTATAATCAGATATGCTTGTTTGGTTAGTCTTGAGTCACATCCCTGCAGTTTCTTTAAAACAGTTCTTTTTTTACAGGTTTGGAACAACATGGGGGTGATTTATATGATTACAGAAACTATTCCTTTAAAGAGTACAGTAGATGTATTAAAACAAGAGTGTTATGGTCAAACTCTTGGAACTGACTGCGCTGTCAGTTTTTTTCCACCTTGTTGTTTTGCTGTGCATGAAGGTTAGAGCAGGGGGTTGTGTATGTGTGTGTGACTGTGAAGAGAAGGACAAAGACAGACAGTGGGAGAGCGTGATGATCAGGCTGTAGATTGGCAGCTCCAGAGGAGTTCATCGGCACATGCTGCAGTGCCAACAGAGAGGTGGTGGAGGAGGAGGAGGAGGAGGAGGAAGACGTGACATTGCTATGGTCCCGTGTCTCAGGGTGCTGAATAGAAAGATTTAGAGAAAAGCTATTGTCCACATACTCATCTTTATGCTGGCATGTTGATGAATGACCTACCAACTTGCATTTTTACAAGCAACAACTTGAATTTTTTCTAATGAAAAGATAATGGCTAAGAAAATTTAAGAGCCCTATCATACACTCGGTGCAATGCGGCGCCAGCGCGAGTACACGCGACGCAAGTGTTTTTTGCTAGTTTCAGCCTGACGCGATTATCATTTTCACGTCCTGCGCCACGTTGTTTAAATAGCAAATGCATTTGCGCCCATTTGTGTTACAAGAGTTACAATGTAAAAGATTATTATAGTGTACATAAAGATATGGTGGAATTCGGCTTGTCCTGTAGATGGTCTGCTTGCATGCTTTAACCTTGTGCACGAGCAGATCCGTTTCCTCGCTAGAAAAGCGTTCAGTCTTTCCGTTTGCCAATTCCGCCATGTACTGTAAATAGCAAATCCGCCATGGCGCGAGCGCAACTGGCTTTTAAAGGGAATGGGAGATGAGACTCTGATTGGTTTATTGCACCTTAAGCCCAAAACACACCCATTACTCAATAAGAGAATAGGGACAACCCTTTTAGACCATGCGCCGGGCACGCCAACCATTTTTCCCGTCGTTAAATTGGCAAAAGTGTATTCGGACACGCCCTTAGTGCTATTGCGATTGCAATTTGCACTTTAGACCTTGCGCTTAGATCATTAAAATAGGGTCCTTAAGGTTACACTTTATTTCAGTAGTCCAATTTTAGATGTACTAACCACAAGTACATGTTAACTCTCATTACAGTATTATTAGATTGTTCGGTTACACTATTATAAAAAATATATATACTCACAGTATTTACATATTTTGAGGACTTCAGCATAAAATAGGTTACTTATTGTTGCGTGGTCAGCAAGGACGGGAAAAGTATTTTAACTTAGAAAAAAATACACAGGTCACATTCATGGACATTATTCCTCAGTCTGCGATACAAACAACAAATAAGTACATTGTTTTTAAAAGGTGCCTTTGGAAAATCTTATTTCAATGCTTTCTTAAATACTGATTAGAGGATAGACTTTGACTTGATGACTTTGCTTTTCTGAGTCTTGGCAAAGCACTGCAATTAGCCAACATTCAGCTCCTGCCAACAACAACAATTGGACTTAATCAGTTGAGTGTGTTATTGTGTTACTGCGTCAAATTAACATACAGTCATAAAGATTTCTGCTGTGATTTTTATTTTTTTTTTCCAGTGATCGATCATTCCAACATTCATTCAGTGGTCCCTAAAAATACTCATTTAAAATGGGGCCCTTAAAATGCATTAAAATAAATAAGTCAAATATTAATATTATACAGATGAGAAATGTGTCATATGCATTTTGCTGAAATATTGTTCAAGAGATATTTCTTTAAAAACAAATGCCACTTGTTTTGATATTAAGTATAGCATTTAAAAAATGACGAGGATTCAGTGTTTCAGAGAAAAAAAAACATCCCATGAATAACATTTTGAGAACATTAGACCAGAGAACACTGAATGAACATTCTATTAACTTTACTGGAACTTTGAGAGAACCTTGCCACACTCTTAAGAAAAATTGGTTCTTCAGTTTGTAACAATAGCAGAACCCTTTTGGTGCTGAATAGAACCCTTTTTATAAGGTTCCATAAAGAACCATGATTTCAAAGGGTTATATTGGACCTTATGGTGTTATAAAATAACACCATTTTAATAATAGTTTATTTTCATTAATATTAGTATATTTATTTATTGTTTTTTTTACCCCTTTGTCGCCTGGTCTTATAATATCTTGCCTCTATTATATATATAGCCTCTATTAGGGTTTTATATAAAAAATCAATTAAAAAAACCCAACAGCATGTTGTTTCAATTAGGTACTTTTATTTTTTATTGACACGTGAAATTGTTGCAAAAGTGACAGTGCTCTAACAGTTATTAGCTGAATACATTAATCAATGACAAGTGACATTGAACATCAATACATACATAAAGAAGTAAAACACAAAAATAGAAACAGAAAATAGATGTAATGAAGACCAAGTTCCAGTGAAATATCTTCACAATCCTATATGATGCATTTAAATCCACCATTTTGGTGTAATTGAGTGGCAGTTTCTCTCTGGAGATGATCAGGTTGTAGGATGACAAGTGGCCAAATACATTTGGGGGGCATTGTAAATAAATGTATACATTGTTGGATATATGGTATTCTCTAATATTTACCATATGTGCTCTATTAACTCTTTTCCCGCCTTGACGGAATTTTCCGTCATTTATGACACAACGCTTCCCCGCCATTGACAGAATTTTCCTGCAATCCACGTTTTCACTGTTATACAGTAGCTTTTTGTAATCATCGTTCTAAATCCGTATCTTGATCCGGACTTTGACAAAAATCAAGCATAGCGTCAGTTCTGGCAGTTAGTCAAGCTCGCATCGCAGCTGATCCACGTCTAACTATAGGAATACAACGCCTATCACTGTATACATATATAAGCTCCTTCAGTATTATCAGCAGCTATCGTGTTTCTCAGTAGCTTTAATTACCCTCCTCCTTCCCCAGCTCCTCCTCTCGTCAGTCAGGATTTGGCATTCAGATTCCCCTTGAATCAGAATAAATTCTCGATTTATGTTGTAAATCTTGAATTAATGATATCTGCATACATTCATGTTGGTTCTGTTCTGTTGGTTCTCGCCTAGAACGGAACCATACTGCCAATCCAAACTGTATGCTAATTGTCAATCATATTTGACGATAGTGGTCCTGACAGAAGTGTGATTTTCTCAGCTTATTGTTCAAAATATTGCTTTTTTAACCCTTAAATGCATACCTCGGGTCTTTAGTGATCCGGGACGTCACTCACTACCCTCCTCCTTCATATTTTTTTTAAAAGTTTGACATCAACCTTCTTAGTATTCCTCAATCGATTCATTATGAACAATTTAACTAGACAAAAATAATAGAATTATAAAAGAATGCCTGTTTACATTTTTTTTGTAAAAAAAAACCCCAAGGTGTGTAACTATAGAATTTTCACAACAATAATTGAATCTTTGATGACTGAACAAGTGCAATTCACCTTTATTCCACACAATGATGAAGTGATGTTTCACTCATAGTTACCATAGGCAGAAAACAAAAGAATAGGAAATATCATCAGCGAAACTTGAAATGGCTCAGCGATTTACTGCAGAGCAAGTACTGAACGCAATCAAATATTAGTGTCACTGTCACTTGATGGTGGATCTGCTGAAGAAGTAATCTTAAAATATTGATTTTGACAAAATATGCTTTTTAAAATTATTATTCTGTAATTGTTACTCTAATGTCAGTAGAATTTTACATTATCGTGACAGAGATTTATCTGTGTTCGATATAGATCTGGGTCGCTAAAAACCTGAATAACATGTAAAAATAATTGGTGAAACATTCATGCATTTAAGAGTTAAAGCAGAGGCTCTGTTCTTTGTTTTGATTTGTTGTATGTTCAGATATGCATACAACAAAATGTTCCGGGGGCCATGAAAGTTTTTGTGAAAAAGATCAAAAATGCTGGTGCTGGGTGGCAACTTAAAAAAAGAAAAGAAACTGACAGGAAAAAGGTTAATGTTTACAATGTACAATAAAATGCAAATTGAAGACATGCCCTCCGAATATTCTTGAGTTGTTATTGTTATATAAAACCCCCTTTCGCCTGAGCATTTTGAAAATAACAAGAGTTCAACAGAACACAAAGAGCAAAAAGCATCTCTATCCGGCTCCCCCACCTCTAGCCTCTGATTAATTGTGTGTCTTACTCATTGTGATTCTGCCTGTTTTAATTAGCTTAGGCATGCTTTTGCATATTGTATTTATTTAATTTCATCATGTGCAAGAGGCAATCCGAGGCATAATTTGGAAAATGAAAGGGCTAGCTTTTGCCAGCGTGTACACAAAGGATTCAAGAAGCCACTGGGTTTCTGAAGAGCAAACATAGTTATTCTGATGAGACAACAGCATCTCAGCATGTTCAGTCATGCTGCACACTGAGCTTTCTTTTAATAATGACTGAATACCTGATGAGACTCATTAACTAAGATAACAAAAGATCACAATCATAATTAGATTAGACTATATGTATTGCAGTTTCTGTATTTTAAACAAGTGTCTCTGAGGTTTGAGGAGTCACAGGGAGGGCTGCCATGCACACTTTATATATAACTTGTAATTTACTTACCTTCATGCCGTTCCAAATATGACTTTCTTTTATTACACTGTGAACAAAATAATGACAAATAAGTTATGTCAACATACTGTAAGTCTCAAAATAAGTTCAGCAATTTTCAACTCTTTTTTTCAAGTTATTCAATATTCAACTCATTCATGTTGAAATTACATAAACATCCAAGTTGATTGTACTTAATAATGTATCTTTTCTATGATTAAAAAAAAAAAAAAAAAGAAGACAATTTTCAAGTCTGTATAGGGTCCAGTGTTAACTTTAATTAGTTTAAACAAAAACTGTTGAAACATTCTTAAAAATATCTAATGTGATCCACAGAAGAAAGACCGTAGGTTTGGAACAACGGTTGGAACAATTAAGGACTCTTTTTTATGTAATAAAAGTTCATTTTGTGACAAAAACAGGACAATGCTTAAAAGTGAGAGGCTGAAGATGCTCTGTTCTAGACAGTCATTCTCTGTGACTATTTAAAGAAAGAGAAATATAAACAGAAAGAGAGAAAGAACTGTTTAGGTTAACAGAGACAGATGACACTCTGAGAGCGTCAAATCACGAGCTCTGTCAAGCAGCCGCATGAGTTTGCAAGGAGCAGATGGCAGAAGGGACAAACATGGCGTATTTAATCTGCTTGTGTTTGCAAGGAAGTAATTGTGTTTTAACCTGGGGAGAAACAGAATATTACAGCCTGGCAAACAAATTACACTCACCTCAATAGTCTACAGATGACTCCATTTGTCCAATCCACTGGTCTGAGTAAGATCTGAGTAAAACAAGGAAAGAAACCCTGTATTGTTAGTGTTTGCGTATTGCTTTTGTATTATAGCTTTGACATTTTTACTTACAGATATTTTTTATACTAAAGGAGTCCTATGAGGAATCAGATTGTCCTTGATTTTTCAGATAAAAGATTTTTAGCCCTGCAGATAAAAACAACTAAAACCAGCCTAAGCTGGTTGACTGGTCTTGGCTGGTCCACTTTAGATGGTCGGGCTGGTCTTAAAGTCCGCTGAAGTCAACAATGTTATCTTTGATCACCAAAATGTCATAAAGTTTTTTCATTTCATGCCTTAAAATAGCTTGAATATAAATCTACACCCTTGCCTCATTTAGTATACTCTGTTCTATGAATATGCAAACTAGCCCCGCCTCCACTCACTCACTCCAGCTCAGAGATCCACTCGTTGATGATCACACATTGATCTGGGGTGCGTTTCCCAAAGCCAACTATGGTCGCAAGTTCCGTCGTTACCAATAGAGTTCAATGGAAATTGCGATCATAGTTGGATAACGATGCTTTCGGGAAACGAACTCCTGATTGGTTACAAGGCAGTTTGTGATGTCAGAAACACCAGCGATTTCAAACTGAGTTTTTGAGACTGTCTTTGGTTTGCACCATGGTTAAATACACCATGTAGACATAGAAACAACATTAAAAGCTTGATGGGAGATGTACCTCAAAAACACTATACCTTCCTGAGTGTCCTTGTGAAAAATGCAACTGTAAACTGCTAACTTTAAACAACTGCTAGTAAGTTTGTGGCAAGTTGATCATGCTTTCCCTCTTGATACCTCTTTTGAATCTTAACAGCACAAAGGTCAAAGGGTCACAGTGAGAAACAGCATTCATCGAAGAGCGAAACCGAACACAAATACATCTTGAACGACAAATCTCTTCGTCACGCCGCACTGACTATCTCCTACCAGATTACCTTTTGATTAGATTCAGAGGAGATATCTGTTCCTGGCTACATTTATGGAAATCACCCGTGGTAATTATTTCTTCTTTATCGTCTCTCGGGCGTCTGATTACCCACAGTGTGTTGTGAAGTTAATGTTGGCGGCCCCAGCAGGATGCTTGGAGTGATGAGACGAACGCTGCCCCGCGGCTAGCGCTCCATTGGCGGCAACGTATTTCACACCTCTGAAGCAGCACTCAGCCAATGAGATCTAACCCAATCACACAGAGACAATAAAGAAGCACACTGCCTCCTTCTCACTCGTGGGCCTTTCATCCGGGCAGGCTGGGTAATTACCAAATGGAGATGGTGTTTTGATGCTTGTTCAAAACACAAGAAAATCACAAGGCGATTGAAATGTTTCGAATGGAATGAAGTAAAATGTGACTGCATCGCTGGTGCTGTTGTTCTGTTGTGGCTTGGAATAATTGTAACCAAAGGAAAAAGCTCACAAACGCAAGGCCTTCGAGGGCTTCTCTCAGCATGTGAGCACATGCACATCCCAACATGAGGCCTGGCGTTCAGATGTGTGGCATCTGTGTGACAGATGACTCAAGGAAATATACACAGTCAATAAAAAAAAGGTAGTTTTACCATAAAATGTCGTATTGAGTGGTTCCACACAACTGTTAAATATAGCTTCAGGCTCTCTTTGTTTATTAAAAATGAATTCAAGTTAATAAAACAAAAGTGTTTTTGCATCATAGATTTAGTTCTTGTAGACTAACCTGAGGTGTACAGCAACTTTCTGTCTACTAGCTATGAGCTTTATGGTGCACGTTACATGACTTGATTAAAAAAAAAAATGTACTCAACAATGCTGTTTATTTAAAAATCACAGTCAAGTACAGTACATTACTGCTGTCAGTTTAACTAGTTCATTTATTTGATTAATTATAACAACATAAAAAAAAAAATACAATTAAGGTGAGACAACGGCCAATGATGTCGCTGTATATAGACCAACAATTTGAAATGAAAATTTAATTAAAAAAAAATAAAGCCACTTTTTATCTATTCACTGATTTTTATCTGCCACAATAACATTTCAATTATGTTTATTTGGGAGCTTTATTAATACTGATATATGTAATGAATTGTGATTCATATTAGTAATTGACTTCTTATATAATTAATTTCATTACAAATTTGAAAACCACCAACTCAGTTTCAAGAGCTTCCAACCTGCATGCATTTTGATCCTTTAAGTGCTCTGGTATGATTTTTCACTCTAAACTATGGAAAAAGATTTTGATGCCTTTTTGTTCAATTCAAGAATATAGGATGGTATTGTATTTCTTCATACTGAATAGCTTGAATAACTTGATGATATAGCGGTGAATAGGAAAATTACTGCGTGCAAAGCAAAGTGGTGCGAAAGCATGTGAACTAAGTAAGGTTGGCAGGTCTGAGTTTCACCATAAAATATGTAATTGTTAACGCATTTCAATTTAGGGGGATCTCTTAAAACCAGCAACAGCGATATCTATTTTTTTAGGCGAAGGAACTCAATAATGCCATTAAAAAGCGGCTTAGACAGTTGCAGAACTTGAGTATGATATTTCATAATTTGCACTTGTAGCTTTATAGCTGTTCATGCTTCAATATACTTACAACCCGATATTACACCTCCTCTTAAATAAAGGGATGGGTTTGCTTGCTTTAGATTGATCTTGTGCCTCAAATGTGTCTTCAAGTTAAAGCCATCTCCAACACCTTTTCGAGTTTAAATGGAAAATCAAATATTTTCATCCATATCAGATTTTCAGAGGTTTAGTCACTGTGACAGATGAAAGTGCCGGGCCGTCCTCACAAAGACCCGCTGTGATGGTCTAGTGCTTGCGATCATCTACGCCAGAGAAAACATTCATGCAGAAATGCATTTGTGTCTGCGTATGTGCGAGTGTGTATGAGAAGCCTGGGCGGTGTACACATGAGAGCCAATGTCTATCTGTGATTGAGTGTAAGAGTCCATCTCCTTCTTCTCAGCTGTAATGATGCACAACAGTCAGCCTTCGGCACCTGGAGCGGTGACCCTGCTGTCCATTCACCTGCCTGTCCCCCTCTCTGGGCTCTCTTTCACACTGCCCAACCATCCGCAAACTGCCACTCCAATGAGGGATGAAGCCCATCCTATGGATGATGAATCACTAAAAAAGAGAGTACCTGTCAGGCAGGCAGGGGGGAGAACACTGCTGGAAGGAGAGCTCAGGCCAGGGACAATGATTGGCCCTGCCGTAGCTTGATAAGTGAAGTGTGAATGTGTCGCCATCACGGGCCCTCCTCAACGGCCCCTGCGGTGACAGAAAGGGACATTTGCCAAACTGTCAGGGAGGGAAAAAAACTCCTGTCACTGATCTCTGGATATCGCCAGGACGAAAAAAAATAAATGGGGAAAGGAGTGAAAGAAAAGAAGGAGAGAATATAGCAAAGAGAGGCACATAACATGGTGTGATGTACGCAGAAATTGCAGTGCAGCGTATAGCAATTATTCATCTCACGCTGAGCCAAGGGGTCAGTGGCCGGTCTAATTACCACCTAACTCCAAACTTTAGCTCGACTGCCATTTTTAGGATGTTAAGTGTCACCTTTTAGCCCACCTAGAAGGTCTCGCCTGTGAAAGGTATTTCTTCATGCACATTTATGTAAGTTACAAATGTTTGTATTTATATCCGCCTGAGCTATTTCCATGAGGTTTGTCGTAATAGGTTTTTGCTATCATAAAGTGAAAAGTGAAAGTGATGTGTGAAAGCCAAGTATGGTAACCCATACTCAGAATTTGTCCTCTGAATTTAACCCATCCAAGTTAATGCACACACATTATGAGCAGTGAGTAGTGAACACACACACACACACACACACACTGAAAACCGTGGACACACACCCGGAGCAGTGGGCAGCCATTTTGCTGTGGCGCCCGGGGAGCGATTGGGGTTTAGGTACCTTGCTCAAGGGCATCCAGTCATTTCCTGCCGGTATTGAGCACCTTTGGGTTACCAGTCTGACTTATGCAACGACTGCCCCACAAAATAAACAACCTGACACTCCAGTTACATCAAGTGTGCCATTTAACAGTGTTGAATCTTACCTACCGTTCTACTTAAACGCTGCATGCATGTTATATTTAGCACTCGTCTTCGTTTAATAAACTAGCATGACTTAATGTGGCCCATCAATGGCGTACTGTGCTGAAAACATTCTTCATTAAAGTAAACAAGATTGTAGTGCTATTCTCCAACATGGCTCCTCCTAACTGAATTAAAGCGTCATTTGCATAAACCAGATTGATGAGTTCGAAAGGGAAAAAATCAGTATGAAAATAGGTGCTCTCGCTCCCGCTGTAGCGTGATTCCTAGATGAAATGTCGCACTCCATTAGAATGGCAATACTTCATCATTTTTTTCCATTACACTTTGTGATAATAGCTCGGAGTCCTTTTTTTCTCTCACATATAAATACATTTTTATTGCTTTTAAATTGTGAATTTGATGGAAGTGTTGTGGAGCACAGAATCCAGCTCTTATCCTTGTGCGTGACGCCCTCTGTGAAATGTAGCAAGTATAATACAATCTGTGTATATTGGTCTCCATGGAGTATAAATAATAAAGAGTCAAGAAATTGAATATTTTCCTTTTTTTATTTGCCAGCACCTTAAAGCTATGCTCGATCAATAGCGGTGCATCCGCGATAATGGCGGGCTTTGTTTGTTTTGCCTCAAAACTAGTTTTTGACATTTTTTCAGTGACCTTCAGAACTATTTAAAGTACCACTTATATACTGCCGTGCACAAAAATAAAATACCTCGGTATGAATACCTTGATTATTTGCATGCAATACAGAGAAATACTTGAAAAAGCACAGTAAATAAATAAATAAACCTCCTCCTCCTCATTCCCTGATTTTAGTAAACACATTAAGAGTAGGTCGTGCCTCTGCGGGTCGACAGATGTTATATGTGTGTGTGTCAATCAGATGCTGGAGCTCAGAGATCAGGAGATTGTTCTGGCTGGTGAAATTGCAGTCGACCCTGGCAACAGATTGAAGACTGAACCGAGGCTGCTGCTTCTTATTCTGTCTGTTTAGTTGCCTGTGGAGTCAAATGCCTCCCTGCATTCACATCCCTCTATTGTGCTTCATCAGGGCTTGATAAGAAACATTTATGGTCTCTGCTGCATACAACATGCACACACATTATTAAGTCACTACTACATAATTGGATGTTGCTAGCACTGCTCATGGACATTCACTTCACACCCTTCAGAGCCCTTAAAAACACTAGACATGGTGAAACATGCACCAGAGCATTTTGCGATAAATATGTTGTTTGCGAATAATGTATTAAATCTTAAGACATGAATACTTTTGAATTAAGTTACTCGCTGCTAACCAGCCAAACCTTAAAGTCGCCATGAAACAGAAGTTGCATTAGTCTTTTTCTCCCCGTTTTGGGGAGATATTCGAGTGAAATGACTTCTAGAATAAGAACAAATGTAGGGTGGGGCTTGATTTTGTCCATCGGGAATTCTTTGAATCTGTGTGGTTTTCTATTGCTGTGATGTCATGTGAGTGACAGGTTGATCCCTCCCTTGTGCCAGTGAACACGTCATCAGAGAAGAGATGCCGCTGCAAGAGGGAGGGGAAGTTATATAAAAGATTATGAGGGCACAACAAAAAAAACATGAGCACAGATAAATAGTTTATAATAAATACTGCAATATTTCTTTAAAAAATGGAAATTTCCCATTTGATTTCATGGTCAATCTAACCTCCTTGATTATATTAATAAGCGTCAGAATACTATAGAGGAAAATTAAAACCCTCTCTTGAATTTGGTATGTCTTCTAGTTACCATAACTTGAAAAAATTAAATAATTTAAGTGTTGCATTTTGATTCATAGATTCTTTGTGGCACCAATTAAATAATTCAGTGTAATTAATTATTGGCTGGTCAGGCTTCAGTGCTTTGTTGACTGACAGATTGTATTTCCAGCCATCTGCATTCACAAATATCTACATCCACAAACATGGATGTGCTGGTGGATCTGCAGACAGGGTGCAGCAGTGGACTGTTTCTCAGTCATCGTCTCCCACGTGAAGATGTTACTTGAGAGAGGGACATGTCGCACAGGAAAACCACAGATCTCCCTGGAGCCTTCACCAGGCTTAAGGGAAAGCAGATGTGACCCAGGGCGTGGAGGGGGATGACAGGTGTTTCACTCTGTTGCTGCGGCTGGTGAGGGAAATGAGTAAACATCTCGGCATGAACACGCGTGGCCCAGCAGGAAGCACAGCCTTAGGTTGTCGTCAGTTGGCACTGGTTCAACCCGAGAATGAGAGCACGCGGAGACTGCCAGCTACTGAAAATGCTGCAGAAGGTTTCTATAGGGTGAGGAACTTTGAAGACAAATGATTTCACCACAGGTGGTTTCTCATGTTGGGGAAGAATCCTGCTAAAAGTTCATGAATTGGGTTGCACAAAGCTCTTTATTCCTATAGTCATATCTGAAGTTGAAATCAAATAAGCAAACATTTTTTCATAAAAGAAGACGCAAGGGATGCATCAGATTTTTAAATGATGGCAATTCCATGTACATGCCGGATCTCACAAGTATTTGAATAGATACTTGAATGTACATGTTGTACATTTGGATGTACAAAACATATTGACTTTTTGGCAGGATGTAAAACATGAAAGTATTATGTATACACAGATATACATTTCGTCTCGAAATGCAAACCTTTTAACAAATCCTTTATATTGTATAGTATTAAATATATTTGTATAGTTCATTTTTTTCATAGATATTTTGGAGCCACTAGTTCATGTTAGACAGTGCATTAACTAATATTAAAAACAATGAGCAATACATTTGTTACAGTATTTATTCATCTTTGTTTAATGTTAGTTAATAAAAATACTGTTCATTTTTAGTTAATGTTAACTCAGGTCTATTACATAATATTAATAGATACATCTTTTGATTTTAATAATGTGTTAGTAAATGTTGGAACATTAACTAGGATTAATAAGTAAGTGTTTCTCATTGTTAATGATGTAGTTAAAGGGGTTAGTTGCCCCCCCTAATTTTTTTTTACATTTTGGCTAAATAAATAAAAAATAAAACACAAAAAAATCAAATCAACCATTTAAGATGATTCAAGTGAGTGTAGACATTATGATATTAGAATGTACAGTGAGAAACATGTTATTAAAGGGATAATTCACCCAAAAATTTTAATTCTGTAATCAAAATTGAGTCAACTCACCCTCATGTCTTTCCAAACCCGCACGACTTTTGTTCATCTTCGAAACACAAATGAAGATATTTTAATGAAATCCAAGAGATTTCTGTCCCTCCGTTGACAGCTACATAACTACCACTTCAATGCTTCAAAAATTTCATAAAGAGATCGTAAAAATAATTCATATCAATTGCAGTTTAGTCCAAATTTTCTGAAGAGACACGATCACTTTATATGATGAACAGATTTAATTTAGGCTTTTATTCACATATCACCCATCAATTGTGGTAAACGAAAGCTCAAGCATTTTTAGATATCTTCATTAGTGTTCCTGAAAATGAACTAAAGTCTTACGGGTTTGGAACAACAAAAGGGCAAGTAAAGGATGACAGAATTTTCATTTTTGGGTGAAATAACCCTTTAACTAATATCAACCAATCGAAACTTCTTGTAAAGTGTTAGCATATTGATAGGAAGATAAATGTACTGTCACAATCATTTAAACGGATAGTTCAGTTATGTTTATGAACATTTGTGGTGTTTGTCATTTGTCAACAGAATAAAAATCAAATGATTAATGTCTAAATGATGACATCCTTCAACCGTTATAATATGAAGTAAATGCATTAAATAAATGTGATGGCATTGAACACTTTTAATAAATGTCATTGATTCAATTCAATAAACTCAACCTATTAATTCAATTAATTCAATATTTTATGAACCTAAAAGGATTTGGAAACATTTTTATGTCTCTAAAAGGTTTTTTGTAAATGCTTATGTTTTAAATTCTGTCAATTCATTAATAATGTTTGTTTTAGTGTATGAGCAAACATCAAGGTTGCACTTTATTTTACAGTAGTGCCCTTGCGCGTGCTTACAGTGTGCTTACCTATGAAAGTACTGGGTAGGGTAACTACATGGGTTAAGGTTAGGTTCAGAGTTAGTACATAGTTATTACCTAGTTATTGTAATAACTAATAACTTCATAGTATGTGCATGGGGAACACAGGACCGTACAATAAAATGCTACAAACATCAATATGAATATCTAAAAACCAAACCACTGTCCATTTCATGTATCTGTGCATAAAGTAATCAATTTCACTCATTGGATAATATATGAGAGTGTATATGATTTTCTATATTGAAAAAGCAGTCAGTGGCTGGTCAGAAACACCCTGTTTGAGTTAGAAATCAGGCTCAGAAGAGCACTGAATGAAGGGAGTGTTTGATTAAGAGCTGGAAGGCTGCTGCCGAGCTCCCATTATAAAGAGAGAGAATGAGAGGCCAAGAGGGCCTCTTATCAGAGAGCGTGCGGGGCCTTACAGCTCCTTTTGAACTCTTCAGGTCAATTCTGTGAGCAAGGACAGCACGGGACGAAACAAACAAGCTCCAGGCAATAAAAGAAGCGCGGGTCAGAGGTGCCGATGCAGAGTGAGATGCGCTTAAGAGCTCTCTCATTTTCTCACTCGCTCTCATTTTTGTTCATTCTTCTCACCTTGGCACTGTATAGGCAACATTCAAGCTACAAGGACACCAGTGTTTTTTTTACTCTTTCTTTGACACTAGGTTCCTTTTTAAATTGATCATATTCTGGCAACACCTTGTTGTCTACTTCTCCTCAATAGAACTGTGTGGATAATATACGGTAGACAGCATAATTGCAAAGTGCAATATTGATTTATACAACAAACAAGAAGTTAATAACATAACATTATGCACAATATGGCCAGTTATCTTGTTTATTTTTGCTTCATCAACAAAAATTGTTCCAGAAGTGCATACAGGGGGGGGAAAAGTCTTACTTGTATACTCTTAGAAAAAAAAGGGTTCAATAACCCTATGGTTTAAAAAGAACACTTTATGCCAAAAAGGTTCTATTTAAGTAGACCTCAGCTTCCTCCGGGCAATGATCAGGGATAGGCAATTTTAAGGGCTGTCTCAATCGCAAAATCAAATTAGTTCATTAATATGTTTACTTCCTAAAAAGTCTCACAATGCACCGTCAAAACCAGGGTGCATCAATGCTCCCTGTTCCCTTAACGGAAGTTCTGAAGCGCGAAACATAAATCGCGTGAGTGAGCCCTACACAGGGGCTGTTTACACCTGGCCACTTCATGCGTTTTGTGATCGGATAGCTATCCGATCGTGAAAAGACCAGGTGTAAATTCCCCCCAAAACGCATAAGAGACGGATTTGAATCCGATCGCTCAAACCACATCAGGAGGTGGTCTGGGCCGCATTCCTGACGAAACTGGACAATGCATCTGGTTGTTGAAACACATATGTAAATTTTACTCCTCCCAAATATGCTAAAAAATAAACGAGTGAGAGCGTGTTATATAGGCTATATGTCATGTTATAGTCAGATATGACGATGCTACAGCAACACACATTACCACAGATGAGCAGCTGCATCTCTTCATCAAGCCAACGTGCAAACTATCGCAAATCAAAGTTAAAGTAAGTCGCAGACGCTTAACACACAATCATCTTCATTAAAAGTAAAGAAACGAAATGATCTGACCAGGGCTGTTGCCGCTCTCTATGCTGTCTTTGATTTTGAAATTAGCTGATGATCAATAAAATGCAGCTCATATCTGTTGCTTTCGGTGACGTGCACTCCATTAAATCTGCATATAGCGCGGGAATTGAAGATCGGATTTATATCCGTTTTGCAAAAACACATTTATGTGTCCAGGTGTAAATGGAATCGTTTTGATAAATCAGATCGCTATCCGATCTGAGAAAACGCATGAAGTGCCCAGGAGTAAACAGCCCCAAAGTGACACGCAATAGATGTTTTTTTTTTTAAATACAAACCATTATTTAAATATATTTACAGAAAGATACATCGTTTAACAGATATCCCCAAATTCTTGTACGCGATAAACTGATTCACAAGCTATAGCTAGGGATCTGATCTGATTGAGACTCACCCTAAATCTAGAAAATGTCAAGTCCTCAAGCTGTAAAGCCCCATAAAAGCTCATTTCTGCCCCAGTCCTATTCATCTCACTTTAAAATGTCCAAAAAGAGATTTGTACCAATATGTAGATGCCTTCAATTAAGCTACTCTGCCATGGAACGTCACTTTATCTGATAACTTCGTTCTTTACACAAGTGATATGGCAGTTTTCTCTCTTGCACTAAAATTTTTTCCATGTCCCTCGTTTTGTGACTCATTCTTTCTATCCAAGAAGTGATTTATTGTTTTACATATGCTCTGTGACACAGAGCTGATTCTTCTGATTAAATGGTACTGATTTAGTTTCAGGTCAATGGTTTATCTAATCAGTGGCTTTTAAAATAGGTCACATCTTGATTAAGTCAGAGGAGTCATGCTAGATCCATTTATCAAAGATATTCTTCAGAATAAAGTTAAGTGCATTTAAAGGTATGGGGAATCATTATTTATTCACCCACATGTTCCAAACCCTATTTTTTTTTTCAGTGGAACGAGCCAACACAAAGTATTACGAGCCAAAACAAAGCCTAAATACAATACGCAGTAGTAAAAAGCTAAAGTTAGGCTGTAAACAAATTACACCATGGTCGGATGACTATGCACCGTGAGGAGGCGAGGAATTAGGAGCAAGGAAGGTTCCTGAGGAGTCATGAGCGAGGATACACAGGTGTATCCTTCCCTTGCATCCTAAGGGGGTGGAGCTAAAAACTACATTTGAAATCGAATAATTCCCTGCTATATACAGTGCGAAAAACAGTACACCAAAAGAGTAGTATGTCTGAATACATAGTATAAAACAGTAGGTAAAAAATCCCTGGATGACCTACTACTTCTGCCGAGATTCTGAAGTGCACATTCAAGTGCACTTTACTTTCCACGGGAGAGGATTTATGAATGGATGTGAAGCGACGCAACTGATTCTGGTAGGTCTCATGACACTGACAACATGGCGGATGTAATACATTCAAATTGCATTCACTGAAAAAGTATGAATGTGTCATTTTGAGTAGAAAATTAACTCAAGATGTCACAAAATGGCAATTTACTAAACCTAACAACAAAAGCAATGATTAAACGGTGTAAATACAGCTGGAAATCAACCTTATTAATTATTCATGCCCTAGTGGATGATGGGAACACCAGTATCAGAAAAGTTGAGTAGGTTTTACTGGTTTTACTTAATTTTATAACATTGATATTTACGCTTTCATTTCTACAAGATTGAATTGAGTACTAATATAGAATTTACTTTGTTTTTTTATTCATTCCTGAACTAACTTTATGTAGAAATTACATCTGTTTTTTTCTGTATTATTTACTTCACCACATAATCATTTTTATCAGTGTCTTCACAGATTCGCTCTACATATGTACTTTTTTAACGGTTAAAAATAAATGCAAATGCAGTACCTACTCAGTATTTATTTTTTCTCTCACTCGGTTACTGAATTTCTTCCTTGTGTACATTAGGTATGTACTTCAAGATCAAATATAATGCACGTGCTGTTTATTCACAGCGTGGCAACACAACCTGTAAAGAAAATAATCATGCCTCTCACTCTAAGGGGAAAACCTGTGATCTAAAGCAATGTTTATTCTCTCACGCTGAGCAGCAGGCCTAGACTGATGCTTCAGTAAAATTGCTCTTGTTCCTGTGTTAAGTAATGGCTCGGAGATGGCACTCCACATAGCTCCTCTTCGCCTTTGAAAATTTACCCCCCTGGGCAGACTTTGCCGCCACCAAACCCTTTCATTCCTTTCATTGTTTGTGCTGACTTTAATATTTCATGAAGAAGATTTCTATATTTATTTACCTCCCATTTGTGAATGCCCAGCTCGCTTGTATCATGCATTTTAATGGGATGAGCGTTCACGTCCCTCCGGAGAAGGGTTTTTCTTTCCCTCCCCCCCGCGTACTCCCTTATTAACATCAGATTTCCCTGAGCCAAACACATCTCCTCCACATAAGATCTGAGGATCTTTAAAGGAATGAATAAAACATCAGCGGGGTTCATTGTGAAGTGTTCCTTGACGTTACCCTGACTTCCCTTTTTATCATCAAAGATCTCTGTTATCATTTACCTCAAATTAGATTCAGAGGGTTTCCAAACAGGAAAAAGGAAGAACATGGCCAACTTTCCAATAAGTAAAAACTAGGCTTTTACAGAGCCTGTTTGAATAGATGTAGGTAACTTCATGTTTGCTAAAGTAAGAACCACCATTATTTCTTTAGTATTTCATATAAATTTGTTTTACCACAAATATTTTGGCTTATTCTTTTATTTTGGACCCCACACTCTTAAAGGGATAGACCCAAAAATGAAAATTCTGTCATTAATTACTCACCCTCATGTTATTCCAAACCCGTAAGACTTTAATTCATCTTTAAAACAAATGAATATTTTGATGAAATCTGAGAGCTTTCTGTCCCTCCACTGACATGCAACTACACTTTGACGCTTCAAAAAGTTCATAAAGAGTTTGTAAAACTAATCCATATGAATTGAGGGGTTTAATCCAAATTTTCTAAAGAGACACGATCACTTTTTGTGATGAACAGATTGAATTTAGGCTTTTATTCACATATAGACATTGATCAGCAAACATAAACAGAAGCTCAACCGAATCTACTTGACGCACGAGAACAAACCTCTTGCAGAAGCTCAAACGTGCTGCATAACACGAGAATGAACCTCATTGGTTCTCACACGTCAAGCGGACATGCTTGAGCTTTTGTTTACCACAACTGATGTGTGAGTTGATGAATGTTTATCCGCGGTTTACGCAGATATTTTTCTTTGCTTGTTTTTGGATCTGGAAATGCTGTACAATTTCAGAAGATCCGTAACAGCGCCCCCTACTGTATAACAGTGAGAACACGGATTGCCAGAACAGACTTGCTAATGGCGGGGATATCATCAATTGCATGGAAAGATCCAACTGTTTTTTTTTTACAGCAAAGAACCATTAAAGAACCATTTTTGGTTCCCCAAAGAACCTTTCAGTGAACAGTTCTTAAAAGAATCATGTGAAAAACATCTAGAACATTTTTCCACTATAAAGAACTTTTAGTGCAATGGAAAGTTTCCATGGATGTAAAAGGTTCTTTGTAGTATATGCCATTAAAGAACCTTTATTTTTAATTGACTTTCATTAAAGTGGCAAAAACAGTTCTTCAAAGTATCTTTTGTGTTCAGAGGAAGAAAGAAACTCACGCAGATTTGAAATGACATGAGGGTGTGTAAATGATGAGAACATTAAATACTGGTGCGTCATTCATCTGCACATCACAGAATGTTTTAGGTTTACATCTATTATAAATGAGATGCATTATATATGCTCAAAAACGAGCATAAATCATATAAATAAATCAGTAGTAAAACAAAATGACTGATACTGCATTGCATAAATCTCTAAAAGCTGAATCACGTTCAGCATGAAGTACTTACTACTCTTTACTCTTATCGCATTGTTCTGGCAGCCCTCAGTTATTTATGGGTAAAGCAAAAAGGAAAATTCATGGTTTTATTTCCATGTCCTAATGAAACTAAAAATGTTATTTTAACGTCTTATGAGCAATACCTTTTGGCAATTTAGAAATTTATGGTTGTCAGTTGAACTTTGAAAAGTTTCACATAAGAAACCCATATATTAATTCCATTCAGCTCTGTATATGTTAATGATAGTAATAAAGTTAAGAATTAATCCTTTTATCTTGGCACACCAATGGAATATTTCATGATGAAACTTTCAACTTGAGCCAGTGCTGATGTTTGACAGGAACTTAATATGAAAGTGAAATGGTCAAAAGGGCTAATTGTACATTCGCCTGGTCCCCTACTGCTGGAATCAAAGAGCCTTAGTACCTCTCCACCCCCAGTCCCCCACCCACCCCCAACGCACATATCCTCACTCTCTGCTAAATTGCCTTTAGCCATTTGTGAGAGCAATGTATTATGAACTTGCCAACACTTTAAAAATGGCTCTGTGCAAGAGGTAAAATGACATCTGAATATCTGATTCATGACCGTGTGTCTGGCCCACTGAAACTGTGGGATTTTCTCTTCTGCTTTCTCTGTTGCTTTTCTCTTCTGCTTTTTCTTCTGCTCTCTCTCTCTCTCTCTCTCGGAATCGACAGAGGCAAATGAGGAACTTCAGAGTAAATTAGTAACTTAAAGCCTGTTCACATGACTCGCATCAGGACTTTAACGTTAGCGGTATGCACTGGTTTGACCTCGGCATTTAAAGCATTGCAGATTGTGCCACAGAATAGCAGCTTTACAAGGTTGTTAGGTAGCAGAAAGTGCATGTAGCCTACAGGGTGCAAAGTAAACAGGTTAGAGTGGAAAAACTGCAATTGCTTTGATACAGAACCCTGCTGTCTTGCTCCTGTGTATTCAAATTAGTTTAAGTTTCAAGAAGGTTTTGGAAACAATCGCATTTTGAGTAATTCAGGTTCTTTTCATTTTCTCTTTGTTTTTATGCTAAGGACCCCTTAAAGAGGTCATATGATTCTATTTTAAAAGTTTATTATTTTGATTATTGGGTGTAATAGAATATGGTTGACGTGCTTTAATGTTCATTTTTTTTTTCACATACTTTACATTATTCCAGCTCCTCTAGTCCCAAGTCTGAAATGCTCTGATTTACAAAGCTCTCCTTCCGTGCTCTGATTGGCCAGCTGACCCAGTGCATTGTGACTGGCCAAACACCTCAAACGGGTTCCCAAAATGTAACATCCCGTTCCATAATCATGAGCTTGGTTTCAATGCTTTAAAGGGATTGTTCCCCCCAAAAAAGAAAATGCTGTCATTAATTACTCACCCTCATGTCGTTCCAAACCTGTAAGACTTTCGTTCATCTCCAGGAACACAAATGAAGATCTTTTTGATGAAATCTGAGAGCTTTCTCTCCCTCCATTGACAGTCTACGCAACTGACACTTTGATGTTTCATGAAAAAAGTTCATAAAGAGATCGTAAAACTAATCCATACGAATTAAGTGGTTTAGTCCAAATTTTCGGTTTATATGATGAACAGATTGAATTAAACTTTAATTCGCATATAAACATTGATCAGCGAACATAAACAGAAGCTCAACCCGCTTGACGCACGAGAACAAACCTCTTGCGGAAGCTCAAACGTGCTGCGTAACACGAGAATGAACCTCATGGGTTCTCACACGTTAAGCGAACATCCTTGAGCTTCCGTTTACCACAACTGATGTGTGAGTTGATGAATGTTTATTATATTTATTGTTTAAGACTTATTTCATTTGAATTCACAAAACCTTTATCTTAACTCATTGGATTGTACAGAGCATTACATTGTATTTTCCATGGTACTAAATGTGGTGTCTGGCAGACACCACCCTTCATGTCGGCCAGCACCAGCTCCAGCAAGTCGATAGCTATATCTACTTGGGCCAGGAGCTAACCACCGACCACAGGATTGGTCGAGAATTGGCACGACGACGCAGAGCCGCCTGGGTCAGCTTTGGCTCAATTGCAGAGACGGCCACCAACAGAGCCATTAACCCGGACATCAGGGCCGCCCTATTCAACAGCACCGTCCTGCCGGCCATGCTCTACGGGTCTGAGACCTGGACAACGACGGCGGCCGACCGGCAAAAGCTGGCCGCGACTGAATGCGCAATCGAGCGCCGCACGATCGGGGTTAAACAGATCGACCACGTCCGCAACGAGCAGCTGCGGGCCATGACCAGGGTGGCCGACGCGGTGGACTCGGCCAACAAGGCCAAGAAGCGCTGGGCCGGGCACCTGATGCGGCGGACGGACGAAAGATGGACGCGCGAAGCCACCGTCTGGTTGCCGATCGACATCAAGCGGCCACGCGGACGCCCTGCAACACGATGGCGCGACTCGCTACGACAAGATCTGGGACACAATTGGATGGGGCTCGCCCAGGACCGACAGACCTGGGCAGATCGTTGTGGTCTGCGCTGACCATCTTTGGCCGGCAAAGACAGACCGATTCTGGATTCTGGATTCTGGACTAAATGTAGGCATTCAGTTATATTTATTTTGACTTTTTCATAAGGTAGGCTATATTTCAAGGATTTCAAAGCCTTAAAATGTACTTTACAGTGAAAAAAAAATTCAGAAAAGAAAAGAAGTCTATCCGTTTATTGTAAGCTTGATGTTAGATGTCCTAAATCAAAAGCTATTATTTGTCATTATACTGAAACCCAAACAAATTATAGAAATATTATCTGGAAAATATCAAAGGTAACAGTGCTTCTTCTTGTTACCCTCTATAGGAGAATTGTTTTTACTACAATTCAGATGTATTTGTTCAGCACTATTCACAATAAATATTGTTCCAAAGCAGCTTTACAGAAAATAGTGAGACTAGAGAACACTACAGTGCATTTTTGTTGTCGCTGGAAACTTGTCGTATTTCTAGTCAGGACACAGAGCTAGCCAACGCTTAAAGGATGTATTTGTTTCAAACCCTGGCACAATTAGAGTGGCATTGAGCTTCTGCCAGAGATGGAGATCTATGCATTGCCCTGCACTCAGAAAGAAGAAGAGAAAGGGAGCATCCGAGTATTCCCTTTCCCCCTCTATTCCCTCTGAGTCAGTAATTAAGAACAGTTCAAACAGCTCATGACTGATGGCCGAGACCTGGGACCCGGCTGCAAATCTGAACATTAATATTTCAATTTTTCCCATTAATTTAATCACATTTCATATGCTGATTTGAATTGGCCACGCTCTTCCACTCTGCGTTGACTTTAATCCCAATCTAATTACTAATTATACGGTTGGAGGTTGATTGGACCAATCCTTCCAGCGCTGGGCCAATTTGCTCTCTCTGATGTCGAGCACCTTTTATGTTTGATCTCTGCCAGGTTTGGAGGACAAGGGAATTCAATGAAAGTGTCTCTGCTTTCAATAACAAACATGTCATACTGGCTGTGGACCTAACATACATTACATCATATTGAGGAATACCAATAACGACTGTACATTTTTAGCCTTGGTGCTAAAGCCAAATGAAAGTAAAGCAAATACCGTATTTTCCGCACTATAAGGCGCACTTAAAAGCCTTTAATTTTCTCAAAAAACGACAGTGCGCCTTATAATCCGGAGCGCCTTATATATGGATGGTGAACACACGTTCACCAAGACGGGGAGACAGGCGATTTACGCCATTATCTGCCAATGGATCGTGGATGCCTGGGCTGATATATCAGTTTCAACTGTGATCAGAGCTTTCATGAAGGCAGGAATAATGTCTTTATTCAGCCAGCTCACATACCCGTATTTACTTCCTGTTTTCGGTCGAAGTCCACAGTAGTTGATTGTCGAGTTCGCTCGCGCGATCAAACCTCCTCCGTGTGTTCAACATCTGATTCAGATGAACTATCCGTTTGAGCTGATATTCTCAGAACACCACAGCACCGTCATCGCCTGACAGCTGACAGTCTAAGTCTCCACTGTTGCGTAGTTACCTGGTAGTTACCAATGATCGCGCGCGCGCACTCGACAATCGCCTACTGTGAACTTCGACCGAAAACAGGAAGAAAATAGCTCACGGGTATGTGAGCTGGCTGAATAAACATCACGGGTATGTGAGCTGGCTGAATAAACATAATTTTTATTCATATCTTTCACATTTACTGCAGTCAGATTCACCGTGTTCACTCAAATGGCTGTGCACTTGTAATGACACATTAAGGTTGTTAAGAGGCTAAAAGCAGGTTTAAAACTTTCCCCGTTTAACCGGGTGCAAATTTAAAAAGAGGATAACACGGTGTAGGCAACACCGGTTTTTGTCGTTGTTATCTGTACTGACAGCACTCCAAATTTACAAAAAAAAATTAGCTCTATGTTAAAATTGCCCGGAGTTCTCCTTAAACGTTTGAACAACGTTTCCATGGGAGTGAACGGAGTTGTCAGAACGCTAAATAAAGTTTGACTTTATCTGATTGTTTTGTTGACATTCCCTTTAGCACATCTAGTGGATGCAACACGCAAACCCAGTCAAACGTTTGACTGCAGTATCTTATGCGCCTTATAATCCGGTGCGCCCTATGTATGAAAAATGTTCTAAAATAGCTCATTCATTGAAGGTGCGCCTTAATCCGGTGCGCCTTATAGTGCGGAAAATACGGGTAAGCATTTTCAACCTCGATCAGATGGCAACAGCAACTGAACTTCAGTAGATTTGGTTGCTTTGAATTGATTTGGACAAGAAAACAGTCAACTGTCCAAACATAAGATAGAAGAAATATTAGCTATTCAGTGAAATAAATGTAGGTTGCATCATGAATCTTTTTTTTTTTTTTAGGTGAACACTTTTCCAGTGTTCCAATGATTTTGACTAATGATCTGGAAAGAGGGTGACTAATTAATGGTTAATAATTATAGCCAAAAAAAAGGAGATAGTTGTAACAAATAAAAGATACACTCATTTATTAATTTATGTAAAAAGAGTTTAAAAATGCATACATCTGATGGGACTGCGATGTGAATTTAATAAATATAATGTTAATATAACAATATTATTGTTTTTGTATTGCAAATATACATTCTTACATAAACAGTTGTTACAGAAACATTACAGAATGTAAAAGAATACTAAACAGACAAAAAAAATACAGTAGCTTAGCTTTAGAGGCATGAGACTTTTTCTCCACACCACATGGAAAAAAAAATTAGACAGTTTAGACAAATTAGAGTTGAGTGAAGACATTTACATTTACCTGGTGTATATATTTGGTTAAATTTACTATGAAATCAAAATTGACAATTTTTATTTTATTAATATTGCAGTGTTTATTTAAAAAAATGTATCCGTGCACATCATTATTGTTTTTTTACAAATTTTGACGTAATCTTAAATATAAAATAACTTCCCCTCCATCTTGCAGTGTCATCTCTTCTCTGATGATGCGTTTACTGGCGCGAGTGTGGAACAACCTGTCAATCAAATGAGATCACAGCAATATACTGTATATAGCCCCGCTCCTTTTCAGCCCTGCACTCATTGTGTTCTTTCTTCCAGTTTGTATTTCCACAGCATGAAGGTAAGATCTTACGGATTTTGAAACGCTTCAAACATTACAATGCTCAAGATAACTTTCCTTAACTCTACAATAAGTAAATCCACTCACCAGCTAATTACTCTTCGACAGGGATGCCATATAAATATACAGAGCTATACTGCAAAAACAGAAGTTCAGAGAAAAGATTCTACAGATTGCTCCACGCTTGTTTCTCTGGCGCATAATGTCTATAGCAAACCACAATGCTCCAACAATCCAATCAAGTCCCGATGGACAATATCAAGTCCCGCCCCACATTATTTTCTTGTTCGAGAAGCCCTTTATTATACGTCACAAAAGGGAAGAAAAGACCATCGCATTTTCCGTTTAATGCCGACTTTAAAGATTTTATGTGAAATCTGATTAGAATAACAGACTGAAGATATATATCTGAGCAGGCAAAATATGTTTAACCACACGTTTCATGGGCTATAAAGACATGATGACAAAAGCAAATTGAGTGATCCAGACATTTCCATTGTGAGTACATCACTCCCGTGTATTTATGACTAGCTCAGACTTCAGGGCAAAACGAGACCTGATTTGTTCATCAGTGTACCGCTTTGCGAGTTCTCCAGTTTTTGACAGTAATCTGGTGTAAGGCTGGATAGAGAAACATCAGTTCTTCACATCTCCACGGGTTGTTCTTGGAACTCACAGTTGACTCGAGTGCACATGGGAAGTCCATTTGTTTCTGACATCACTCACCACTGGAATAAGTGATGCCAATCTGACGGTGCCTCCCGCTCTGTCTGGGTCATGTAAGGAGAAAATGTGCTTAAAAAGTCAGCAAAATTAGTGTCTGAACTCGAATCATTACGTCTCTGACTTCAGAATAATAAATGGGAGACTCAAGACCACCTTGACAAGCATTGAATGCCTCAAAGACCTCCTTTTTCTGCACATCGCCTCATTTTTAAAGTCTATTGATGTGTGGAAACGCTTCCACGCTTCCTTGGCGTGTGATTGTTTAAACATGCGCACAGTAGTGATGGCTTTCTAGATTCAGCGCTGCTGCATGTGTTAGTCATTCGCCGGTCAATGTGAAGACCAGCTTTTGGCCCTATGGCTGTGTGCTGACAGCGGTGTGTTTAGGGCATGTCGACCTGGCGGGAAGGGAGCACTATGGGATACTACACATGCAAATGATGATTTGAGACGATGTTCCTATGGAAGAACTCATTTCCAAAATGAGGCCCAACTAAGTAGTAGCTGAGACTGTCTGGCCTGTGAGAACTGTACTTTGGTGGCTCAGGTCACTCTTTAAACCTATTATAAGCCCTTAAAAAATAAAACGCTTCGTCTACACGGTGTTTGCAAGTCGTCTCCCTTTTTATGTTGTTATTAATGACCTGCAAAATTTATATTACAGTATCTGTCTTCTGTGAGGAAAATAAGAAGTAGGCCTACTGCGTTTTTCTGCAATGCATAAAAAGAGACACCAAAGCCTTCCTACTTCTTAGGCAGCTTCCTTCTAAGGCATCATCATAACTATCACTGTAACTCATAAGTGAACATTTGGAATTGTCTTCATAGTCAGCATCTCTGCAATTGATTGCAATCGAGTTTGATGTTATGTTAGCATGTTGCTAAGCTAACTTCACAAACACTATACAAAATTTCTTATTATGTTTTGATTTGTCATATTGATACTTTTTTACAGTACAAAATGCTCAAATGTATTAAACAAGACAGGTACATTTACCTGAGAAGAAAAATGATGTTAGATTTTAAGGTCTGTTTTATGCATCTTGACTATAGGTGTGTTTTATAAGGTTGTATTTTTAACTGAGTAAAAAAAAGTTAGTAAAAGTAAAATGAAAGGATTTTTAGATATTTAAAATTGTAAAAGTAGACAGACATTTAAAAAAGAAATTTTTTTTTTGCAGTTAATCCACAGAAAAACACAAATATAATCATTGGATAAAATCACAATTAAAAAAAAAAGTTTCTACTTAATTATATTGAACTATTTTTTATCAATGTTACAATCTGAGTTTACCCGACATGATAATGAAAAACACTTATTTCCTAGCATCTTAGTTACCATAAAATCTTTATTCATAAGTATAGCTGTACCCCTTGCCTTGAGGTACTGTAGTTTTATTGTGTTCCTTTGATGACAACTGTATATGGTATTGAATTTTAGAGTTTTGATGTGTGTTTGAAATCATCAGAAGAAAACAAACATTTGTGCAATTGAATTTTTGTTCCAAAATCAGTAATAAAACTCTTGTGGCAGCTATTTAAATTGTAAAATTGGGCAAAATTACGTAAGAATGTGATTTTCACTTAGTAAAAAAAACATCATCACTTCTCTGTATTACATAAAATATAGATTTATAATCAACATATATCTTGGATTTATTTTTCACCAAGCTCACTCGGTGCATTCTGGGATCAACAATGTTGTCTATGGTGCTTTAAAATGCTTCCGTTGATTATTTAAGAATTTGGAACCAAGCATTATATGTGAAGTACAAACACACATCTTGAGTATCAATAATTTTGCAGTTTTGAAATACCGAGAGTGCAGCACAATGGACCGTCTTGACTGTTAACCATGGCAACGCCAGGCAAATATAGCTGATGGCTTATTGTTCATACATTTGCCATTATGCATTGCCCCACAGGCTGGGTTTATATAGCATTTAAATGGCTTCGGAATAATCTCTCCATCTGAGGAAAAAGGAAGTACAGCTCCCACTCTAGCACAGCACCAAACCAAAGACCTGCTAATGGAGGACTGCATGAAGTCAATTAAAGTGCCATCTAATTAAACTGTCTAATATGTATATTACAGCCATTACAGAGGCTGATTTGAAGACAGAATGTGTGCATTAAGTCACATTAAACTGTAATTGGAGTGGTTTCATTAGACAATGACTGGAGAGTAAAGTAAACAAATAAATCATGGTTTTCTGTTCTGCGTTCGTGTCTCCTCTTGCAGAACAGCAGCTAATAGAAAAATAAAAAGTCAACGTTGGTCCATGATGAAGTTGGTATTTCGTTTTTTTGATGCATGCTACCTTTGACATGTTCATTGAGTTTGCAACTTCCCCACACACAAGAATAAATCACATATGAATAAATTTTATGTGAAATCTGATCAATGAATGTTTTTCAAAGTGGTACTCTTGTTTTACGATTTAGATGAAATCTGTGATGCCTGGTGACAGTGATTTTCTCTACAGGTCATTAATTCAGTATACTGTTGGCCACTATAGTAGCTAGCATTAGGGTACGTTTACAAGACAACGATATGCTTAAAACGAAGTGTTTCCGCATACAGACAACACCTGTTACATGTGTGTCCTGAGTTTCCCCCCGTCATTGTGTATTTGGTTCAGTCCTGTATCTCAGTTTTCCCGCTCCTCGTTTGTGTTCAGTTCCTTCACCTGTTTCTAGTTAATTTGCCCCAGCTGTGCCTTGTTTCCCCTATCTGTTCTCTGTCTATGTAAACCCTGTGTTCTCCCTCACTCCTGGTCGGTTCTCGTTCGTATGTACGTTTGTGAAAGGTGTGTGTGTTACCTGTGCATCCTTTGCCTGCCTGTATCAGTTTGAGTTTGATTTATTAGTAAAGTATATTGTTTTTGGAAATCCTGATCTCCTCGTGCTTCCTGCCTACACCCAACCGTAACAACACCACTGTCAAAACGGTTCCCATTCACACGGATCCGTGAAAAACGACTAAAAACCCTGCACGCAAAAACCCATTAGATGGAGATGAAACACGACTGAACACGTAATACGCATGACATCATCGTTCTCAGAGATTCGCGTTTTTGTTGTTTACACGGAGTCCGTTTTCAAAGACATGCACTTTGAAACCCGTTTTCAAAAGTTTGTGTTTTCAGGCACCCAAAGCGCCGTTGTCGTGTAAATGAACAGCCAAAACGCATGACAAGTTTTACGCTTTTAGTTGAAAACAACAGCCCCTTAGTGGGTTGAACATTTAAAGAGCATTTAAATTTTGTAATAATATTTTCATTGCGCTTATGAGCTCTACAGTCTCTGAACAAATGACACAGTCATCTCTTGCTAATTATTTATTATATTTATACTATATGAAATATGATTACTTTTAATTAAAATAATATATTCATAATTATTATATTAATTGACAAGTAATATTAAACTTTCCTTTTAAATTAATATAATACATGCATTGATATATAATACTTTTACACAACATTTTAATTTGAGCTCTTTGTGAACCTACAATTAGGCCTATTCACATCTGTCACCCTGTGCACTTGCAGGAAGGAGGAATCAAGATCCAAAGAAAGTTTATTTTAATTCGCCAACCAAAATACAGGAATTCACAAGAACAACAACTTAACATGACTAACTCAAACTGAGGGCTTATGGACAAAGGGAGAAACTATGCTTAACATTTTTTTTTATTATAAATGTATAAATATATATATATATTAATGAACCTACAAATTTGATTAAACCATCAAAATATGAGGAAATTATTATTATTTAATATTTTAAATATGAGGGAAGAACAGAACACTAAACTTGTTAAGTTAACTAGATAATCAATGAAACACACCTAAACTGAACTAACATAATCAATTAGAAACCATAGAAACAAACAGGGAGAGAATAGAGGAGAACTGAACTAATTAACAGCCTGGAAGATGAACAAAGATCATAAAACAAACTCAAAACATGACAACATTGATATAGTCAGATATTTTCTTTCTGTTGCCTTCTCAAACTTTTGCTGCAGCAGTGTTTATTCCTGCCATGTAAATGTGTTTAATTTCATGATAATTTTTTGAAAACTATCTCTTAATCTTCAGAAGAGAAATGATTTGAGCCGTCTCTCTCTGGAGAAGTGAATCAAACTGACGCTCTCTCCATGTTCCGTGTGATTGGCTGGATCAAACCTGACAGAGAACGTTTATACCGAGCTTTGTGAGACCGCTGAACCTGATCTAAACCAGGTTGGATTTATCTGGATTTGTCAACTCTAAACCTACTTTGAAACTCAGAGTTTGTTCAGCTAGCTTCATGCAACAGGCCACTGCCTGGTTTCCTGGATTTCCCTGTTTGCCTGTATCTTGGACTCTGTTATTGTTTGGAATACATTAAAGGTAATATGTCGATTACCTTTAATAAATGGCTGCTTTTTTGGATCTTCAACCCGTGTGTGTCAGAGCAGATTGTGGCGCACACATCTGTTTAAATCACAAAGCATATAGTTACTTTTTTGTCTGTTCTTCTTAAAATTTTCGGTTTACATCATTGTCTTCTGTGTATCTGAATAATCAGTTGTACGGGGTTCATGATCAGACTATATGAAAAGATGTCCATACAAACTCCGGTTCAGATATGAATTGTGATCTGCTTTGCGATTGTTAAACTCATTGCGGCATTCCGTGCAGAAACCGGTCTCATGCACACTCCACGTGTGTTGTTACATATTAAATATTGTTAGTCATATTTTCTCTGTGTTGAGCTTTCCGGCTCAGACAACACCTTTGTGTTACTGTACTGAGGAAACTAGGTCCCAATATACACACGGTGAAGTTCTTTATAGTTTGCTTAGAAGTAAAATACCCTTTTAGTGATATATAGCGAACATCCCAATGTTGCCCAAACTGCTGGAAGCGGCGTTTAGATTAATAGCCTATGTAAATATGTGCTGCGTTCTTTCCTCTCAATAACAAAATAAACACACAAGAAAGATGACAGTGGTGAGAAAACAGCAATTAAAGCATAGGATCTTAGCAATGTAGATATGTTTGTACAAGCACTGCAATTCATCACTTCAGTGAAGTCACAACATGTTTTTATATATAGCACTTGTACAATAGATTGCTGTAAGACGGGGGTGTCCAAACTCAGTCCTGGAGTGCCACTGCCCTGCAGAGTATAGCTCCAACTTCCAACACACCTGCCAGGAAGTTAGTATGCCTAGTAAGAGCGTGATTAGCTGGTTACAGTGTGTTTATTTGGGGTTGGAGCTAAAGTCTGCAGGACTTTTCAAACTGCACAACTTTTCAAACTGTTTCAAACTCCTAAAACAAACTCCAAACTTTTGTTTGAAAAGATGTCAGACCGTTTTTTTCTTTAATTTTGCTTTAATTATATCGGAGCCTTCACAACGCATGCGTCTGAAGGATAGCAACGCAGAGCTGAACGAACAGCGCTGAAATGGTTGTTTTGTGACATTTAAATTCTCTGCTGTAATGTGATGTCTTGCATAATACAGTGCAGTGATTGGATTAAAAGAGTTCATTCTCATGAATAATGCAGAGAAAAGCTCAGAAAACTGATGATGTGTAGATATGCGTATACTCTCCAGCCATTCACCACTTTGAATTAATGCATATACCTCACATTTTGTGATGTTGGTTCGACTTTGCTTTTTAAACCGGAAGAACAAAACGTCTCAGAAAAAAATAACAACCACTTTTCCCTAAATTTTTAACATAAGGGGTGCTATCATCTATAACCTGTACATATGTTAAAATCTCACAAAACGTGTTTTAGGATTTCATGACCATTTAAGAATTATGAGATGGAAATACAGAGAATAGAAGACAAACAGAGAAATAACAGAGAGGTGGGAAAAGAAAGAGAGAAAAACACAAAGAAAGTTAATCAGGCCAAGTGTACAGATGACAAAGCAATTGTGCACTAGACCCTTTAGACTGTAATGAAATGCTTTAATTGAACTCATTAGAATCTGAGAAAATTAGCACATTTGTGTGTGTGTGTGTGTGTGTGTGCACTGATTTGTATGATATTTCACTTTTGTCTTCATCAAAAAATCACTGATGCTAGATCCTGATTGTCAAGTCAGCGTCATGAAATGGCCATGTGAGAGCGTCTGAACTCTCAGTGTGACACTGGACTCCTGCAGTCAGTCTCGAGAATAATGATAACTCCACACAATGGCTCTGATTTCAGTCCTCTAATCAAACATATCTAAATGCCCCCCTGATTAAATGGCACTCTCAATTAATTATAATGGTGATCTTTGCTGAAGGGGACTTTACATGTACTTGATGCAGATGAAAAAGTGCCTACTAACTCACTATTGATGTGTGAGTGGGTTTGATTGAGCTGTCCACTGGTAATATTTTCAATTCCTTATGTTTTAAAAACAGATACAGTCTACTTTACATAACCATCCAGTATATTGTGCAAATATTTGTATACAGACAGGGGACACCGAGGCTTGTTGTCACATATTTTTTCCGGTGAAAATTTCTCTGGAAGTCGGAATGAACACAAACAATAAAGTTCTCAAGAAAGCTATTGAAACTATTTTAATGTATGAAATATTACCATTTTCATCACATGAGTAAATTATATATACAGTATATATAATATATTTCACTCAGAAATGAAAATTTTGTCAACATTTACTCACCCAAACTGTTCCAAACATGTTCCAAACTGTATGAGGTTATTTTAAGGAATTTAATTTTGAAAGAATTTTCATATTTTAAAGAATGTTGGTAACCAGACAGTTGACGGTAGCCTTTGACTTTTTTTTCCCTACTGTGGAAGTCAATGGCTATACCATCAATTGTTTAATTAGCAAGACTCTTTAAAATATCTTCTTTTGCGTTCAACAGAAAAAAAAAGAATCTCGTACAGGCTTGGAACAACTTGAGAGTAAGTAAGCAGTGGTGTTTTTGCTTGTTTAGTACCCTCACCCAAAGAATTTCATTTTTGGGTGAGCTATCCCTTCAATGGAATATTGCAGCATTTATTATAAATGATAAATCTGTGCATCATTTTTTTATTTTTTTATTCATGTGCCCTTTACTCAAAATAATGCCCTTCCTCTCCATCTTGCAGCGACATCCTTTCTCTTCTCTGATGCGTTTACAGGCGTGAGGGCGAAACAAACTTGTCACTCAAATGAGATCACAGCAACAGCGTACCACAACCTTCCAATGACCCAATCAATTCCCAATAGACAAAATCAAGTCCAACCCTACATTTTTCTTGTCCAAGAAGAAGTTTCAATCGAATATACAGTATGTCACAATAAAGAAGAAAAGACAAATGCAACTTCCATTTAATGCCAACTTTAATGTAGTTGTATTGTGTTCCTTTGTTAACCCAATTGTATGGTTCTTAATTTTAAGGTTTGAAAATCTGTAGATGGAAACAATAATTTATGCAACTGAACTTTTGATCCAAAGTCAGTGATGAAGCCCTTGTGACCACTAACTACAGTCTCCCTATATGTGTCTAATACATGCATACATAAGGAAAAAAAAGAAGTAAAACTGATGTGAATTAGTGGAGACATTGCAGTGTAATTCACAGCAGTAATGCCTCCTCTGTAGTTTAGCACAAATGCATCTAGCTGTGTTGGCTTTAATGAACAATTGCCACTCTCCATGGAACAGTGCAAAACTGTATATGATGTGTGCCATCCAACTCAGTAAGTGTGTCATCCATGGGAATCTGCATGTGCAGATGATGTGTATTATGGAGCCTCTCCAAATGGCTCTCAACAGCCATTGGGTGCTCAGTGGATCGAATTCGCCAAAGTCGTTTCGACATTTCAAATTGCACTGGGATGAAACAATATCACAGTTTCGAGTTTCAATTTGAGGGCCCCGAGGGAATATTGTTTCAAACCATTACTTTTCATCACGGCTGAAATGGCTCTCCCCATCGTGTGCCTGTGCCTGTGCCACTGTCAGGGCCTGTGCGTCTGGGAACACCAGTCCTAAGCTGCACCAAATGTCCTGCACTTTAAGCCGCCGCTAAGTACGGCGGTGCTGCCTTTTGACACTTGAGTAATCCTCCCCACTGACTTTGTTGAATACTCTCTACAGTAACCTCAGCGCACTGATGAGCCTAGCGCACCAATTTATCTATTCCGAGTCAGACAGTGTGGAACTTTTGGAATTAAAGAACTGGTGGAATCACGCAGCTTTAATCTGCTCTCGCTGCGGCGGCGTGCGCGGGGAGTCTCGCGCGTTGCCGTGGGAGGCGAATGATCTCTCCCGTGTCCCCCGCTAACCTCGACGCTCTTTCCCTGGGACGGGTGATGATCTATCTGTACTTATTATTCCTCCACCCTCCGGTGGCACGAGATGAATCATACCTGTCAATCGTGTCTCGTGCGGGGGCGAGCGTGTTTGTTTATATCGATCAGTGGCATATGTGACACAGCTGTTGACGGGGCCCGGAGCCTGCCGCGTTCGCTCCTGCTCGGCTTGGCAACCATACAGTTGGCAGGAGAGCTGTGAATGCACACACGGCAAATCAATATAAACAAACGCGCAAGCAGATCGAGAGTAATGCTTTTTGCCTATGTAGCCAGTTGGGAGAGTAAAACAAAGAAGAAATTAATTTCAATAGTGCGAGGGCCCCTTTACTCCCAGTCAGAGTGCTCTTGAATGTTCCTGATTTAGATATTTGAAACCGGAGCGTACTATCAAAAACCAGTTCACACTGCGGTCATCGTGTTGAGGTCGCTTAAACAACTAGGCCTATTTTTTGTGTGTGTAGGTAACAGGCATACAAGTGCAGATTCTATTTATTTGGATAAGGAAAGAGCAAAAAAATCCAAAACTGCTTGTCAAGATGAATTTTCAAAAACATATTTAAAATCAGCCATAAAATGTGATATGCCATACATTTTGTTGTATATTTCTAATTGGTCTAATCTGGCAAATGCACATGTACATTCTATTGTTAACTAAAAAACAAAAAGCTGATTGGACCTTTCCACTGAAAAGTGGGACTTTTTTCTTTTTAGCCGGGTGTGTAGATCTGATATTTCAGGCATATGCCACCATAGAGCAACATGATTTAAAAATATATTTATATTTTAAATAATTATTTAAAGAAATGTATACTTTATACTTTATATATTCAGCAAGGACACTTCAATTTATCAAAAGTGACAAAGACTGAAGTAATGGCTGCAGAAAATTCAGCTTTGCCATCACAGGAATAAATTACGTATAAAATATACAGTATTCAAATAGTTATTTTAAATTGTAATACTATTTTTACTGTATTTTTGATCAAATAAATGCAGCCTTGGTGAGCTTAAGAAACTACTTTCAAAATCCTTAAAAAAAATATTCTACTTTTCAAAAGAACATGCTGGCAAATGGCAACACGTTCGGCGCCTTGGGAGTGAGAATAGGTTGCAAATAAATAAAGAAGAATAAACATATCAAAATAATCATTGGATGCATTGATGATAAAAAAAAAAACATCAGTTGATTAAAGTCTTCAGTCAAATTATCTATTTAGAAAAATTATTCATTATAATTAGCACCATTCATTTCATTTCCATTACATCCGCATAACTGAGTGCCTCAATTTCTCCTTTTTATTTTGTTCTTCTCCTCCTTATACTGTCTCTGATACAGAAGTCCATTGCAGAAGTGCAGTGAACAGTCTGCTGGTTAAGGCTGAGTACATTCCCCAGCATCTGGCCGTGGTTGCTAACCATTTATGGGTGTTAATTTGTGCTACCACTGTTTATAAAGTTCAAGGATAATTACCACAGAGGTCAAGTCACAACAGAAATTAGCGAGTCAGGGGGCTTCTCTGGTCTCACAGTGTGTCTAGATTTCTTCCACCCCCACAGAGTTGAGGCTCTCGGGTGATTAGGGTAATGTTTCAACATCACTAATGCAGATGTTGGCATCTGGGCCCTAGCTTGTGTGCCGAGTGCTTCACAACGAGCGCATGTAAAGCTATGTGCGCGGATAGTTCACTGCCTGAAAATGCCTTCGCTTTGGAGCTGGACTTGCCAGTATAAACAGTAAGACTGATGGGTTCAGCGTGTTGATGAGGGAGGCCGGCGGCTGCACCTGTGTAAACAGAACACTCTCTCCCTGAGGAACTGAGCTCCACAGCTGCAAGACAGACGCCCATCACTGCCAGAGGAGGCTGTGGAAACGAGGAAACTCTGATCATACATGCAGATACCAAACTAACTATCACCTAATCTTAAAGTGTCAAACGCTACCAATGTCGACTTGTCTTTTGAAGTCTCACAGCAAATCTTGTGGAATCATGAATGGAGCACTTGGTGTGAGGCCGGTTTCACAGTGGCTCGTGAGATTCTAATGATTGAGTGTTTGCTGAGGAATATTCGACACAGAAACACATGTTCCTTTAACTCGAGTAATTGCATAACTCAGTTTCTCAGGTCACAGAACGTTCTCTGAAATTCTGCTTTAAAAAAAACAGTTCACAGTTTCAGATTTCATCTACTAAAGGTCTTGGAGGTTTGTCATTGACTAAACCTGCAAAACTCTAGATGGGGAAGATAGTCAACACACTGGGTCTTTTATGAAAGAGAAATGAGCATTATGTTATGTAAACTTTACTTCAAAAGAACTCTTCCTCGTGCTTTTGAAATATAGGAATTGCAAAATAAAGAAATCAAGAAATAAATAAAAAGATGTGACATTTTCTTTCCCTGTTTTTCTCTTTATAGTTAAGTTTTTTTTAGAGACAAAATCAGATAACATCAAAAGGATTTTAAAGCTTAAGTAAAACAAAGTATTTTCCATTAAATATGTTTGAAGATTAGGATGCATGCAACATAAAAAGGGACAAAGAGACAACAACAACAACAGGACATCAGTATCAGGCATCTGGCCAGTAATGCTAAAATATGTATTTATTTTGAAATATTTATTTTTTTGGATGCAGGACAGACATTGAGGATATCAATACTGAATTAAAAATCTCACTCCAGTAGCAAAGTATAAATATGGGCCAAGACATGTATAAGATTTGTTGGGGGGTGTTGACATCTGTCGCATGTTGGAGATTTGCCATCCAGAATGTTACTGTGCGTCTGTTCTTCACAGCGATGGAACGGGATCCCAACCTCCATCCGATCTGTTGAGACCATCACAATGTTAAGGAACAGCTGAAGACTTAACAGAGCACTTTACAAAGGCACATCTAATAAATAAAGTTTCTTTTATAGAAAATCTCATATTCTTTCTGTTCTTTAGGTTTTTGCACTTTAAAGAGCTTTACTGAGATTTTAATCCAAAGCGATTAAAGACAATATGGCACGGCTGCTTCATGTTTGGGATGTTCTGGATGCCATGAGTACATGGCTCCACCGTAGCAGGGCTAGCACAAACTTCAAGGTAAGATATGCAGTTATCAGTGCATGAGACATTTATGAGTCGGTGCATCTCATGAGCCCAAATTCATTTAGTGGCTATCAGTGCTCGTACACTGTTGCCAAAAAGGAGCTTCTGTGTAACAGCGATAAAGCTAGGAAATCCACCAAAGACTTCAGGCATGGAATAAGAGGAGAGATAAAAATGTTATATGAATGAATGAATGAGCGTGTGTGTGTGTGTGTGTGTGTGTTTGCGAGCAGGGTTAAGGATGGCAATGTACAGATTTTTATAATAACTGTATTTTATGGTAACTCTTTTCATGTCAGCTTTATGTTTTTTCAGGGTTGTTATTTTGTTTCAGCGATTACTTTGAAAGGAGAGATTGTGTGTTATTCAGTTCTCATTCTCATGTACAGCCTTGAATAGTTTAATATAAGTGAATATGAGAAAAAAAAGATCTAAGCAACAAAGCAAAAGATAAACTATACGTTTTGGTGTTAATTGGCAGCATTTAGTCAATTAACTTCATACATCCTCGCCAATAGGTGTCAGTACAAAGTCCAAGACCACTGGGATGAAGCCACCAAAACATACAATTAAATAGTAGGCTGCAGTTGGCTTCAGTGTTTCTGTTTAACGTCATTATAATAAGGAAATAGTGACGTACTTTTAAACATAAATCCAAGTGTAAAAGTTTATCGAAAAAAGAAAATTGGATGTTAGATTGTTGATTGGATTTTGAGTTTTAGGCGTTGCACTCAAAAGTGGAGGAAGATGAACAATAGCTTAAAGGGCTGGAATTTAAGAAGATAAATGATCACACTTCACCAGAGAAAGGTCCAGTTGTGAAAGTTTGGTTAAAAATTATGAGGTCAAAAAAGCCCCCCAAAAAACAATGCATGGATGAATTGTTCACAATAAGATCAATAACATGCATTTACGGTGAATTTTCATTTCACGACTAAAGTTGATTCTGCACGTCATTTGCACGTACAGTTATAATGTAATGTAGCAGACAGTCAAACACACAAGGGACTTCTCCTGTGCTTGCACTCTTTTAAATACTGCAATTAAGGACCACTGCCTAGAGAAAGATGGAGAGAGAAAGAGAATGTGAGAGAGGGAGAGATTGTCCTGATGAGTGCTCTAGCGAAACTGTGTGCCAGTCATTAGCAAAGCATTCTCCCAGTGGGTTTTTATCGATTTACCATGACTAATGGATGGTGGGGGGAGAAATCACTTTAAATTAAAATTAGGATTGGTAATAGGCCTACATGCAAATTCAAATAATGCTTTGCACGCAGTGAAGATGAAATCTGCATGTTTTCCTTGTACTTGTTCGGCCAATTGTCTCCTGTTTTCCTCATACATGTAGCCTAAAAGCAGCTCAGACACGCAGCTGATCGGTCCATACAGACATACATATTTTGCTGGAAATTTCCTGTCTGTTTAAAAAAAAATCCATTTAACTAAATCGTCGCTGAGGAATCTCTTATCACTCCTAAGGACCTGCTGTTTGTTATTTTCTGAGGCCGAAGCTCTGTCGCATCTCAAGCAAGCGTGGGGTTCATTGTGGAGGGGACTATGGAATCATGTGCTGATGAGTTTTCATTTGTCACTTCAGTTAAAGTATGGATTCTCTGACAAGTGTTATTTCTCATGGAGCCATTATAGTCTCAAGGGACATAAATATCTCTTTTGAAATACTATCAATCTGCTGGAGAGAAGAAGAAAAAAACGCTAGAAAAAACAAACAAAACAAAGATGCATCCAAAGATACAAACAAATCATAATTTCTTTCAGTCCAAAATATCCAATGTAGTGAAGCCTAACCTCTTTGAATTAATCACAAAAGATTGGGAGCAGCATGCAAATGAGAAAATTAATTATGCAAAACACATGCTAAGCAAGTCTCTCCCTCAACGAAGATGGCAGGGCTTATTTAAATATTTGAAAAAAAGATTTTTGCCCAGAGTCCTTGTGCTATGAGAAAAGCTACATGTTAAATGTTGTAGAAGAAACAACTTATTTCTCTAAAAAAAACCTTTGGCTATTGACTCAGTTTAGCTACAAATTCTCTTTGCACCAAGAATGGTGCAAAGGACAGAGCAGGTCATCAGCTTCATCCACTTCCACTTGTGTCGCTTTATCAAAGTGGTGCATAACTGCTCTGTATATCTGTGTTCTCTGCTGAGTAAATAATATGTTATACAGGCTCATTATAAGCAGATTAGATCTATTAGTTACCGCTGCGCTGCTCTCAAATCAGCTGCCCATAGGAGAGCAGAAAATCATTTTAAACTTCAATAAGTTACAAGCAGTGGCAAGCCTCTCCATATCCACACTGCCCCAGGCAGCAATAAGACTCGATGCAATTATGCAGACAAAATTCAACACAAACAAAAGAAATGGAAATTAGCCTTAAATAAAACAAAAAAAGGGGAGAGAGTAGAGAAAACAAGTTGGTCTCTTGCTGTCTCCCTTTCGCTTTTTCTTTCGTTCTGACATTTCACATTGTGCGTATCAAAGCATTGTGTAAAGATCTCGCGGCACAAACATGTGGGATTGTTAAGGTAAATTAGCCTTCTCGCTGAGAAGCTATACGTGGTTTATTAATGTGGTGCATGCAAGCAACAAACGTCAGTTCTTATAAAAACCTTGTGAACATAAAACATGTGAATTGTGCATGTGAATGTAAACTCAGTGATATCAACTTTAAAAGTCGTCACATTATTAAGAAGTCTTTTACCTTGCATACCTTTGGGAATTTGACTAATTTTGCTATGTTGTTATGCATAACTTATGAATTTGTACTGCTTGAGGGACTAAATGGCAAATTTGTTCTAAGTATCTAAGTATGTTTGTCTGAAGTAAAATGCCGATACAGGCCACACAAGCCAATTTTTTAGTTCAGATAATATAAAGGCTATCAACTGAAATTACCCCACTTTTGATTATGTTTTATAACTGACTAATTTGGCACAATTCAAATAGATAGCCATACACCCAAAATAACTAGAAGCAATACCACTACTACTAATAATAATAATAAATGCTTTCTGCTTCTATTGGTAAAAATAAAAAAGTGAAATTTGTTCAGTGATTAAAAATCAGTGTTTAAGCTAATTTTCCCATTGAGGTAGGCTATAGCTAAAGAAATAAAGAAAAGTAATCTGTTCAATTTTATTTGCATGTACATCACACAACACAAAAGTATTTTTGAAACTGAAGGCTAATTTACATTTTAAAAGATTGAGAGGATGTGGTGTTTCTTGGCACAAAGGGTTGCAGTTTATGCATTTTTATCTTAAGTTACATAAGCCCGTGAAAAACATCTTTAAATAAAGCCTACATTTAATAAAAATGTGTACAGATTCTATGTATAACGTTTTTATGTTATGTGTGTGTGTTCAGTCCTTTCCTTCAATGCATTTGACAGCTTGTGTTTGAAAATTTGCTATGTGGGTCCGCCCACCTAATGACGTTTCGAATTTTATTTGAAGGGATCACCTCGCGATTGGCTGAATCACGCATCCATTGGAAATACACAAAGCTGAACCAGGAACTATAGAGAGGATTCTTCCCGTCTTTTAAGTGGTAAGTCTGTGTCCTCATACATAAAGCTCTCGTTTCACACTGCTAAGAAATTTACCTTGCGTTGTATATCTGATACTGACCAGGGAAACCAATAAGCATAATTTTTAGCGATCTTTCGCGCTTTACATTTCCCCAAAGAATCCAAACATTCGTGTTTGCTTTAGCGCCCGCCCCATCACAGTTTGTGATTGGTCAAACCTTTTTGTTTCTGTGTTGTGATTGGATATTTCCTCAGACTGTCTTAGCTTCGGGTCAGAGTGCAGGAGCTACATGATACGCAGGAGAAAAAACTGGAAACAGAGTAGATCTCATGCAATTGCCTCACGTGGCATTCAGATGAGTCCTGAGTCCACTACATGACTCTCTCTAAATAGATGCTTTGTTCTAATTCTGTTTGGTTGCGTTGCATTTGTGCCAATATGCCTATTGTATGCCACATTGACATTTGCATCACTGAAATTAACTCACATTCCATGTAATACTATACTCACATTCGTAATACTATTGTTATATTTAAATTGTATATAAGACGAATTCAGTTCAGGTTATGATTTAGCTCTTAGCTGGACTCACGGTAGCCTAACCTTTTGTATTGAACACTAAAATGTGTAATGATATCTTTATATAATTCATTTTTTAAAAGAAATGCCCTTGGTGCTTAATTTAATCTTAAATCTCTTTCAAACCAAAACCTTTGTAGTTTAGCTTCGGGAAAAGCATAGGCTACTGGTCTCAATTTGAGTCTTCAAAGCGCTGGTACACATAGCCCTTGGCTATCCCTCTATTTGTGGATCGACCACAGCTCACCCAACTTTCTATGTTGTCTGCAATTTGGAGAAAGTTATCTTTGGGATTTGCAAGCTTTGTGTCATACATTTTCAAAATATTCTGTAAGCATGTCATTAATAGTGTTGGGTGTCTGTTGGCTGGACTGTCTTGTGAGGTCTGTGTCAAAGTCTGATTTGTTCAAATTGCACACTCTGTGACCCTACAACTTCCTGATCGCTGCATTGAATCATCCCCGTTTTACAAAGCCTAAGGCTATAGGCAGAATTAAGAATTTTCTTAAGAATTAAGAAGATTGGCATGTTTGCCACTTAACAGTCCATGTCAACTTCCTTTAGTGGTCACATTCATTACAAAGGAAGTGTTTGGTCATTGTAGGATTGTAGGTCATGCCCCTGGGCTTGACTCAAACCATGTTGTGTAAACACAGTAATGGTCCTCTTCCTCTGGCATCTTTAGAAAAGTAATTCATTCCTGTTTCTCCCACTTTGTTGTTGCATGTGGAGCCATTTTAATTACATCAACTTAAAGTAAAGATTAAAGACATCAAACGTAGGATGCCGAGTCGACCCTTGAACTAATTTGAAAGGTTTCAGCTCACACAGTCATGCCTCAAGAGAGGATGAAAACAGCCTCATAATTCTCTTCTTTCATGCACCTCTGCACTTCCTCCAGCTCTTCTCTGTTTTCCATGCTAATCAGTCTGAGCTCTTAACACAGAGACTGCACACCTTTCCTCAGGAGATCTCCGGCTTATGAGCCAAAATGGATCAGGTCGAAGGTCTACGGCTCGATTTCTCTGGGAGAGGATAGGTCAGGGAGGTTTAAACATCATCAGAAACAAAGACTTGCCCTTTGGCTCATGCACCCTTTTTTCCCAGTCTTTAACAGAAGAAGCTGTATTGATTGCAAATAGTATTGTGAGAGAGGCGTAGAATTTTGATAAAGCGCTCCCTGACCGCCTCACAATAAAAACAGCTTATGAGACTGCAAGTATGGCAAATGCTTTAATGCACTTAACCCATTACCAATTTCAAAATTCCTTGCCTTCCGAACTAACCATTATAACATGCATCACAAGATAAGGTGCCTTTCTTTTCTCCTCCGGTCTTTTTCATTTCAGTTGCTATGGAAATCAATCTGAGATCTCTATCGGAAAAGTCAGAGTAGTGTAAAATGAGATGGAGTGTATGCTCCTTTAATATAAATGGACAATCTTTACAGTTAAACTCACTTTAACACTGCATTGAATTATCCGACACATTCAGATACTAGTACACAATGATTTTGGTCTTATTTTTAAATTGTTGTAAATCAGCCAATGACATGACATCTCTTCAGATCTTTTCATTTATTTGAAAATACGCTAATTAAATTCATACATGCAGTAATTTAAATGTACCTCTTTTAATTTATATTTATGTAAGTTTTTTTACACACATACATATATACATATACATATATATATATATATATATATATATATGACAATGCAAGACTAGTTCAGGCTGTAAAATGGCATCATGGTGCGACTCAACTAAAAACTGATATTTATGAATTAATAATTAATGATATTCATATAAAAAACCTTGAAAATGTATATTTAAAATGATTTTTAATTAATTATTAATTTATTTTTACTTGATGCTTATTGGTTACACTACATGGCATTTCTATCATTACTGAGTCTTAAATTTTTTTTTTTTTTACTTGAAGATGATGCAAATGTTTTTCAAAACCATATGAAACTAACTTTAATAACAAATAGTATTTTTCTGAGATGTGCTTTAAACTAGATTTTAAAAATATTTAATTGACCCAAAGTTTTAATCATTTATTATCTATCTGGAACACAAATCATGTTCTACCCACAACTGATTAATTCAACATATCAGAGAAATTCAGAGCAATTCAACTCTAGTAAGGGTGACTTGCAGGCATGGAAAGACTGTCAAATAGACTATGTCTCGGATCGACCTTCGCATGATTGAATTCCTTGAAGTCCCTTACCACCTCTGGGGATGTGCCTCACATCAAATTCCTCTTTCTAACTTCAAGATGCTTTCCGTCTTACACAATCACCCATGACTTTTGCGGCAATTTAGGATGTGATTCTGAACTCTGAAAGTGTAAGTGCGAGGCTGTGGTCCGCAACTGGTGGGTCACAACCTGAAAAAAAGGAGAACAGCAGGGGGGAAATCTGCTGAATGTCAAAGGTTTACTGGCATGTTCTCATCCTCAAATCTGTGAGAAAAAATGTTACAAAATCATTTACAAAATTGTCAGCTTAGCATGATATGTCATTATAAAAAATTGTGAATATTTTATTATGCAGTTTGTGGTAATATTAATAACTATCAAGGACGTTTCTTTCTGTACAATGAACCATTTTTAGTGTTGCTTTGCCGTTTAATGTAAAATTTCACTCTTATAGAAGACCTTTTCTTCTATAAGTGTGAGATTTTACATTGAACGACAACCATTTTTTTCTGTATAGGATGTTAAAGGGTTTTGTCAGACGCTTCATATATAGAAACTTTCATATAAGATTCCCATGGGATCATTTTTGAATTCAGTTTTTATTAAGTTTGTTTTAATAAATGTTTATTGTGATTAAGCAGTTAAACAGCTTGTAAACATACTTTAGCACTAGAAAAAAATATAACTTGTTAATCATAAAAGTATTATGCAATCATTTAAGACAATTTCTCCTTATATAGAACCTTTTTGCCATTAAGGGTTCTTTAAATTTGGGTCAAGAACCTTAGTATTCTATATTGAACCTTTTCTTTTTCTTGAAGCAAAACCAGTTTAGAACAACCTCGCTGATTTATTGTTAAGCAGTGTTTATCCATTCATTCATATCCATGTAAAGCAAAAGTACTGTCCTTTGGGATTTTGAGTCATAAGTAACCATAGCAAATCTTTACTTGAGGACTGCAGTAGCATTTTATATTTGATTTCTGTAAGCAAACAGACAGAGCTCTCACTGTTCACTGCTTTTACTTACTCTTTCCTCATACTTGGTGTATTTTTCATGCTGTTTCTCTCTCAGGTGAGTGAAGGATGGGGAAAAAGGATGCAAGTTCTGTCAAGCAGCCGGTCGACCAGTACCGTAAACAGATCGGTGAGAACCTCTGTTCTTTGTGTAGTCTTTATTTTTTTATATGGATGTTAGTATAACCTTCATCAAATATTCATCCAGTGTTTTATTAAAGAGAGTCTGAAATGCGTTTTCTCCTTCATTTCAGCCACTGTGATTATAATGCTTGTGAATTTTATGCATGAACACACTTGATGATCAGAATGTTCAGCTGGGAACTGGACAGTTTGACTAAGAAAACCCCAAAATAAATATACTGTACAGTCTTCATATTTAGCTACTAAAGTAAGCTATAAGTCTCTCAACTTCCTTTTGCTCTGACTTATGCTTACTCTTAATTTAGCATTATTTATAGGAGGAAACAATATGACCTATCAATCATGGTAGTACCAGTTAGCATTTCAGTTGTGATAGCGGAAAGAACATGGGGTTTGTTTAATAACATAGACAGTCGGTATGGATGCTAGGGGCTGTATGAGGCGAAACAGTGCTGTAAACACCTAGCAAAGCTGTATAAATGTAATTTCCACAAAAGCAAATCCAATTTAGCTGCTAAAATAACACAGTTTAAGGCACTGAGAGTTTACACATTGGCTGTGCATGTAAACACACTCACTGATGGAGCAACATCATTGGGTAAATGAAATGGTAGTATATTCTGATTAAAAATCATGCGCTATTAAACACCAAGTGAGTTTTCGTTGTGCGTTTCGCTACATTTGGTGTTTTCACAGAGAACATTTAGCCTCTTTTACCTTAAATACAGGGCTGCCACCTCTCACGCATTCAGCGTGAGACTCACGCAATTGACACTTTTCACACGCTCTCACGCCACACATCCATTTTCTATCTGCAAGCCTATATAAATGCTTCATTCATTCATAAAACATTTTTCTAGCCAACTAACGTGCTATTTATGGTCATTAAATGTCTTTCCTGAGGTAAATGTAACGTTATCTGACATTGTTCTTCAGCTGTTTTATGAATGAATGAAACATTTATAAAGGCTTGCATGGCCCACTGTACATAAATAGCACATTAGTTGGCTAGAATTTCCTAAATATGTGCACTATACGCCTATTACATTTTTATTGTATTTTTACGCATTTCATTAAAATATTATGTTGTTATTATAATAAAACCCACATTATATTTAACTGAGTTGTTATTTTTAACCTTTAATAATAATACATGCCGACAGTGCTCTCTGTATAGCATTAGGTGATTTTTTTTCTTGAGAAAAATTTACATGTATCTACTGTACCTGATATGTATCCAAATAAATCGATATTGAATCAAGATCGGAATCAAATTACAATAATTGAAATCGTGAAATTTGTCAAGCAATAATAAAAACAGTAGCCTACCAGTCATTGTAGGGTACCATGCAAACATTGTAACATGTTGTCACTAAACCTAGTAAAATAATGTTTAGTTACCAATACATTTATTGTGATGTAAAAAACAACAACAAAACCTTGCACCCCCCATATCCCCTCTTTCCAAAATTCTCACTCAAAGCTAAACTCAAAAGTTGGCAGCCCTGCTAAATACTTCCTAGTTTTTGAAAAACCATGAATTTAGATTTTTTTTTTTTCAATTTCAGCTTGAACAATATTAAAATCATTAGTGTTTTCATCAAAATACACTACTGTTCAAAAGTTTGGGGTCAGTAAGATTGAAAAAAATTAAACTTTAATTTAGCAAGAACGCATTAACCTGATCAAAAGTGACATTTATAATGTTGCAAAAGATTTCTATTTCAAATAATTGCTGTTCATGTTAACTTTCTATTGATCAAAGAATCCTAAATATATATATCATGGTTTCTACAAAATAATAAGCAGCACAACTGTTTTCAACATTGATAATAGTAAGAAATGTTTCCTTAGCACCAAATCAGCATATTAGAATGAATCTGAAGGATCATTTGAGTGACACTGAATACTTATGAAAACTCAGCTTTGCCATCACTGGAAAAATTAAATTTTTAAAATATAAATTTTTGACTGGATTTGCATGCGGCCACCTTGAAGCCATTGCGATATCTGCGTGGGGAAATCTTTCGCCCTCACGAGAAATTACAGATCGTGTTGATTCCTATTGAAATGGCTGGATTTCGCCCTTAGAATTTCGCCAAACAACCGTAAATGTGACCTGACCTTTTGGACTTTTACTCGGAGTAGCTTTTAGTCCAGTTGTATCGTCCATTGTACATCTGGAAGTTCTTCATTTTCATTGTAGGGTTGAGATATGGTGACTTGTTTTTGTAATGGCACTGAAATTGTATCTTTTTTTCATTGGCACATCACTGATGTAATTTACAACCCAGTGCACGCCAACCTCATCTCCCCGCTGAAAGAACCTGTCTCATACGCATGATTTTATGCGAGTTCATATCGCACCCTTTAGTAGCACTATTAAGCTTGCGTTGCTCCGTCACCTTGCCTTATTGTCCCTGTGCTGCATGACTGTGCTGGCAACATAACAAGCTGAACTCCTGCTGGAGCCTGCGAATCTCCGACATATCCCATTTTGTTTTCTTTCTTTTGCATCTCATCAATTCTAAGTCGTACAATTGTGGACAATTGAGCCCCCCCCCCCCCCCCCCCCCAGTCCTCCCACTCTTTCCATCAGTTTGCTTTGAAAAGAAGTCTATATCAGCCTATTTCAGAGAATCGCTGTTTAACAAAAAAAAAAAAAAAGCCCAAAATAGCGCAAAGCAACACAAAGGGAGAATACACATCGTAATTTGAGATTGTAATGGGAAGGTAATTTCTTTCTTGACAGGTCTTGCTTTCTTTCTTCTTCTTTTTTTTTTAAAGGAAGAAAGCTTTTGTGATGTCAGTATAACTCGTAGGGCTGCTGTAGACACAGTGACTTTAAATACTGTTATTAAGCTGCATAATGGACTCCAGAGAGCTGTCAACCACCAAAAGGGTTCCTCAGGTCTGTGTGGTCATCCCCCTCTTGAGTCAAGATCATTCACACAATCCTTTCTGCCTTTGTCCAACAATTATTCGCATGACCAAACACTCAGACTCATCCCTGCCTATTAACTCTCTCTGTTTGTGATCGTTTTAGTGTGAATGGGCACTGGTCTCTATATGGTCTTGATATCTGTGAAGGCTGAATGGATCTAGCATGTTACAGATCTTCTCAGTTTTCTGTGTGTTCTGACACTGGCCTTCACGATCATGTCACTGTGCTTTTAGCTGTTTGTTCAACACTTACCACATCCTGTGTGCAAAGGTTACACTCGCTCCCAGTGTGAAGACAAAAACTGTGGTAAAGTGCGTCTCTGTTTTGTGTGGAATGAGTTGTTTTATTTACAAAGACAAAGGTCTTTATTTTTTAACTCTGTGTTCTTTGTCAGTGCTGGATTCAAGTTTGGCACATGACGGCCTGTTCACACTAAATCGAAAGTGTTTGGCCTGAAAATATACAGCATTTATCTTTTGTTTTTGTAGTTTTAATCATTTTTTTCTTATTATTTATATTAGGTATTTTTGTATTTATTTTATTACACTGATTAAAAAAACAAGTTCGAAGGAGACATGTCTCTCCAATGTTCAGATTAGTAGTTATTCAATATGGGGTTTTCGATGACAGATTCTTAAACTTTTGCACGTTGTGGCCTGTAAAATGTAATATTTAGTTAAATCTGACAGTTTGACAGTGTGATATTTTGTGAAATAATTAGCCTTCATGAAACATGATCACAACAAATTTCAGTATAAATCTGCTCATAATTTCACTCATATTTTGTGCCAATTAATTAAATGCAGGATTTAATTAACACAGAAATATACACTAAAGAGCCAAAACTTTATGACTTGTCACAGGTAAAGTGAATATTGTTGATCGTCTCCTAACAAGGCCACATATTAATTTCTGTTAGATTAGATGGTAAACAAACAATCAGTTATTATAGTCAATGTGTTGGATGCAGTAGAAATGGGCAGGAATAAAGAAATATTGCAAGGCGACTAGTATCTCTGAATCGGCAAGGCTTTTGGGTTTCTCCTGGTCAGCAGTGGTGAGAATTTACCAACAGTGGCCCGAACAGGGACAAACCTCAAACCGACGACAGGGTCCCATCGATGCACAAGGGCAGAGAAGGATATCCCATCTGGTTCGAGCCAAAAGAAGGTCTACTGTGGCACAAGTCACACAAAATTTGAATGATAGTTATGGGGGGAATGTGTCCCAACACAGTGCATTGCACTCTGCTGTGTTGGGCTGCGTACAGAAAGTCAGAATGCCAATGATGACCCCTGTCCACCTACGATGAGCACGCGAGCTTCAGAACTGGACCTTGGAGCAGTGGAAGGTCATCTGGTCCCATGAGTCCCGTTTTCTTTTACATCACGTGGATGTGTGCGCCGTTTATCTAGGGAAGTGATGGCACCAGGATGCACTGCGGGACGATGACAAGCCTGTGGAGGGAGTGTGATGCTCTGGGCAGTGCTCTGCTGGGAAACCCTGGGTCCGGCCATTCATGTGGACGTCATTTTGACACATGCCACCTACCTAAACAATGTTGCAGACCAGGTACACCCCTTCATTACAATGGTGTTCCCTGGTAGAAGTGGCCTCTTTCAACAGGATAATGCACCCTGCCACACGGCACACATTGTTCAGGAATGGTTTGAGGAATATGATGAAGAGTTCAAGGTGTTGCCCTGGTCTCCAAATTCCACAGATCCCAATCCAATTGAGCATCTGTGGGATGTGCTGGACCAACAAGTTCGATCCACTGCGACTCCACCTCATAACCTACAGGACTTGACAGATCTGCTGCTAATGTGTTGGTGCCAGATACCACAGGACACCTTCAGGGCTCTTGTAGTCAGAGCTGTTTTGGCAGCAACAGCATGTAAGCCAGGTGGTCCTAATGTTTTGGCTCATCTCTGTATTCTTCGTGTGTAATATGAAGGTCGAATGTGAAGAAGTTCATAGAGATGCAGAGTTTTGTTGCAAAAAGAAATAAGCCAAAAATTCAGATTTGTTGATCAAAACCTTACAATTTCTTCATCAAGTTATTTATCTGTTTGTTGGCCAAATTGGGCAGTGGGTTTATCAGAGCTTTCTTGCAATTTTATAACAGGAATATTTGCAGAATGCTTTTCTCCACTCTCCATAGAGCTTGTTTTCTCCCATAATGAAATGTGATTTGTGAATTTGCTATATCCCGTTAGAAAAGCACCAGGCTGATGGAAGGGGATTCTGTTTGTGGATGAGGAGTCATGGCTTTTGAAATTAAATCGGCTGCAGCACTTTTGAAAGGCACCCTTGGCCCTGTGGGTTGATTCTTGTCACGTCCTTGTCAACATCTGACAGCAAAGTGTGTACGGAGAGGTCATACCACTCAAGTCCACAGGAAACAGTGACACATTATATTAGAGAGCCTCCACTCCGCTTTTGGAAAACAAGTGGGGGGAGGTTTCGCTCTGCAGCGATGCAGTTGAATGGTGATTAATGAGTGAAGGTGCGTTCAACGCCCGCCTCTGTATCGCGGGCCAATTTGAGCTCAACAGCGGCGAGACGGCAGAGCCAAGTAGGCCAGCGAGTCGTCATAATCATCGAGTCCTCACGCAGAGAGAAACGCCTCATTGAACTCGATAGCGCGTGATTCAGCGTACTGGCAGGGCCACAAAGTCTCGCTATATAAACAATTTATTTCAAACTCTGATATGATTACAATTAACTATTCATTTGGAACAGATGGCTGAGGCTGTTTGTTGTGGGTATTTACACCACAACAGGAAGTTTCAAGAAAAATAAGACGCACACCTAATCTGTCCCAGTTGGCTTGGAACAAAACGAGTTTTGCTTTCCACACCGTGTAAAATCTCTTAAGGTGCAAGCGTAAAATACTGTAGACTCTGAGAGAGGTATAGACAGTTGTCATATGTTGGAGGAGTGTTTTGAAGCTGACATAATGCCTTTTTTGCTGTACATGCTGAGACAGGTTGAAATTGAAAATGCTTTCTTCTTTTTTTTTGAAAACACATAAGCTAGTATTCACACTTCTCTAAGCTCCGCCCCTGGCTACTATTGCTTGTAATGAATATTTATATATATATATTTTTTTTTTTACACTCATTTTGTTCATTGGTTATATAAATATTTTTTTATATATATTGGGTCTACAAGTAAATGGCACCATTTAGTGGATCTCAAAAGTAAAAACACCCTACAACTGTATTCACAATAAAGTAACCTCTTTAATGTACTGTTATATGTGCTAAACTTACTATTCTCAAATGAATGTGAGAAATGTGCATCTTAACAATTAGACATTCTTCGAAACAAAGATAAAGATAAGATTTTTATTTATTGTAGATTAATTAATATTTATTTGTCATAAAGCAGAAATAAAGGAATAGCAAAAAAAATCTGCATTTAAAAATAAATAACTTTTTCATATTGATCATTTAAAGCCAATATCGGTAGATTTACTTTGGAGCTTCTTTTTTTGATACAAAGAGTATTCCACAGCATGCACTTTTCAAGTGATAACACCTGTTAAATTTCATTAAAAAAAAAATCCAAACATAAGATCTTCCATAGACGTATATTACAAAAGAAAGCTTGCCTGATAATTTGACAAACAGCAACAGTTGCTAAGATAGGATTGGTCAGTAAAGTTTTTTAATGCTGGACTTTTGCACGAATGATTGGCATTAATGCCCTGCAGTCCCGTCCCATGGAGACCAAACTGAGAACTATTCCAGAAGTCTCTGCAAACAAAAACAATGTTCATTATTTAACAGCTCAGTGTGTGAACCAAGCTTCATATCCCATCATTCAGCTCTGGAACAAAATAGCAGGATGTTTACCTCTGATAATGGCCTCTTGCAGGCCCGCATCGCACACAGAAGGTGCACCATAAGGCAGGAGAGACCTGCAAATGTCCCTGGGGAGGGGTCAGTGTCTAGCTTCGGCATCTGAGAGTGTCCAGCCCCGCAATCTGCAGTCTGAAGATGGATAAGGACACTCTCTCTTTCCCCCACTCCATGTAAATAAGTCTTAATGAGGCAGGAGTTGCACTTGAAACGGCCCCTGTGTGTCAACAGCTCTCAGGGAGACCTTGAGTCTGACCCGGGTCTGCCGCAGCCCGCAGGACGGCCCCCTCCTTTTCCCACCAAGCTGTTGCCTTCCCATTTTTTGCTTCTTTTCCTTCGTCTGTTTGTTTCTAATTAGAGACACGACGCTCCTCACACACCTTGCACACATACGCTCCAGGTGGCCGCTTTGCCTGGCGGGTTCGTTGCAGTGAGATTGCCGTGAACTAGTGCGCTCATCATTTTCTGTCTGTGTTAACACAATGGAGTACTACCACTGCTTACTGCATACTATGCTCTGTATACTGCATACTACCTTTTTAAAAATAGGGTGGGGAAACCGTATTTATTTGCAGGTAAATGAGAAATAAGAGTGTTTATGATACAGAAAAGGAATCATCTTTTAAAGCACACAAGTTCTTAAAAATGTTACTGGTTACATGACATTTTTGTTAAATTACATTTAATTACATTTCCTTACAACAAATACATGTAAGTGTAGTACACATCTTAATCTTTATATTTAAGTGTATTCTAGTGTTGTCTTTTTATTATTAATGAATTATTATTAAGTAGATTTAAATATTATAAATAGTTTCTGCATGTTGGTTACACCATATGACCTTGATTTGGCAGACTTTTGTTCAAATATTAATAAGCAATTGAAGCAGATTTGTTAAGATGATGTCTTATTTTTTCATGAATTAATCATTCTAAGAAATTATGCCAAACTAGGTTTTCTTTTGAATTTCAGGTTTTTTATTTAATCCTTTTAATGAATTTTTTTCTCCATTACAATAGAAGACTTGTTTTTATTTCTGAAATTAAAAACATGTTCATAATATAATGCTCATAATATAAGAGGTGTTTGTCATTGTATGTGTGAAAGGCATTTTATTGTATTTTGGAAGAAATTAATAATTGATAGGTCAAAAAAATAGTGTCACGTCATTGACCCTTATACTACAGTAAACACAAAATTCTTGTCACATGACCTCTTTATATTGACGAAACGGTTACCATCAGGGGAAAAAAATAACATTTTGGCCCATTTTTAATCAAACATTTTTTAAAAATGTTTTAACTCTTGCCATGTCTGATCCAGTAATAAGTCTACCATTAATGTGGAATTAAAAAAGAGTTTACGATAGTCCGTCTTTGTATATATATTTAAGATAAATCAAGTCTAATGCAGCCCTGCATAAATTAGATGCTAATTTGTCTTATATAAGGTGGTACAGAAGGTTAACAGCCTCATATTAAGGCATGTTAATAAGGGGTAAAACAGGCAAATACATTAAGGCCAACTAAGAATGTTTCAGCAAAATCCATTAGTTTAATGATTCATAATAGAACATTGATGAAGACGATTTCAAATGCATTATATTTGTTTTATTAAAACATTATTTAGCTGTTAAATGAAAAAAGCTTTCAGCCGAACTCAAAATGCAAATGTAACTCCAATTGTCACATGGTAGAAATGACCCGTGCGCCTCATTTTCTCTCTCAGGAAAACAGGATTACAAGAAAAACAAGCCGGCGTTGCGAGCCACTCGGCTGAAGGCAGAGGCGAAGAGGAGTGCTCCGGGAATCAGGGTGAGATGGCTGTCTTTCATTCTCATTACCTCCCCCTCTATCCCAACTGATCCCTCTCTCCCCCATCTGCCAAACCCCACACACACACGCATTATTCATCACACCTCTCCAACCTGAGAGCAACTCAAGCAGTCTCCATATTGATGAGGCAGAGAAGAGTCGTTTGACTCTCAGAGGACTAGCTCTCTTTCTCCCTTTCCATCTCCATTGCTTTCTCTCTGTTTTTCTTTTTCCCTCAGCTGTCACTCCAGAATAACAATCCAGAGTTTGAGGGAAAAGCCTTTTTATTCACCGTCTTTGTGTGATTTCCATTTATTAGTGGCACTGGTTTGGTCAAGCATACGTAACTTACTGTTGCTCATACTGCTCCTAATCTGAACTGGATGTCTGCGATATGGACATGATACCTCAAATACTATACCTGACTTTTATTTGCGATTTCATAAAAAAGGTTAAAAACGGTTAAAACTAGCCTTGAAGGTGAAACTTGTCTAAAGACCAGAACCTCAAAGGGTATGTTCACTGTCAGTCTAAATCTGATTATTTGTGAAACAGATTGGAATCTAATCTAAAATGATTGACATCACATGTGATGTTTTTTTGCCATTCGCACTCGCTAAATCTGATCGCATTTCAATCGGATCTGCACAAAAATTGGATTTGGACTGACAGTCTGAATGTAGCCAAAGAGACCTAGCTTGAGCCATTAAAGGACCATTACACCCAAAAACAAAAATTCTGTTATCATTTACTCACCCTCATGTCATTCCAAACCTGTATTGATGAAACAATTTTTTTTTTTTTCATTTTGGAACATAAAAGATATTTTGAAAAATGAAAAAAAAAAAAATTCTTAATAGTCACCAAGACTGGTTACCAACATTCTTCAAAATATCTTCTCCTGAGTTTCACAGAATAAATTAATTCATCCAGGTTTGTAACATGAGAGACAGAAAATTATTACAGAATTTTCATTTTTGGGTGAACTATTGGTTTCAGAACATCTTAGCAAACATACAGTAATACTGAGTTTTGCATGAGCAAAGGCCAGTCATGATTTCTCTAGTAAATGTAAAAAAAAGATATATATAATTTTTAGATATTTTTTTCTTTAATTTTACACAAAAAAAATTATATTAAATTGATTAATGCCCGTATTGTTTATGTAAATTTTATTGTTAACAGAATTAATTAAAACTACTGCTTTAGAATTCTCTGTATATATTCTCTCTTCATCCCTGTTAAAGGACAAGTTCGGTATTTTACACTTAAAGCCCTGTTTCAAGATCGTTTCTGATTAAATAGAATGGTTAAGATAAAAAATTTGGACACATGCTGCTGTCCCAAGAAATTTCGGTTTCTGTGGTCGCACCAGCCCCCCCCCCCCCCCCCCCACCACCTCCACAATGGTTGCATAGGTGCACAGTGCACTCCATTTCACTTGACTTGGACAAAAACTACTATAAAACCTGTTGGAAAGCATCTTTTGCAGTGATTTTTGGGTGAGCATATCAGTGAACACCCCTGACCAGTCGGTGAGTGTAACGTCTTTGTAAACTAAAGTTTAATGTGTTTTATGAAGGATTGTTTCTGTGCACCTATGCAACCATTGTGGAGGTGGGGGGGTGCAATCACTGAAACCGAAATTTCTCGGGACAGCAGCATGTGTCCAAATTTTTATCTTAACCGTTCTATTTCATCATAAATTATCTTGAAACAGGGCTTTAAGTGTAAAATACCGAACTTGTCCTTTAAGTTTGGCAGGGAGATTATTTTTGTTTGCTTTTTGCCATGAGAATTTGTGGTGCAATATGTTTTATCAGTTCTCTCAGAATCCAGAGCTCCATATTGAGCATTGTAGCCAAAACAGCTAGTTTCAGCTAGACTTCTCACTGACAACAATGATCTGAAACTAATTCATAATTCATAAGCTGCAATATTTTCACAGTGGACTGAACAATGTAGAAACACTGGGGCACGTCTGCACATAGCTGAATACAACTTAAAACGTGGCATTTGCTTGTATTGGGTTTAGTTTGGTATGAAGAAATTAAATGTGAAGGCTGAAGATTAACTGGTCTTAGCAACTCAATTGTTATTGTAAAAAAGCCAAGCCCTCATTACAATTCTTCTAAGTCTCATTAGTCTTTCATCCAATTACTGAGGCTTAAGGCCTTGTCCACACTAATACGTTTTCATTTGAAAACGCATATTTTACTCTTCGTTTTGACCTTCCGTCCACATGAATTTGAAAACAGCGTTTTCGCGTTTTAGTGTGGACTGTGAATAGCCTGGCTAACGTCAGACCACGTCTCATTGACATTGAACCACATGTTCATTTTCTCGTATTTGAGGCGTGGTTTACGAATGCCCAGAGCCGTTTATTGGGTGCTACGAATGTCTATCAAATGCGCCTGTACGTAGCTCATAGCCAATCGTTTCAATTATACCAGATGACGTTTGTAGAGCGAAAGAAATTAGACGAGGAAGAAGACGATGGGTCAGAGATTTATTTGCGTTCTAAACTACTTAGAACAATATCCAAGGCTGCATCGAAAGGTAACTTCGCGTCTGCTGCCATGTTTGATCCATAGTTATAATCGAACTGCTTCGGTGTGTCGCATAGACGTCATCGTCTTGCTGCTCCCTCCCCGTTCTGTGATTGGTCCCCACGCTGAGGCGAAAATTTGGTCCATGGTATCCAGACTGCCTAGCAGCGTGAATAAAATCGCACTGTGCAGAGGCAGTATGGGGAAACCTAGGCTAGACTGTGGAGGTATTTGAAAATGATGTTTTGTCATGTGACACGAGGTTATACCGGTATTGTTGTGTCTGCTATTTACTTTCATAGTGTTGCTAAAGAGAAAAGTTCCTTTGTAGAACCTTCATATTGCATTCCTGCATAGATGACAGAAAAACATCCTGACAATTATATGTAGTAGAAGGAAATGCATATATGTAGTATATATGTATATGTATATGTAGTAGAATGGTACCCTGAAGAAGGCTGTTTGTGCCGCTACGCGTGGGTTGTTTTCCCCCCATGTCTTTTAAATGTTCTATTATGAAATAGCCAGTCAAATAAAGGCTTTTTATTAATTCCTAAGAAGAGTGCCTTGGATTTCCTTCAACTACATGTTATTGAATTCCCGACCCCAAAGAGCACCTTCATACACTTTTTTTGAACTACTTTTTTGAACTCCTTGAGCACCCTGGACACTTTTTATCCTGACAATTATGTTTTAATTTCGACCATACAATTTTGAGTCCAACCTGGATGCAACAGTGAGTGCTCATAAAACGATCGGGCCAGAAGAATAGCACGGTAACTTTATTATGTCTGCTCTCTCTGTATCATCTCGTGAGCTTTTGTTATGTTTTACGGATGTGCAGTAAGGGGATTTTAAGCATTTTCAGTGTGGATGAGCAACTTTTGGAAAATGCTTGAAAATGCTAGTGTGGATCGTGAGTCACTCCATTTTCAAATGTATCCATATTAATGTAGACAAGCCTAAAATCTGAGGAAATGATGAATTCCATGTGCATGTTTTAAAACAAAAACATCTTAACGTCTAAATCTTCATTTGGGACCTACTAAATGTCTTTCCACAGGTATGCGTGAAGCCTATGAGCTCAGTGCTTAAAACATTTGTTTACTGCTGAAAGCAACGTCCCCTCATTCTGTCAGAAATGTAGTTTATTGCATGCAGATTTGGTCATTGGCTTGGCACGTTTCTGAGGAACGTGGACGCCGATTTGTTTGTTCTGGTTCATAATATGACTAATGGACCCCTGAGCTCCACACTTGAGTTTTGTTCTGGCTCTGTGGAATGCCTCCTTGGCTTTTTTTTTTTTTTTTTTTTTTTTTTGAGTTGACTCATACTTTTAACACTTGTTTTTCCACAGGCCATTTTCTCTGGCTGTGCATGCTTGGCAGGTGGCTTTCCATCTATGACCATCCCTCACTCAACCCGCCGAAACGCACACACATTCTTCTTTTTCATCTTCCATCGTTCTTTAGCGCTGGTCTCATTTGTGAGTGCTGTATGAGGCTCTGGAGAGCAGGTTGAGACTGAGGTTTGGGCTGTCTTGGGGTCCATGTTGGCAGCACCCTCAATCTGCTGTTCTCCACGCGGTGGCCAGTTGGTTTGCTGGGATGTTGCCTGCCAGCTTGGGGAGGCAACGGGCGCTCGACCACCTGCTGTGGGCACTGCTTGGCTCCCTGGTGCCTGGCTGAGCGGATGGCATCACCTGGCACAGAGTAGAGGTGCTGGCAGCCTCAGCTGTGTGGGGCGCCTGGCCTGAAATAATCAGTGCCAGCTCACTAGCCCTGGAGCTGAATATCGTGAGCCCGCTGGCCAACTTTAACTGTTTCACTCTTCACTACATTCCATTGCATGCATAAATAAGTCAATGATTTTTATCTAAGGTTCTGAAATATCCAAAAGTGCCATAGTAGGACCATGTTTTTTAGGCATGTTGGTAAAGTGATCACTTCTGGCACAAGACACCAACACCAGGCCTACGAATTAATTATAATTTTAGTGTAACAATATTTAGAATGTTCTAGAATTAAAATTCACTTGTTCATGTTAAATTGGAAAAGCAATCGAAATTCAATGTCCTGAAGTCAAGAAAATAGTCAATCTAAATAAAATATGGGATGGCATATTGTGTCATGGGTGATAAGCTACTAAATGCCAATATTAAAATTCTATACTATTTTGTTGAAATAAAAAAAAATATAACACTAAATTAATAACAATAATAAAAAATAAGGCTAAAATAAAAACGTTTCCATAGTATTATCGACAAACACCAGCCTCCTAAATTAGGTTTAATCTAATAATAATACTGTGCGTCCCTAAACTAAATGTAATACTTGTCGACATTTCTTTGTGTACTGCAAGGAAACATCAATGTGCTGTTTTATAAAAGAGTGTTTTATATTAAATGTATGTATGTGGCCACAGATCTGTTTGCAAACAGTATTTATGAGTCCCATTCACACCTCTGTATTTTATCCAGTCTGTCAACAATCGTATGAGTGAAACTCTCATTTTTATGCCTCACACACACCCTTCCTCTCTCACATACACACCGCAGCACACCAGCCAGCGGTCGGAAGTGGGTGGGGTATTACAGCACACCTGGGTCGGCCTGAGATAACTACACAACCACTTAAAAGTTCAAACGGGGGGATAGATCCCATCCCACTTCATCTGTTTCTGTTGGACGCTGATGCTGGTGTGCCGGCCGTAACGCACCTGGCCGTAAGAGCCAATGTTATGAACACAGGGCTATATGAGAGAATACCACAGTATTCTGTGAAACTAGAAGACCGTGAGAATTCATACAAGGACACATGAGGAAATCTGTGTGTGTGTGTGTAAGATACAGTGGCCTGTCGCCAGATGAATGGGAACTCCATCCCGGCATGCCACAGCTGCTGTTGAGAGCCACATGATGCTGTTGGGAATATTCCAGCGTTTTCCATCAGAATGTGGGAGACTGAAGCGTAGGCCGCTGAATTATTAGCTTCCTCAAGACAACAAGGTCTCCTCTCTTCACTCACATACCCTCATCTGACAATATAATTTTCACACAGCCTCCTCTGGACTTACTGTATGTCTTTTTCTCATAAAAGAGTATGAGACCACATCCGTATTCATGGCTTTTTACTTGCCTTTTCAAGAAAGGATTTTTGGGGCAATGACATGATTCTACTTTTTTCGTGTCTAACACATTAAAAATAACGTAAAATTGCAACAGGGTTGTTTTTGTTAACTAAACTAAAACTATGAAAAATATTTTTAGTAAATGGTAAATAAAATCGTAATGATTGTAATAAAAAAATGTAAGCGAAAATTACAAATGTTGTCTTGGCAACTAACTGAAATAAAATAAGTTGAAATTGAAAGGATAATAGAAAAGCTGAGCAAAATATTAATAAATAAAGGAAAGATTAGTCATATGGAGTAACTAAAAAAACTTTATGATCTTTATATTTCAAAAATGTGTGACGGATAAAGTTTGTACACTTAATCAACATGTATGGAAAATATGTAAAAAAAAAAAATTTAAATGTAGTTGTGTTTTTCAAAAATGTTCAATTTCTCATTTTCATCATCTTGGACAGTCTTATTAGTCATTACCTTCTTGTAAACAGGACACATTTGAACAACTTTGTCCTTCTTTTGCCACACAAGAGACACGCAAAACAATTCCCTTTGGATGTGATGACACTTAGGCTCCGACACAAAGCGGTTAAATAAAGAACGTGAATCAGCGTGGGCCTCTGGTAATGTATGAAACTGAAGTGCATGAAATTTAAAAGTTTTCCAATTAAGAGAGGCTTAAGCTGTTTGGAGTCTGGCTGGAACAAGATAAATGCAGCGGGCAGCGAGTGCTAATGAGGACATACACACTGATGACTGCTGCCGCAGCTTGTACACAGATAGTCATGGCTGTCGTGGAGGCTTTTAATAGCCCCTTACAATTTATCTGCTCGAATTATTATTAGCCTCCTGTTTGCTGGGTGGCTTATCTCGGCCTGCTCGGGGTGGATTTGCTTGCTGCTCGGTGTTTGATATGTGTGTGAGTTTGCGTGTGCATGTGTTTATGTGTTAATGAACACAGGAGGGGGAATAGATGGATGCGCGTGATATTATTTCACTTTCTCTCTCTTTCTGTACAGCTTTCTTTCTTTATGCTCCTGTCTTTGAAGAACATACTTTAGGATGACTACAAGAGGATACATGATGCCATGGATTACTGATCAAACAACAACAACAGGCCATAGGCAAAATTAATTGCATTCATCACATTCCTTTAGCTTATTAATGAATTAAGGTCTTGTTTAAAATAACAGATCGTGCATCCTATCACTCCTGTTTTATCATGTTGCGCTCCTGTTTACAAACTCTCTTTTCAGAATTTGTTAGATCTTCAGCATCTTAAAAAAACCATTATTTTGTATTCATTTATTCCTTGAAAAATCTGCATAACTGATATTTAAGCATATCACACAAAGCAAAATAAATGAAATTACACAAATGGTCCCGTACAAAAGTTTACATCCCCTTTGATCGTAATATCATGTGTTGCCTCCTTGAAGATTTTTCAATAGTATATTCCACAGAGCAACACAAGACAACTTTTATATCTGTTGTGTGTATGTATGTATGTATATATATATATATATATATATATATATATATATATATATATATATATATATATATACACACACACACACATGCATCCAAGGTCAAAAAACACTTTAAATTTCTCATAATATACACTGCACATCACCTCATTTCTCAATTTAGAGTGATCTGTTATCAGAAGTAACTGTCTTAGTTATGTATTTCAGAAATGTACATATACAAATCACAGTTAGCTAAAAATGTGTTAATTTAAACCATGTAATAATTTAAGGCAGAAACGATGAGCTCATTGAAGTAATGAATACTTAAAAATAAACTTCTTGCAAATTCTACAGGGGTGTATAAACTTATGAGCAGACCTTTGCCATAAAAAAAGTTCTCACAGCTTTTAATATATCCTTGCAATTTTCTCTAATTGCAATTCATGTCTAGAAAAACATCAACTTCTAGTACACAGAGCCAAAAGTAAGTCTCACAAGCGCACAAGTTTTGATTAGAAAGTTTGATAACGAGTTATCAAGATAAAGAACAATTGCTTAGTTAAATACTTGAGTGCTCTTAATGAAACAGGTTGATGAGGATTGTAATTTAACACAAAAGGTAATAAATGACTGCTTTAAATCTAATTCATGCTTGAATACCACTCCTTCAGCCATCATCAATTTAGCTCGGGCATTAAGCTCCCAACAACTCTTAATTAGAACAAAGACATTTCTGGGAGATTAACTTTCTCTGAGCCTGCTGGGTCTGCCAAACCCTATTTGTGTCACAGCGAGAGTAAAGATAAAGAGCTCCAAATATACTGATACTAATGCTGAACATTTGTGCTGTGAATTACATATCTGTGTTTTGTTATGATCAGTCTTCGTGAGTCTGATCATGCTATGAAAAGGAGAGCATTTCATTCTTTCTTAAACTTCAAGGGAATGGCATTGCAATTAATAGGTATTTTAAAGCAGAATTAACTAAATATGTATTTTAATAATGCAGCATGAACATTCTAAGAACATTCTTTTTTTTCTTTGCAGGCTTCCTAATGAGTAGATTAATGTTAATGGAAGATTATAGATTCATGCAGGTTCTTCATAACAGTTGGTTTCTGGGTTTTATAAAGCATTGATTTTTCTAGAATAAAAGGTTCTTGGTTGAACTTTTTAAATGTTCTTCCATGGCATCAGACTGTAAAACCTATTTTTGTTTCAGATCTGATTTTTAAGAATGAACCAACACATTTCAGAACACATTGGAGTCATTTTATTGTTTCCACACTGAAGTCATGGTTTAAAACAATCACAGTGTTTAACAATTAGGGGCTTTCGCACCGGTAGAACGTTTTCATAGTTTCATAGTACTCTCTTTTTGGCTTGTTCACACCCCAGGAACTAGGAAGGATTTTAGTTATAGGAACAACTTTTTTATGGGACTCAATTAGCTCCTGCGTCAGAGTTAGAGTCAAACAGCACAATTGGAACTAACAGTGACGTAAGTGTATACCTTGATTGGCCGAACGCATGCGATATGAAAAAACGCACCTGCCATTCTTATGAAGCCATGTAAACACACAGTTTACATGTACTTACTACACTAAATAACTCCACGAACATGGAAAACAGCGATAGATGGATCAACGCCGAAGTGCAGGCACTATTCAACCTTTATCCTACGGAGTTGTTGATGTTGTTGAATGCCGCGCTTAAATGTTGTCATTCTCAACTGGCTTGCATCACTTCAGAGTTCCTACTGGCGGTGCGAATGCAACCAGGACGGGGGACCGCCCTGACGGCTAGTTCCTATAACAATCTGGTGCGAAAGCCCCTTTTATGGATTAATTTGATGCTAGTGCTCTGCGTTAATTCTTATTTACTCTTATTTAGCAACGTCTGAATCCGTTTTTCTCTTTCTCTGATTGCAGGACATAATATTGGTCATTGTGGCTGTTCTGGTCTTCCTGCTAGGAGTCTATGCATTCTTCTACCTCAACCTGAGCACTGAACTGGATCTGGATCTGGACATGGACTGAAGGACTTTTCTCAGATATGCCATCTCAGAGGATTCTGGGTGGCTGGACACATGAGCCATTCATGAAGTGCCATAGTATTACACATTTCCTTTCAATGTCCTCTTCTATGCCTTTTAAACCAGCATACATTGCGTGAAAGGAACGAAGATGAGTCTTAAAGTGCGCAGAAGCCCCCCCCCCCCCCCCCCCCCCCAGTGTTTAATTTTTCGATTATTAATAAAGCTCCACATGCCCCACAGCTTTGAGATTAGAAGAATCAACTTGTTTTCTTTTTGGATCTTTTATTTGTAAAGGAATAGTTCATCCAGATATCAAATTTCTGTAATCTTTAACTCCTCTCTCGTGTGTTTTAAAAATGCATTCGTCTTTCTGCATGTAACACAAAAGGAGTTATTTATAGCAGAATTTCCAGGCTGTTGTTTTTTTATACAATCAAAGGCAAGATTTTCACTGAATAACAACTTAAATTTCAGTGAGTTTTTCACAAAGTTATGGCTTTAGGAGACTTGGAATATACTTTTATGATACTTATGCGTGTTGCGTTGTTGAGTTTAACAACTCCTGGCTCCCCTTTGTTTTGATTGTTTAAATGGAAAAGAGCAGATTCTAAATTTCTTCTTTTGTGTTCCACAAAAGTCAGTCACACAGGTTGGGAATGATGACTGAGTGAGTAAATGACAGAATCTTCATTTTTGGGTGAACTATCCCTTTAAACCTCTGTTATTCGTGTGGCAGTCAAAAATGACCCAAAAAAAATCCCAATGAAATGAATGTACTATTTTTTTTTTTTTAGTTTTATAATGTTTTTACTTAATGTTTTGTATTTTTAGGGGAAGTTTGGTCTCTTTTTAAAGAAGACACTCGACAGATTATTGCTAAGTTTTAGAAGTTTAAATTTATTGTTATGAAAAATGCACAAAAATGCTATTTTCAAATTGTATATGAAATATATAGTTTTCAAAACATGTTTTTATTCTAACTGCGAGAAAATCAACACAATCTAAATCTAAACAAGTTGTGTTCCAAATCTGAGGTTGATATCTAAAAAAAATTAGCTTTAAGTAATATTTTGTTTGGGCGCAGTAGCAAACGTTTCCACTAGAATTAAGAAATTAATTTCCTATTCATTTACAATGCTGTCATTTTTGACCACGAGGAGTACAAGTGTGACTGGGTTTTTTTTTTTTTTTCAGGACCATTTAACCTTTTTGAATCATGTCCATGATTTAATGATTTATTTTCACAAAGCAAGTGTCAAAAGTGTTGTACCATTTTCCAAAGAAGTAAAAAATTCCAAAAAAACAAGACGTTAATCTTTTTTTTTTTTCAGTCAAAATTGAACGAAGAGCACCAGAGGGTTAAACGTTTATCACACTATTGTTTAATAGCGCAGATTAATTCTTTTTTTTTTTTTCTTTTTTTTTCACATTGGTTGGATTTACCTGCTCGTGCAAATGAATTACATAATGTCTTACTCTTCTCCTATCCTGTGGAGAATTCGTTTAATATTTCGGTGTTTCCCCCCTAAAACCAGGTAGACAAAAAGAGATGTTACATTCCATACCACAAACACGAGACAATCTGTGATCTTGTTTGTGTGTGTATCGTTAGCATATCAAACATCACAAACTTCGGTTATTGAAAGCCGAAAGAGCATCAGTGAAGACACCAAACATTACCATGTAGACCTTGATGTGCTCTCTGCTTTTGTATGCGTGTGTGTGTGACCTCTAGAGACACGTATAGTACAGAACTTGAAGCATTATCAATCAGCGAGGTGCTTCTTACTTTTAGCTTGTGTGCGTCTTTTGATGTATCTCAGAAGATGAAACGCATGGCCCTGCCTTGGTCTCTGACATCCAGTGCTTCCTTTACACACTGCTGGGCCTGTGTGTGTGCGTTCGTGGGAGAAAAGAGAGAGTCGTAGGGTGGAAAATGAAAGGCTGAGGCTGATGACATTCAAAGTTCATTTACATTCTCTTTGTATAGCGCATTGGATCTCGTACAAACGCACAGCTACGACTTATTTCGTTCCAGGCGAGAGAGTTGTTTTATCTTTCCCTGCATGAGGTGTATGTCTCTAACTCAGGACAACTGCTTTTCTGCTCAACCCTTATTTTCCTGGGACGTCTGACTGTTATCATTAATTCAAGGATTGATACCCTATTGAACAAAACATTTTTGTAGTCTGTCTTTGATTTAGACTCGAGAGGTTTCCAAATTCTTTCATAGTGAGATTGAACTAAACCAAAACAAAGAGTCTCATGTTCCTTGTTGACTGTTGTGCTTGTTTTTCTTCTCTTGTTTCTACCATACTGGAGATCAAATAATAAACATTTGTCAAACCACATTTATACTGATAAAAGCTTATTGTGTTCATTTTCGAAATCGTATAACAATGTTGAGCTTATAAATTGTATCTGTTTCAGTGTCTTGTGGCGTTCGACTTGTTAATGCCAAACAAGCACACTAAGGGGCTGTTTATACGACACCATTTTCAACTAAAAACTGAAGACATTTTAATGCGCTTTGGCCGATCATTTACACGACAACGGCGTCTTGGGTGCCTGAAAACGCGAACTTTTGAAAACGGGTTTCAAAGTGCACGTTTTTGAAAACGGTCTCCGTGTAAACAACAAAAGCGTGAATCTGTGAAAACGATGACCACATGCATATTACGTTTTCAATCTATAATGTTGCATCGCCATCTAATGGCCTGGCAGCAGAATGCAGCGTTTTTAGCCGTTTTTATATATAATAGTCATAATAAAGGATTATGATTAGAAATATTGAATCGTGTCACTCTCTCTAATGGGTAAATCTCCCCGTCTGTGTGTTCACTTGTTATCAGCCTTGTTTGCATATATGATGTCTATTAGTTGCGCACACCTAATGGCTGGTCAGCCACATTTCAAACCAATTTAAAATAGGTTTCGCACACTACAAAAGTATGGCTTTTTTCGGCACAGACTAGCAAACTTGCCTTGCACTTTGCTTAACGTAGAAGGAGTCCCCTTCATTCCTTAATCTCATTGTGCCTGGTTAACCTGTGAAGCTGGGTTATTGTGTTTGTACGTGGTGTGTGCAGGCAATGTTTTTGTTAGTTAGCAAGTAAGGCTCAGCTGTTACCATGGTTGCCCTGGCTGTAGAAACCCTCCCGAGAGGCCACATGCTCTCGGGTTAGCGGTGTGAGCGCCCCTCTGCCTCGGTCATTAAGTCAATGGCAGTTAAACTGTAGGAGCCCGGCCTAACCATGCCCAATGCCACTGATGTCAATTATATCCAGTATCAGTGTGTTAGATCATGAACCCTGGGTTACAGCTGGGAGCTGCTCACATTCACACCCCACTACACTCATTAGCAGCAACAGGTGGCCAGTAGTGGGCAAACAGTGGAAGCCGAATGTAGCTCTGGAAAATGGCACTGCATCCGTAATTATCTCTATGTGATGGCTACATGTATTTATGAATGTGCTGCTATCGTCTTGACCTCATCTGAACACTGTTTTATATATATATATATATATATATATATGCATAGATACACTCTCAGCAAAAAAATAAAATGTCCTCCCACACTCAACTGTTAATTTCTTATAAACTAATTTCTTATTATGTGCAAATATTTGCATGAACATAAAAAAAGATTTAACAATATCACTAGAAGCAGTGAATATGTGGTGTGGCCAGCAGGTGCTTTAAGTGCTACAGTGCATCTCATCCTCATGGACTGCACCAGATTTGCCAGTTCTTGCTGTGAGATGTTACTCCACTCTTTCACCGTACACTTGAACACATCTGGGGGACACATGGGCTGCGTCTGAAATCGTATAGTATGAACGAGTGTTGTATGAATGTAATCTGGACGTGCTACATTGACATGTTGTCATTATCATGTGACCTACCAGCATCAGTTACGTCGCTTCACTGCCATTCACAAATCCTCTCCCATGGCCTCATGGGATAGAAAAGTGTCCATCGTATGCACACTTCAGAATCTCACCAAAAGAAGTCGGTCATCCGGGTACTTTTTGCATACTCTTTTATGAGTACTGTGAGTTCAGACATACTTATTTTGTCACATACTATTTTTCGACTATATAGTAAGGAAGTATGCGATTTCGGATGCAGCCATGGTTTCATGTGGTCCGGCACTGCAAGGATGATCGGCTGTCCTTCCTGTCTCCCTGTTGCACTTTCTTATATTGCGGACATTGCAGTTTATTGCTCCGGCCACATCTGCAGTCCTCATGCGTCCCTGCAGCAGGTCAGGTTCTTCTGGTGGTTTTCTGAGTCAGTAAAAAGTTTTCTTGAGTGTCCAAAGTTTTGGAACTGATTGAAAATCTGACGCTGCTAAACTTCATTGTAACAAATTTGCAAATTATGTTATCTTATTTGTTCCACTGTCATATTATTTTGAGTTTGTTGAACATTTACACCTCCAGCACTTTCACAGTTTAGTTCTCTGACCTTGGTTCCCTTCGTCTCATCGCTATCTTTGTTGTTACCTTCATTCCTAAGGAGGAACTGCTGGTTGACTGGTCTTATTGATCTATGGTTTATTTCCTGCAACATTTGTATTGATTTCTGACACGCTGCCTGTTATAAGATCTCAGGCCTTACATGGCGCGCTGTAATTAATGTGCTCTACAAAAGGTTCTACGACCTTGGCTGCCTCGTCATCCCAGAGATCCAGGCTAATTGGAAATGATCAATTGAATTTTATTTCCACGCCTTTACATTGGAATTAATCAGGTGCTTCTGAGGCGGCGTTTACCGTGACCTTAGCAGAGCCTGCCAGGAGTTAGCGTTCTATGGCGCCATGGCTTTGGGTGACAAATGGACTGGTTGCGGTGGCCTGAGATTGTCTCATTAGTCATGTGAAGTATGTCAGCTGGAGTAATTACTTCGGCTCAGGTCCACCTCCTGCTTGCTAAGCTGAGAGAGCTTCCCACACACGTACACGCATTTCCCTCAGACAAAAATGCTGCTGGTTCTGTGATGAATCATGATCATGGTCCAGAAGTAGTGTGAAATGGAAGTGTTCAGCAGTACTAGACCTGCAACCAGTCTATCATCCACTGCCTCTGGCTTTTTAAATGTAACTACATTTCTGCTTGTGCTTTTTGCTTTCGTTCCAAATGTAAGTGTTAAGAGTCAAGTCTGAAATTAACAGCTCAGACTTAAATTGATGATTTATGCAAGTGCTCGGCTATAGGAATATTTCTTTGGGTAAGACTCCAAGCTGATCTGTTTAACTTCAGATGAAGACGTTGTTATGCTCTGTACAATGCTGCATTTTATTCTAAATAATTAGCAATGAACACCTTTTTGTTTCATATTTTGTGTTTTCCTTTGTTGATCCCTGTTTTTAAACGAGTGTACAAACGTTTGTTGTTAAGTTGTCTTAAATGACATGGGTTACTTACCCTCATAGTTTCCTCCTTCCATGGAACATTATACAAGAAATTCAGTAAAAACAGTAATATTGTGAAATATCATTACAATTTAAAATAATGGTTTTCTATTTAATATATTTTAAAATGTAATTGATTCATCCTTTGCCAGTATTGGCAAAGCTTATTCAGCATCATTACTCCAGTCTTCAGTGTCACATGATCCTTCAGAAATCATTCTAATGATTTTGTGCTAAAGAAACAATTATTATTATTATTATTATTATCGATGTTGAAAACTGTGAAAACACCCTCTCCAAATGCGTTGGTTCGTTACATTTCCCACTCTAGCTAGAACATTACAGATGCCAAATAAATGTAATAAAATTTAGCACATTTTTTTTTTATTGTGGTTTTGTAATTTCAAAATAATGATGAAAAGACAGGACCTTCCAAATCAATGCCATCCACAACCTGTGGATTTTAAGCATTTAAAGCAGGTCCACTTTTTTCTGTATATCCGCTCTCCTCTCAGTGTTTCCTGTGTATTGAGTGTGTGTGTTCAGTATTCAGAACACTTCCTGGTCTATAGCTGCATGCTCCAGTGGAGCACACACTCGTTCTCACTGACTGCACAGACACCTGCAGCACTGACAGACAGACAGGCGAGAGGCGAGAGGAGGGTCACTCTCAGGAGAGGCTCATTTACTTTCTCTCTTTCACTCTCTATAGTTTTCCCTAGCGCTTACTATTACCATCGTCTCTCCTCTCCTCTTTTACCCTCCCATATTCCTAAGTGACAGGTGGCTCTGGCAGCCCTTATAACACAGCCCCAATATGTGTCAGTAACAATATCCCACTCAGTCATTAAGGGCGAGCGAGCGGCACCGGAGCTCATGATCCACATCACACGGAGCCTCTAATCCCACACAGGGAACACCTACCTTTCCGTCTCTCTTACAACATTCTTTTCCCATCTCTATTTTTCTCCACCTGTCCCTCATTCCCTCGTTATTTTTGCTTTCTTCTCCCACACGTGGTCCCCCCCCCCCACACGTGGTCCCCCCCCCCCCCCCCCCCCCCCCCCCAGTATTATTTAGTGAAGTGCTTTGCAGCGTATTTGCATTTCAAAGCGTCTATGCATCATATGCACAATTAGGGATGATTATACAATTGCATTTTTGAGCTTGTAAAGCAGTCTGGTGCACGTTACTCTAAAGAGCTTTATATCCGCCACTCACAGAGCAAATCAAATCTATATTTGTGCATATTTCAACGACAGATTATATTATACATAGGCCTACGCTCTGCAGTAAAAATGTGCTGTTTTTAATCTTAAAAGAAACAGTTCGCCCAAGACTGTTAATTCAGTTGTTATTCTTATTTTTAATTATTGTGGGATTTTGGCATCAATAAGTAGCCTAGATGTGAATGCGGGCTAAATTCTAAATTATTTTTTTTCTGCCAGTGGCGGTTCTAGGATTTTTTTTGTAACAGGGGCCATTGAGGGGCGGGGCCACATGTTACATTCAGGGGCCAAGTACAGGGTACATTCAAGCACACAAAATAATTTATTCAGTACGGTGCAAATACATTTCAGCAGTCAAACGCTCTAATAAAAAAAATATGAGTCAGTAAAGTTCTTAATATTTTTTTTTTCATTTATTTATACTGTGCATAAAGAGCACAATGCATAAATCACACACAAACACACACACACACACACACACACACGCACAGCACAGCACAGCGATTAATTAAATACAATAGGCCTACAATTTACAGTGTGGATATATGTATACCTATAATCTACAGGATAAAGGTAAGGTAATAATGTAAAGTGCAGCAGAGCACAGCAATTCAGAACAAACAAACCTAAAAAGCTGTCAAAAAGAACCGGCAAAAGTAATGATAATGAATATGTCAAATATAGCAAGGAGACATTTCAATTGTTTATAAATAAAGTGTTTTCTGTCAGTGTCTTTAAATATGAAGTTGCGATGCTGACTTGCGATCTTCGCAGTAGTGAACGCGCCAGAGAGAAAATGCACTTTTCATACAGAGAGTTTGTTTTCTATCGTTTTGAATTGTTCTGTTTAAAAGTAGACGTTTCAATATAGATATAGGTATTTCTCAGGTCTGTGAAGTAGGCTACCTTGGCCATACTCTGAGTTTCGGTTCATTTATGAGACGAGCTCCAGTTCACGCGCCGGCGCCTCCGTGTCGTGCCTGTTTACTTTATTAAATCCAGGTAATTGGTTGATGAAACATTGAATTAAGATACAATTAATACAAAACGAAATTCACTTTAAAGAAAGGCTTTGTGCTTTCTGTTTTGAGGTCTCTCTGAAAGTTTTAGTGCCGCTTCCAGAACTGTCACGTCCATTGTTTTTTCCTCATAAATGCGAACACGAAAAATAAAATAAAATGAATATTTTATGTTCTGGGGAGAACCAACCCTTCTTCATTCGGTAGTATTACTTTTGGTTTGTGCAGTGTAATTCAGAGAATTAGGTCAACTAAAACAATATTTTGCCACCTAAAAGTTAAAGATGTTTTGTGTCACGTCTGTAACGCATGTGTTTCCCTCATATTAAATATAAAATGCATGTGTAGACTTATATTTTTCTAATGTCTGGACTCCTTTATTAAGCGAGTATGGATATATATACAGATGTTTCAATATATTGGTATTAAATGCATTTTCTGAGAATTTATATTTAAAGTTTTGACTGCGAATGTCACGTCCACGCTGAAATGGCCCAATTTTAATTGATCGTCCTCAACTAGTTTTGTGGTGTAGGTCTACGTATTTTATAATGTTAACTTCAAATAATAGGCTAGCCTACTAATAGTAGGCTAATTTAAAGATGTAGTGCATTGGATCTGGACGGGAAGGATAACTCTGGGAGTTGGAAGGGGTGTCGCGATTCTGCCTTCTCACACCGCGACACAGGTTCGTGGATCTGAGTATCGCGACATCGGGTTTATATCGCTTATCGTTACAGCCCTATTAAAATAGCTTTTAAATACGCAAACTGGCAATATTAATCATGTGGTGTTCGGGTCAATTTGACCCGGAGAAGATTTTCTTATTCCCGAAAATACTAGTTAATGTTATCGCTTTGGACTGAAACTTAGTGACTTTGTTCCCAAACGGTATAACTAAATCTCAGTGTTTTTTTGAAAATGTTCTTATTTTTTTGTGGGAGTATTGTTACCTTGTTACACTTGTGGTGTTCCCGGTCAAAAATGACCGGCCTATAAAAAATAGCTTATAAGTCACTCATTAAACCATATTTTCACCCAATCTTGGATTCAATCTTTTTGTCAACTTGTTCTCTTTCAATTAGGACTGGTTTTATATTTCTGTTTGACTCTGATTAATCGTGGGCCTCATTTGTCTGAGAGTAGGCATCTCATTTTTTGAGTAAAAAACAAATAATTTATGAGTAAATTTGGAAATATGAAAAAAAAATATGAAAAAAATGGCTACGGTTGATCACACTAGTCTACTCTAATGTTTCACCAGGAATTTTGTTTTGAAACTTTTGTTTTGTAAAAAAATATGGCACATAGTCACACTTGTGGTGTTCCCGGTCAAAAATGACCGGCCTATAAAAAATAGCTTATAAATCATTCATTATACCATATTTTCACCCAATCTTGGATTCAATCTTTTTGTCAACTTATTCTCTTTCAATTAGGACTGGTTTATATTTCTGTTTGCATCTGATTAATCGTGGGCCTCATTTATCTGAGAGTAGGCATGGTCAAAAATGGTCACAATGGCCGACCATTGAAAGTGAATGGGAGAGACTGAAACTAACAGAACAATTTAGTTTTCAGGAGCATGTTCATTATTTTCATGTACACATATGAGCATGTGTGCTTGCAAACATTGAGCCCTTGGACCTGTGCATGTATCGATACATTTATACACACGCTACCCAGACACACACACGTTAAAACACACAAACTTTTTTGAGTATTACACACATTCTTTTCCACAGAGAGAAATTTGATCCTACCCTAACCTGCATCTAATATACATTTATCCATCTGACATTACCACACACACACACACACACACACACACACACACACACACACACACACAAACTGGCCGTGACTGCAGTGACCCGGCTTCAAAAGAACCTTTCTTTCATGGTCTTGTTTCATCACAGCTTCCAGACAAAATATTATGACATTTTGTTTTGGAACTGTGAGGTTCTCACACAGAACTAGACAATATTTACAAATATACATCATGTGATAGCACAGGCATATATAAAATGCCTCACAGCACCTTGCTTGTCATTCATTTGTGGCAGCACAATGGCAAAACAGCTCTGCACATGATGTTATTCATCAGATTTTTGACTCAGAAACTAGTGAGGAGGAGGACATGCAGGATGCATCTTGCAGTGAAGATGTTTCTGAAGAGGAAGGCCTTCAGAAGAAAACCTGCCTTGCCTCATAGGTGGGGATGAAGGCCAGGACAAAGTTCCATCTTTTGACCAGAATGAAACGGTAACCTCAGCTGGGCCCTCATCACTGGAAGACTGCTCCTCATCAGTTGTTTCAAGCTCCGTAGCCGATTCAGTGGTGCCTTCCTCTTCAGAAATATCTTCACTGCAAGATGCATCCTGAATTTCCTCCTCCTCACTAGTTTCTGAGTCAAAAATCTGATCATGGCCTGTGTGTGTGTGTGTGTGTGTGTGGTAATGTCAGATGGATAAATGTATATTAGATGCAGGTTAGGGTAGGATCAAATTTCTCTCTGTGGAAAAGAATGTGTATAATATTTAAAAAAGTTTGTGTGTTTTAACATGTGTGTGTCTGGGTAGCGTGTGTATAAATGTATCGATACATGCACAGGTCCAAGGGCTCGATGTTTGCAAGCACACATGCTCATATGTGTACATGAAAATAATGAACATGCTCCTGAAAACTAAATTGTTCTGTTATTTTCAGTCTCTCCCATTCACTTTCAATGGTCGGCCATTGTGACCATTTTTGACCATGCCCACTCTCAGATAAATGAGGCCCACGATTAATCAGATGCAAACAGAAATATAAAACCAGTCCTAATTGAAAGAGAACAAGTTGCCAAAAAGATTGAATCCAAGATTGGGTGAAAATATGCTATAATGAGTGACTTATAAGCGATTTTTTATAGGCCGGTCATTTTTGACCGGGAACACCACAAGTGTGACTATGTGCCATATTTTTTACAAAACAAAAGTTTCAAAACAAAATTCCTGGTGAAACATTAGAGTAGACAAGTGTGATCAACAGTAGCCATTTTTTTCATTTTTTTTTTTTCATATTTCCAAATTTACTCATAAATTATTTGTTTTTTACTCAAAAAATGAGATGCCTACTCTCAGATAAATGAGGCCCACGATTAATCAGATGCAAACAGAAATATAAAACCAGTCCTAATTGAAAGAGAACAAGTTGACAAAAAGATTGAATCAAAGATTGGGTGAAAATATGGTATAATGAGTGACTTATAAGCTATTTTTTATAGGCCGGTCATTTTTGACGGGGAACACCACAAATGTGACTATGTGCCATATTTTTTACAAAACAAAAGTTTCAAAACAAAATTCCTGGTGAAAATGTTAAGTTGACTAGTGTGATCAACAATACCAATTTTCTTCAGATTTTATTTAATATTTCCAAAATTATTCAAAAATTTTAAAAAAATTACTCAAAAAATGAAATGCCTACTCTCAAATAAATGAGGCCTATGATTATTCAGATGCAAATCAAAATATAAAACCAGTCCTAATTGAAAGAGAACATGTTGACAAAAAGATTGAATCCAAGATTGGGTGAAAATATGGTATAATGAGTGATTTATAAGGTTTTTTTTATGGCCCGGTCATTTTTGACCGGGAACACCACAGGTGTTATAGGGTTTTGAACACCACATGAGGGTTAAAGCGGTTTAAAACATCTCCACTTAAAACGCTATTGGTCTCGACTATTTAAATAAAGTTAAAGGAATATGCTGACTTGGCCTGAAAAAAGAATTCCCGTCAGAATTTTTTTTTCACTTTAATCCCTGTAATTTGTTTCATACTAAAACATTATTTTTCATCCATTTTGTTCGGTGAGCTGGTTGATGTCGTTGTACAGAAAGAATGTTGTGACGGTTGGTCGGTGTGGTATTATCCGGTTGCTCCTATTTTTTACAGTCTATGGGTTGCTCTTCTCGTCGACGATTGATGGAACGGGGGCCAATCAGGGGCCAATCAGATTTCAGCAAGGCCTCGCCTCTAGAACCGCCCCTGTTTTCTGCATATTTTATAGGCTACTTTATACTTGGAATATTTTCATTTTGGCGTGAACTGTTTTAAGGTGACAATATTTTGACCGGAAAAATAACAAAAAACAAATATTTTTTGTCTTATTTTCCATTAAAAAATATTAGTACCATAACAAGATACATGAACAAATTTCTATAAAAATGCGGTCACATTTACCATTGTACGACTACGAGTAATTTCAAGAAGGAATCCATGCAGTCGAGAATTTCACATAAAGGTGAAAGATTTCCCATGCAGATTTCGTAGCGGGTTAAAGTTGGTCACGTTGGTTCACGTGTGCAAGTGAATTATTCACTATATTGTTATATATTAAATGTTTTTTTCTGAAAAACAGGCAAAAATATGATTTTTTTTGTTTGTTGTTGTTTAATAAAAAATAGATATTACCTCATGAAGGACATTTTAAACAACCTAAGTTCTTAAGAAAGCGTGCATGTGTCGACATTTCTGCAAAATTATATTAAGTTGCTTCTTGCAAGTTTCGTATCACTTTAAAAGTCCAGTGAGTGGCGCTAAATTCGTCTTCAGTTATATCCAAAACCGATGAATGTGAATCTGGTAACGTTGGTTGTTGTAGGCCTACATATCGCCGCAGTTCGGGAATGATATGTCCGATGAATGCAGATAAAAGTTTAATGTTTGGAACCAGTACCAATAATCAATAGTACAAAAGGAAACATGAGATAAATTTTGCTGAACCAACATGTCACTTTAGCTGCTTCTACAAGTATTTGAGCTCTTTTATCGTGATGTTTTGTTTTAATGGGAGTGAAGTAATAATAATAATACCTCTTTACATTTATATAGCCCTTTTCTCGGCACTCAAAGCGCTTTACATGGAAGGGGGAATCTCCTCAACCACCACCAATGTGCAGCATCCACCTGGATGATGCGGCAGCAGCCATGTTGCGCCAGAACGCTCACCACACACCAGCTTACTGGTGGAGAGGAGACAAAGTGATGAAGCCTGAAGTGATGTAGTGCTGTACCAGTTAAGTACCAACTGAGCAAGCTTTATACGTCAGAAAAGTCAAACATATGGAGCTGGCTATGTAAAACTAAACATGTTAATACAGTGTAGTTCAACAGAAGGATCTGTGGCCTCAAATTGACCTCTCAGGACATCAACATTCACAGTGATAACTTTAGTAATATTAGATTTGCATATTAGGGCACTTGGAGGCTGCCATGTTTTCTTAGGGAACAGAACAGGAGGGTATTGAGACAGCAAAGCCAAGGCGTGTGTGAAACTGATGTGCATGCATTAGCGGGATTGGCGGCTGTGTGGATTTGAACACCTCTGTGCTTTGTGAGATGTGTGGTAATGCCAGACTTAAAGGATTTCTGAGACTATCACACACCCTGATTGGATCCCTAATCCCAGATGTGCTTTTAATATCAGAACGGAGCAACCGAAATAGAATGTGTGAGGGAAAGGACACAGTGAACTCTGATTCACGAGTTTGTTTAAGAGTCCTCCTGCATTCATCCATAAGAGGGAAAAGGAAGGTAAACTGAGACGAATAAATATCAAGCGGTTTAGGATCAGTTTTTGAAATGTTTATCTGTGTGTTTTGGACAGCACATCGCAGGTGTTCAACAGGTGAGCTATGACACTACGCATTGTCTATTTGCATGCTTTCTTTTCCTCCGCTGTCTCTCTGTTTGCACTCGTTCATTGTGTTATTCATAGAAACACACCTGGGCTCTGCGCACCTGGTCCGGCTGGCCGCCAGAGCATGGCACATTGCCAGTTCCTGTCCAAACCAGGAACCACACATGTACACACACACACAAAACATCCAAGCCTCCGCTTGATAAGCAACAGCCAGTGAGTATTGCAGAATTTAATTGTACAGAAAATATTCCAGAGCCACAGGTGCGAAGGCTGTAGGGAGATGAAAAAAAACTTTCAGGAATGCTTTGATTGTATATCAGAAGACAAAATGCATGCTAGAGTGTATAAACAATTCACACACACACACACACACAAAATGCCACCAGCTAGACAGCAAAAATTCTATTCTTAATAAGATTAATAATATTTTCATCTTATTTTTCTAGTTTAAATATTTAAAAAATACTTGACACAAGATACATCTACTTGAGAAACAACACTGCAAAAGATTAAGGCCTAGTTTCACAGACAAGGCTTAAGCCTAGTCCCAGACTTAAACCAGATTTTCTTCTTTTTTTTAAACAACCTTCGAAGGATGCAGCCTCTGAATTTGGACACAGCTATTGTTGCTGTTTTAGTATTTGAATGTTAGTAAGACGAATTCCACTCAAATATTTATGTTGATAATAATAAATAAAAAAATGGCAACATAAATATTTCAGTAAAATGTTGAACTGAAAAAAATAACATGAATTTCAGAATGCTTTGATGATGATGGACTTGTTTTTATTGTTTCATTGTTTTTTAAGAAATAATGTTATGTTTATTTTGTAGAGTGAGAGTTGGACTTTTTTCTAGAGTTGATATTGTGATCTTTTATTTTTATTTTTTAGTTGGGCCTCCTTTATAATTGGTTTAGCAACTGTTTTTTTTTCTTATCATCTAACAGACATTTATCAGTGTAAAGTCCTATAATGTTTGTGTCTATATATGTATATGTGTGTGTGTGTGTGTGATATACATCAACAGATCTTTTAGAATGTGGTAACACTTTATTTTACAGTGTCATTGTTACATATTATGCTATGTACTTACCATAGTAATAATTATGCATAATTGCACGCAACTAACCCTCAACCAAACCCTAATCCTACCCCAACCATTAGTAAGTACATATAGTTAATTAATATTACTCAGTACTTAAATGTATAATTACACTGTAACATTGACACCATAAAATAAAGTGTAACCCAGAATGTATCATTATTAATGCTGAAGTTAGAAAGGACCTGTAATATCAGTGGCTTCAGTTTGGCAGAAAGATGAGTAGGAACGGTCTATCAATTTCCCTGTAAAACCTACATTCACGTGCACGCATATATACCACTGCATAAACCAGCCCTCTACCCCTCCCTAGCTCTTTTTGCCTGAAGCCGGCCGTCTTTGTTTCACCTGGCTGAAGGTCTCCTGTCTGCCATGAACAGTGAGGTCTGTGTGGGGCCCCTTGGGAGAGATGGGAACCGAGCAGGGGCCATGAGAACTGCCCTCAGCATGAAAGCAAGGGCACTGCCCCGTAACAAGGGCACAGGGTGGAGTATGCAATTAAAGGCACTAAACACGTCCACGGCCGCTCTTCTCTCTCTGAGGTCCACCGCTGTCCCCCAAGGGCAGGAGAGACCAACCGCCACTCTTCCACACAGATGCTGCCGTCCCTCCCGACAACAAGACCAGCGAGGGACCCCGGCATGGCCTGCGGGTCAGCAGGGGTCAACGCCAGAGATATTCTCTCAAAGAATGGCTCGAATTATGAAGGGATGTCTTTCATCCTCTGATTTCTTTGCTTTTTCTTTTCAATGGTCATTCTAGATGTTTAGTGCATTGTGATGTTATAGTGGGACAGATTGGTGGGAGATTGAACACAACAGAGACCATTCATGAGATCCCATGTGAAGTTGACTCAGGTCTGAGCAGAGCCAAACATCAAGACTTTATTCAGTCTGTCCCAGGACGTTGCATTATGGTTTTATTTTTTTCAATTTGTTCAGTTGGGGATCTGAAACCACTGGTGAAAATGCTTCTTATCTGCATTTTTTTTTTTCAATTTTTGATTAAAAAACAAAACAAAAAACGAATTATCAACTGAATTATTAAACAGAAAAATGAACGTATTTCAGAATGTCTTAGTATTTTGTTTGTTCCCTTTTGCTTTAATGACAGAAGCATTCAAGCTGCATGAACTCCACAAAACCTTATGAGAATAATCCAGAGAGTAGCTTGTGCTTCAGTGGAATCTGTACATAGGATTTCACATAGTTGACAGTTTGAACAGGTGTCTCATCCTGCCATTAGAAAAAGCAGATTTTGTATTTTGCCATTTGACTCTCAAATACTCCTAGCAAAACACACAACTGTGAGTGTGCTTGTGTTTTTGTGTGTGTGTTTGGTCCTGGTAAACCCTATGTTGTGGGGACCAAATGAAAACCGCTTATAATGTACAAAAACTGCTTACAATTTATTTTTTATTTTTTGCAAATGTAAACATGTTTTTTTTGTGAGGGTTGTATTTAGGGTTAAGGGATATAATATACAGTTAGTACAGTATAAAAATCATTGTCTATGCAAGTCCCCATAAAACATGGAGACCCAACGTGTGTGTGAGTGCATGTGTGTGTGTGTGTTTTGAAAGAAATGAATGGTTTTATACAGCAAGGATGAAAAGTGACAGATACATTTATAATGTTACAAAACAATTCTATTTCAAATAAACACTGTTATTGAACTATGTTTATCAAATAATCTTGAAAAAATAAATGTTTATTGAGCACCAAATCAGCATATTAGAATGATTTCTGAAGGATCATGTGACACTGAACACTGGAGTAAGCTTTGGCATTACAGGAATAAAATACATTTTACAATATATATTTACAATCATATTAAAATAGAAAATAGTTGTTTTGAACTGTGATAGTATTTTTACAATATTACAGTATTTTTACTCAAATAAATGCAGCCTTGGTGAGCATATAGACTTCTTTTAAAAATCAGTATTACTGAAAAATATCACCGGCCCCAAACTTTTGAACAGAAAAAAACCCCATTCAATTGAATTTTTTGAACATTTCGTTTGAAGGATGAAATTGAAGTGATTTAATTTATTTTAAGAGACTTTTGAACTAATAAAGAATCACTGTTAGAGAAAACGTGTTTTTTTTTACTTAAAACCTTATAATTACTGACATATACTGTAGCCCATATGACAACAACAGCCCTGGTCTCCCCTAAGACTGCATCAAGACTCTCTCTCTCTCTCTCTCTCTCTCTCTCTCTCTCTCTCTCTCTCTCTCTCTCTCTCATTATTTACACTGAGGAATGCAGATCATGAGAAAATGGCCAACTGTTGACAAGTCTTCTCCTCTTCCAACAGGGACCGTGTCCCTCAGGTGTGTGTGTGTGTGTGTCTTGACATGGTTCTCCTGAGGGAGGCTGAGCTGGTTGTCCAGTTTAGTAACTACAGTGTGTTTTATGGTACAAGCTGAAGACTAGAGATGGGGAAAGCTGCACACATAATATGTTTTGACAGCTGCGGCAGCCATTGTGTGGCCAAAGCGAGCACCTATCAGTGCCAAGCCCTACTTAATGATGGGAATGAGAATGGCACACCTGTGGCCCTAATCACAGTCTCACGACCAGACCTGACCAATAACGCTGGCGCGATGTAGTCCTAACACTGGCACACACGGCTCCTCATGGGCCCATTCAGCTCGCTACATTTAGATTTAAATGAGCAGCAATGATATCTGGAGGAAGCAAGAGATAATCAGCTCTGTTATGTTTATTATCACAATTATTTTGATCCGTGCTGATTTGTTTATGGCTGAGATGGGATCAAACAACTGAATGTAGACTGCAACTAAAATGAAATTTGCAGAAGTAAACAGTCAAAACGAAAAGTTTAAATATAGGTGCTGAACTCTTATCCTAGATGTTTTTTGTTTGTGTTTAAAGTTATTTTCTGTGGTAAATAAATAGAGCTTAAATGAATTGTTAGAACTAAAATGACTTGCATGCCATTCCAAACTGAACTGTCCCATTAACCGGAATTTAACCTGCTATATGTCTTGAACATTTCATATTTTTGCTTATGCCCGTAAAGTGTGAGAGTGTGAGGAGGGTGAGAAAGTGCCTTGCCACCTGTGCGCCATTAGAACAGAAGCTTGTGGTTAGAGCGCTGCGGGTTGAACTCACACCTCATGGGTCTTATGGGAGTCTGGAGGTACCCAAGCGAAAGTTTCCTTCCTCTGCTCCCCGGAGACATGCCGCATGTGGGAGAGACAGATCACAGGCCTTTACACACACTGGTACCGACTCACATCTCTGCATATTTGCCTCCTGAGTCACCCAACCGGCAGGTCATGAGGTCAGATCCCTCCTTCTCTATGCATCATCAATTAACATACACATACTCACACACACTCCTGCATTTACTGTAGTGATTTACAGATAGCTTTAAAATCAGGTATGTGGTAGTCATAACTTTTATTCATTTTTATTAATTCATTAAGTCATGGTAATTAGGGGCCAAGCATTGAAGGTGCGAAGCCACCTATTGTATCCATTAATCTTCTTCTAGTCTATGGCGGCCCAGAACCATATGGTAAAAAGTTGTGAAATTTGGCACACAGATAGAGGACAGTCTGAATATTAACCGCAGCAATTTTGGAGTCTCTAACTCAATCCCTCTAGCGCCACCAACTGACCAAAGTTGCACTCGTGTTTATGCTGATAGTCTTTTGTTGGGGCTAGAAACAAAATTATTTTTCTCTCTGATTACTTGGCTTAAGTAATTGGTTAAAAAAGTTTTGGCTTGCCAAAAAAACCCTACTTTTTCAAACTCGGCCTAGACGGTTTGTCCAATTTTCAACCAACATTGGTTCAGATCATCTTCAGACCATGCTGGCAAAAAAAAGATTTTAAAAGATTTTTGATAAACCTATCCGTGCTCAAATAACAGATGAACATGTTCGACGAAGGCTATATCTCCTCAACGCTTTAATGTTTTGACCAAAGGTTACATGCAGCATTTCGGCACAACGCCACTTACTGGTCAGGGAAGAAATGGCTATTTTGTTTTAAAAAAAAAGGCTATTTTTGCTTATAACTTCTGAATGGTTTGTCCAAAAATCATTAAACTTTTTGATTCGGCGCAACATACTGAGTTAAATGATACCCAATTTTTCCATATCAGCCATTTTGGGCGTCGGCCATTTTGAAATTTGACGTAAAAGGCTGTATTCATGCGCGTTAGGGTATCTTTACAAAACTTGTCATCAGGACCATCCCTTGAAGGTACTCAAAAGGTTCCGCAACATGACCAATCCATTCATTTTTTAATCATATTGTTTATCAAAGGAAGCTACTGAGACTTTCATTTACTGCCCTGAGAACAAACAGACATGATTATGCATTTTATAAATGTACATTTGCATCTCTTACCCAAACTTCGACAAGAATGTATTATTGTAGTTTTTTTTTTTTTATAACTGCATTTCTGTTTTTAATTATTCAGTTAAGAGTAAATCAATATTAAGAGATAGACCACAATGACTCATGGGAGGTTTGCTAGCTGTTATGAAAAATGCAATGCAATGAAATTCAATGAAATGGTACCTAAGGATTTAATGCAGCAGCAGTACATAGACATACACACTTTTTGACCTAATGTAAATGTTAGTTAGCTTATTTTCTTCCTCTTTTAACATGGACGATTTGATGGCATGAAAACTTTTCACTGAACAAAGCCGTGCGTTATTTGTAGGTAAATGCGACTTCAAATGCAATATCATAAAACGTCACTTGATTCTGTAAATGTTTGTTTCAGCTACAACAAATTCTGCATGTGAATTGGCTGACACTCACAGCCAGCTTATTTCTGAAGATGAGTGTTCACCTGAATACAGATAGATAGATATATCTGTCACATACACAGATGCCTGAGTCTCATCATCACAGCATCATATGAAAGATCTCAGCTCCAATATGATCAAAACCCCACTGGAGCCACTTCCATCCTCATTCCTTCCCCTTCACTGCATTTTCATCACCAATGCACCTGCTTCATATGTAATGTTTGCCGAATTTGTTTCTGTCATGTTGCATTTATTTCCATTTAAACATCTCCAGGCCTCTTTGTTAAAACAGAAATGGAGAGGAGAGAGAAGAGAGGAAAATGAAATCTATGTTTACCCAATTGAAACTGCATAGCAATTCCAATTGAATAGGGGCCACAAATTTTCTTTGCACCATTGATGTTCTATTCATCTCAGTTAATGTTGTTACTTTGAGGGGCAGAATTGCCTCTCTCAGTAAAACTGGATTATGGGCATTCATAAGAGATTCGCACACACAAAGACACTTTAGAAGCCTTGGGATGTGCAGGGGAAATAAAAACAATTCTGCCAACTCCTGTTACTTCAGCTTGAGTGTCTTAAAAGGGTTGATGAATAAGTGCAATTTGGACAAACTAATGTAGAGTAATGCCTGAAAAAAAAGAGGATGATGCGAAGGTAAATTAAAAACCAAAATACAGATTTGACAGAATTACACATCTGTGACTTAATTACAGATATGATGACAGAAAATTGCTATTGTTTAATAAATGCAATCAATGTGACTACTGTTCTTCACAGAATTAATGTTAACTAATTAAAAATACATTAAATCCAACCAATGAAAGTACTTTTAATGGGCCAGTGTTGTTAACCTTAATGAAAATCTAAAACTATTCAAATTAGTTTTTTTGGTTAATGAAAAAAAAGCTGAAATAAAATGGGAATTAGAAATGTTGCCGTTTCAACTAATGAAAAGTTGAAGTGATGAGTAAAACTCAAATAAAAATAAATTATAACTAAAATAAGTTAGAAATATTTAAACTATTAAAAATGTCGTAAGCACGCCTAAAATTACTAAAACTTAAACTAAATTTCAAATGAAGGTTGCACTTTATTTCGATGGTCCACTTTGGATATTATTCTAACTACTGTATTTGTAACTTATAAGTAACTTTGCAACTATGACAACTAACTCTGATTAGAGAATTAGTAGACTGTTAGCTTAGAGTTATAGAATAAGTTGACATGTACTTGCAAAGTTACTTATAAAGTCTGTTGGAGGACCATCAATATAAAGTGTTAGCAGATATTAAGCAGACAGTCTAATACTCTAATGAAAGTTAGTTGAGATGTAGTTGCAAAGATATTGTTAGTATAATGTCTAAAGTGGACTATCGAAATAAGTGTTACCAAAATGAAAACTGAAAATATAAAAATAAAAGCTAATTCAACATGTCACGTTAAATGCTGCTGTGCAACTCGTCTTGAAACCCCTGCTTTATGTTTCTTTCTACGTCATATGTGATTTGGCTATGTGTATTTCCTTTAGCACCATCTAGAGCGCCACTGACTGCAAACTCACAATAACATGATGGTGGTATTTGATGATTGAATTGCATTTAAAATAATTAATCACGCTAAATTAAATTGGCAGCTCAAGTTAAAATCATTAGCTTTTGAATCAAATTGGCCTCACACAGGCTTCAAAAGCAAGTGCCAAGCAGGTCTGAACAATGCTTAAACATACGCCTGAAAAACGATGGAATCGAGTAAAAGTTGGGCATCAGCGCTGTTGTGTTTGCGTGCATTTGGGGGAGGTGAGTGTACACGGTCTTTGCCAAATCAAATTGCGCCTTTGCGGGCCACTTCCAGAGCTTTGATAGTCTCAGCAGCAGGGGAGGACGAGAGAAAATGGGCATTTATTCACTGGGCTTTGAAGAGAGCTGTAAACAATCAGCCTAACGGTGTGGCCAGAATGATGGGACCTGGCAGAAGGAGCCGAGTGGTGAGGAGGAGCTGGAAGCGCGAGTCTGCGCGAGGGCAGCTGCCACAAAGACTTACGGAGTGCCTGGGGCCCCTAAACACACACACACACACACACACACATACACTCATTCCCCACTCAAAGAGCTGTCTATCCCATTCACAAGCACCCTAATCCTCTCTCTCTCCCATTGCGTGCATGCCTGCCTAAATGGCAGCCGTAGTCCATCACGAGCCAGTCGGGACTCTGTTTCCATTGAGTCCTGAAAGAGAAACTTAACTTCACTGTGTTGCACTTGAATGTGCCTTTGGTTCTGTCATTATGAGGAAGCCATTGACTCAATATGGCTCCTGGACAAAGGCTGGCCGGGCTCTGTATTGTCAGGAGTGGGTGAAGTAAGTAAGCTCTTAAGCTTGGGCCATTTTTACACCTGGAGTTGATTTGAAGCATATGGGCCTTTGATAGGCCAACAATTGCTCATTGATATCACTTGATATTTGTCCTACACAATATTCAGATTGTTAACTGAAGGAGAGATTAGCCCGGTCATGTAGCTATTGGATAGCACAATATGGTAAATGATATGGGAAATCTGTGTTCAGTGGTGACAAAAAAAGTCCAAATTTAATTTGGAGACAAAACATCTCACGGAGTTCAGACGAGGGTGTACGCTTCTCCAGCACCTGTTACTCTCACTAACACTCTTAACACACACACTAAAGGTTTCAATTAAATCATTTACATATCTTTCTGTGTGTGTGTGTGTGTGTGTGTGTGTGTGCGTGTGCGTGTGTGCGTGCGTGCGTGCGTGTGTGTGTGTGTGTGTGTGTGTGTGTGCGCGCGCGTGCGCGTGTGCGTGTGTTTGTGTGTGTGTGTGTGTGTGAGGCTTGAGAAGCACTGCTCACCTGTCCTGTTCTGTGGTTCCTGATTCATAGCTGTCCACCTGGCAAGGCATGATTCTCATGAGATCTTGTAATACACACACAACCAAAAAAAAAAACATGTTTTTCTTTTTGCATATTAAAAATGTGAAGCCCCAAAAAGAGAGTGATTCTTCTGAGACTTCACTAAAGAGAATATTCATTATTATGAATTTTACACACGTGTGTGTGTGTTTGTGAAATTGTAATTATTTATTATAATATTTATTATATTTCACACAAGGTATTATCTAGAATGGGCAAACAACACACACACACACATGGCAGATTCAAACTCGCATTAGCACCATAGCTTAACGTGTACGGATATTTGCATATTTGCTAACTGCTGTGCCAGTCTATTTTCTGTTTTAAAGTGTTTCATTATATTGCTATGGCAAAAGGAAACAGACTGTCTTCTTTTTAAAGGGAGGGATGGTGCTATTGTTGGTTGGCATATAGTTAGTGTGCTATGCTAGCCAGTGATTTACTGTACAATGAGAACAATATTCCAGAAAGCAACAAAAATGCTGCTACATGATAAACCTGACTGGCATTCCTCCACACTCTTCAATCTCTTCGGCTACAGTATGGACACAATTGATTTGCTACCAGTATTGCGATGTTTGCATTTATGGCTGTTGCTTTGGGTTTGACACATTATTGTTTGGGTGCAGTTTATGGTGTGTAATATTCTGCTGAGGGTTAAATTGTCTGTCTCTGTGTGTGTGTGTGTGTGTGTGTGTGTGTGTGTGAGAGAGAGAGAGAGAGTGTCTCTCTCTGCGTGTGGGGAGCCTGGTGGCGGGACACATTTGGGGGGCTGCTCATCTACACCGCGTTATGCCCCATCAGCTCCATCAGGATGTGGGAGAACAAAGCCTGTACATTTCCACAGCCACGCGCCTGCAGGGAGAATACTCATCATAATTAGCCCAATGATGAGGCGCTGTGATGCACTGCACAGCAGGTCCCCGTCTCAGTTTCTGTCTTTTTTTCTCTTTCTATTTTTCTTCTTTTCACTTTTGTGGTCTCTGAGGAGAAAGGGAAGGAAAAGAATGAGGAAGATTTTAACTTGACACTGTTGTTTGCAAAAATCAGGGCAATTTTCTTGTTGCAAAGCCAAATCAAAGTCTTTTTTTTTTTCCACTTTTTGTGGCTTCGAGTGAATTACACAGTGATGTGTTGCGTGATAGGCTACTGTGGATTGATTGTTGATATTTTAAGATTAATTATGTTGAATTATATATATATATATATATATATATATATATATATATATATATATATATATATATATATATACACTTTCTTAATGCATGTTTATAGACGGTGGATGACATTCCCAATTAAAAACATATTGTGTCTTTGTACTAATCAATAATCAAAATCACATTTATGAGAACATGTCGGATGACGTCACAGAGTGCACAATTTGCGTTGTTTAGTTTTGAGTGTTTACCTCAAGGTGAAATAAATAAAATAATAAGCTACTCAACGTCACGAAGGTTTTGACCCACAGAGGACGGTGCTCATTTTGCTGGCTTATTAGTTGTCGTCCTCTAACTAGCTCGCGCGCGTGTGGGATTGAAAACTGGACCGGGGTGAACAACTGCAAGACATTCCATCGACAAAGTAAGGCACAAATTTTTCTACGTGTCAGATCATAGCTGTCTTTGAACCAAAAAATTTGTGCTATGGCCTATTGTATGTGCACCCAGATTGTGTACGAATAATAATCTTCACGCAGACGTCTCTTGGTAATCTTTCGGTAATTTACGTAACGTTATCTAATTTATTTATAGGCCTAAATTTGTTTATGAACCAGGTCCTCACAAAAGTGCAGGCTATTCGCCTGGCGATTAGTTGGCTAAATCTTGGCTAAGGTAGCCTAGAGAGAGAGAGAGAGCTTACTTGCGTGTTCAATAACTAAAGTTAAATCTGTTAAACTATTTGATTTTTGTGTACGAGTAACAAGTTATTATAAATGTATGTGTTTTGGATATATGTTTGTTCATTATTCTGTCAAGATATGAAGTTCATTAGTGAAGGTTGGTCATATAGCTATAAATGTTTTTCATAATGAATTCCGTAGTAAATCTTACCGTAATTTAGTTTTTTTTTCAGTTCTGAAATGTTCTGAAAGATTGGTGTTACAGTTTTTTTTTTTTTTTTAAACAACGGTATTTGATTGTTCCCCATGTTTTGACTATATGCACTTTTATTTACCACACTGTACTTTAGATTGGATTACTTAATTTGGATAAATATCAGTAGTTTCTATCTCAGAAATGGTCTCCTTGCCACAATACGTCACAAAATGGCAATGGAAATGGATGTAAACTATAATATTATTCAAGGTTTAATGGGTGTGTGAAGCTATTCAATAATGAATACAGAATTGTTTGCGTTTGGCTCGTTTACCAGAAGTAGGCCACATGTCGAAAACAAACTATAATTTGAATGTGTGAAATGTACATTTGGAGTCAGAAATTAGGGCGGGTTTGTTATGGAATCACCTTAGCGATTATCTGCCTCCCCACCTGGAGCAGTGGCACTATGCCCAAGTGCCGCTTGCAGTATGTTTCACTACAAAACAACATGCCTTTCAAGCCTGAAAACAGTGCAGTTTACACCCATTAAATCTGCATTTCATCACATATCATCAATGCTAATGGTTTGACAATGAATACAGCCGTTATTGTACTGGAAGTCACTTTAGAAAAGTGTCTGCTAAATGACAAGTAACCAAGCTGCTGATGACAGAGATTGTCAGCAGTAAGATCCACTTCATTGAGAGAGGGCAAACAAGACTTTTGGGCAAATCACAAAGCAAGGCCCCTGTAACCAGAGGCATTCATATCTATAAACGAGTTTTTCAAGAGATTTCCACGACGCATGCGCGAGAATTGCGATCTCCTTCAACTACTTCAGTTAAGTTCTCGCGCGTGCGTGTCGTAGAAATCTCTTGAAGTCTCGTTTCAGGCCTACAAGGAAGAAAAGGAATCGTCGAATAAAGTCGTTATTTTTGTTTGTTTTTCGCACAAAAAGTATTCTCGTCGGTTGATAAACTTATAGTTGAGCCACTGTTGTGACATGGAATATTTAAACATTTTCTTTAACGACTCTCTGGGCCGTCCGGTGTCATTCCCTTAGGGAGCCTATGTAGCAGTCATAAACCTCTCAGATTTAATCATAAATATCTTCATTTGTGTTCCGAAGACGAACGAAGGCCTTACGGGGTTGGTACAGCATGGGGGTGAGTAATTAATGACTTAATTTTCATTTTTGGGTGAACTAACCCTTTAAGCTGGACTATGACTATTGTTTTCTAGATCTGCTGCACAGCTGAAACAAATTTTTTGTTGATTTATTTTACTGTTAAAACAATCTGTATGGTAAAAAGCGCTAAAGGTGATTTGTCTTGACTGTATGTTTTGTGGTCAATTAAGTTGCAGTTTTGCAGAAACATTTATCAGAGAATTTCAGTACTCTATTATATACTGCAAAACACCACAATTGACCTCTCAGAATAAAGTATTCCAAAGCTGTGCAGTCATTTTTTTTTATTTGTCTTATACTTGTCTTTCTCTCTGAGTATGCTGTGATATTAAATAGCCAGGCCTTTGCCATGCTGTAAGGTCAAGACTGTTAATTTGAGCTTCAGTGTATGTCTGAGCACTGAGGCACGTGTATTTAAATATTCGCGCATCCCTGCGTGTGTGCGTGTGTGTGATGAGCGCGCATCCGCATGGACGGACCATATGGGCCCGGGAGGAGGCTTCTGCTGGGCAGAGCTGACAGGCCACCAGTATGGCCTTGTGCTGCAGTCTGGGTTGCTCCAATGCTCATCCGTCCAGCCCCTGCATAAACACACTGACACACACACGGCGGGGTCCTCTCGTGGCCCAGGCAGATGGCACCCCTTGCCCACATGCCAGGAAAAAGCATGCAAATTAAAGGTTATACCCAGCAGGTTTGAAGCAGTGCCAGCACGGGGTGGCGCAGCAGCCCTGGCCCACCTGCTTCTCAGCCTGGAGACATCTGGCTCGATTTTGTGGAATGAGCAAACGCTGAGAGGAATAACTGTCATCTGTTCAGCTTGTTCTGAGGAGGCCGTGCTGAGCGTCTCCCTAAGCCACGAGAAGGATGTTTTCACTGCTTTAAAAGATCTCATTAGTTCTCATCTACAGTTTTAGTCGAGCCGTTTTTGTGTGCACGTGTATTGAGCAGCTACATCTTTTTCTCACAGAGAACCTGTGGCTTCCCATTTTTCAGTGTAGCAGTTCATGCTTGGAAAAACTGGGTCTTCTGCCAGGTTGCCTTGTCTGTAAACATTGACTGGAACAAACAATTTGTGATGTCGGCTTAGGCATAGAGTTTTGTGAAATCTGTCCTTAATTCTGTCCCAATATGCTTGTGGTGTTTGTGCTAGTCTCTGAGGATTGAAATATCATGACTCAAACTGAGTTCACATATGTTCTGACGTATTTAAAGCTTTGCTGGCTTTAATTTTCTGTTCCCAACATGTATCTATCTGTTTCCAATTTAACAAGTCGAGGGAGCTGATGACAAATCTGAGCCAGGGTGATGTTTTGTCATGCAGGTAGTTATATTAGGGCAGTTGACATGACATGTAATTTCACTTTTATAGACCCTTTTCACGGACCATGATGACGTGTGTTTTAACGGTCATCGGTATCGTAAATCTTGCAGCGTTTTTGATATTTTCATTTTTAAAAATATGTATGTATATTTATAACACTATACGTAGTATTATATGACCTTTTATTACCAAATTACAAAAAAACTACTTAACACTGCTGTCAGGGTGTTTCTAATGCAGTGGCTATGGGAGTGACGGTAAAGTTCACGTCTTTCTCTCTTCTGACTGCTTTTATCAATCTCACTCTATTTTCTACCGCTTTTTGAAAGTTGTGAAAAACACTATTGTGGAGTTTTTTCTTTTGCTATTTGAGCAACTGGGAACAGGGAGAATGTATTCTCTCATTCACCGCTATGGAATTTTACCCAACTATGACGACTTCCGCTTCAGAGAAACCTGGAAATGTGAAAAGGGTCTATTGATTTCTTTTAGAATTTCATCACATGAAAAATGATTTCATCATTTGGTATTTAAATAAAACTGATTTTGCACTTAACCATAAAATTATCTATTTGTGACAACATTGCTTATTTTAATGGGTTAAGCTCCCACCAGTCTGACATGGATCCGCTTGCAATAGTCAAATACCCCCTTGCTTTAGAAAATACTTTTTAGCAAACTTTTAGTCACAATGGTTTCGACTTTGTATTGTTCCTGGTATTGTGTAGTGGGAGTGAGTTACTATCGGTTTCCAGTGAAAGATCCAGTTCCCTTTCGAAAGCTACAATCGATGCTGCGCTGCTCAGCGCATTGGGGAACGTCTTTAGTCGTGACCAGCTGTGAATATTGTGTGTAACACGTCGATAGAATTGACCCGGAGGTAATATAGCCTCGGTCGATGACGTCATCGGCGCGCACCCGCAACGCGAGGCTATAAATAGATGAGCCGCAGGTGCATCGTCAGGTCTTTTGTCTTCAGACCATTCTGTGCATGTGTGGACGCAAACACTCTCTCTCTATCTCTCATCTGTTCTCAGATCTTTGCTAGGAGTTAGTTTTGTCAGGCAGTGTGCAGAAAATTTCTCATTTCTCGAATCTTTTCTCTCTCACGCTACATCAAAGAGTTTTTGAAAGTAAAAAAAGAGGAGAAATGAGCCAACAAAATAGCAAGCGTTGTGTTCCTCCATGCTCCCGTCCCATCTCGGAGCTGGATACACACGATTACTGTTTTGTTTGTTTGGGGGAAGAGCACGCGGTTCTGGCTATAGAGAAGGGCGGGTGCGAGCATTGTGACCAGCTCACGGTTAAGATGCTTCGCTCCCGTCTGTCCTATTTCCAGACCGCACCCGCATTATCATCGTGGGGCTCTCGTATGGATCTGCATGACGAGCAAGAGACGGGTCCGTCCCTTTCGCTTGCTGCGTCACCAGATCCACGCATCCCTTCCCGTGATTTCGAAGCGCGCTCCGGTGCTTCTTCGACTCACGAGGGGGATGATGTATCTCTTGGGTCTTCGGACCGTGAGCAGCCAGCCTCTGAGCGTTCTTCTCGTGAAAAGAGATCTGTCGAAGAATTGCTCGAGGTGGTTACTCGCGCTGTGGCCAGATTACAGCTTGACTGGCCACGCGAACAAGAGACCCCCAAACAGTCTAAGTTAGGGGATAGGTTTCTGTCCGGTGGCAGAGGGGAGGGACCAAAACATCAGTCTCTTCCCTTTTTCGAGGACCTCCATGACGAACTATCTAAGTCATGGAGTAAACCATATACTTCTCGCGTGTTTGTGCCCTCGACGTCGACTTTTTCGACTATCGTGGGTGCAGAGGCGCGGGGGTATACGGAGATGCCTCGGGTTGAAGAGACGCTCGCGAGCTATCTCTCTCCCGACTCGGCATCTTCGATAAAGAAACCTACCCTCCCCACTAAACCCTGTCGGATAACATCATCTTTAGTGGGGAAAGCTTATCAAGCTGCAGGTCAGGCTGGTGCTGCGCTGCACACTATGGCAGTGTTACAGGCATACCAGGCTGACCTGTTGAAGGATTTGAGTGCGGGCAGTACGATCGACGAAGAGTCATTCTCTGAGCTTCGTCGTGCCACAGATCTGTCTCTCTGTGCGACCAAGCAGACGGCCCGTGCCATCGGCCGTTCAATGTCTGCTTTGGTCAGCACGGAGAGGCATCTGTGGCTTAATCTGACAGGGATTAAAGAAAAAGATCGACTGTTTTTGATTGACTCTCCTGTTTCTCCATCTGGGCTGTTTGGTGACTCAGTGAACACCGTGGTCACCCGGTTCAAGGAAGTTAAAAAACACGAGGAAGCGTTTGTTCAGTTTCTTCCTCACCGCACTCAAGGGGAGGGGCCGTCTGCCACCCAGCCCCGCCCCGGTCCTTCAAAACCTAGGGAGGTAAAGAGGCAGAGTGTAGCGGACCGTGCTCCCCCTCGCAGGGATTGGGGACAGGTTCGCCGCACTCAGCAACCTCCCAAGCCAGACCTCAGGACTATTATTAACAGGAAGAAGAAGTCCTGATGGTCTGGCGCCCAATCTGGTGGGGGTAGCCCCCCACGGGATGGGGCGCATGCAAGATCTTTTCGCCCCTTCCCGTTACCCTCACAAAACCTCTCCATCCCCTCCACCTCTCGTGCTTCGGGGGGCAGCGGTTTCCAGCGAAATGTTGGATGTTCCGTTGTTTCCTGCCGTTATACAGGGCACGGAACATCCAACATCCCCTCAAAAGGAAGTATTAAAATTGATACCACTCTCAGGAAGTCTGGCAGCGTGGAAACTTCTGCCAGGCATTTCTGCGTGGGTATTAAGCACAGTACAGATAGGATACAGAATCCAATTTATTCGTCGTCCTCCACGTTTCAACGGCGTGATCTTCACTTCCGTGAAACCGGAGCTGATGCATGTACTGTCGCAAGAGCTGCAAACCCTTCTGAGCAAAGAGGCCATAGAACATGTTCCTCTTCCAGAAAGAGAGTCAGGCTATTACAGCAGATACTTCCTGGTTCCCAAAAAGGATGGGGGGGTGCGTCCAATCTTAGATCTTCGAGGCTTAAACCGTACAGTCAAAGCGCTCAAGTTCAAGATGTTAACCGTCAAGACGGTCGTGACGCAAATTCAACATCACGATTGGTTCGTCACGATCGATTTGAAGGACGCTTATTTTCACATAGAAATATTGCCACAACACAGGAAATTCCTGAGGTTCGCTTTCGGGGGCGAAGCGTACCAGTTTCGGGTTCTTCCATTCGGCCTGGCCTTGTCACCCCGCACATACACATAATGCATGGATGCAGCACTGGCTCCGTTACGACTCCAGGGCATTCGCATTTTGAATTACATCGACGATTGGTTGATACTAGCTCAATCGCGAGAGATGGCGCTCCAACACAGAGACATCGTGTTAGCTCATCTAGTTGCTTTAGGGTTGAGACTCAACACCAAGAAAAGTGTTCTTTCTCCTGCCCAGAGAACGACTTATCTCGGGATTGTTTGGGATTCGGTTACGATGCGGGCACAAATGTCTCCCGCTCGAATCGAGACCATTCGGCAGACCATGAGCAAAGTCAGGCTAGGCCAAGAACTCACTGTTCGTCAGTACCAAAAAATGTTGGGTTTCATGGCATCAGCATCCACAGTGATTCCTCTGGGGCTGTTGCACATGAGACCATTTCAGTTGTGGCTAAAAGCCAGAGGATTTCATCCAAGAGCCAATCCTCAAAGGCACATAAAAGTGACGCGCCGCGGGCTTCGTACACTATCTCTGTGGATCAGACCCCGGTTCCTTGCCTTGGGTCCCACTCTAGGGGCGCCGTGTCGTCGCAGACTGCTAACGACGGACGCTTCCCTGATGGGCTGGGGAGCGGTCTTAGATGGCCGTCCAGCTCAAGGGGAATGGGAGGGTCATCAGCTCGATTGGCACATCAATTGCCTCGAGTTGATGGCCGTATTTCTGGCTCTGAAATATTTTCTCCATCAATTGAGGGGCTGTCATGTCCTAGTGCGGGTGGACAACACAGCAGCAGTCTCTTATATAAATCATCAGGGGGGTCTGCGCTCACGCAATCTGAACAGAATAGCGAGGCAGATTTTTCTCTGGGCCCAGGACAAGTTCCTGTCACTCAGGGCAGTATATATTCCAGGGCATTTGAATGTGGGAGCAGATTTACTGTCCAGACAGACACTACCGACAGGGGAATGGAAACTCCACCCGGAAGTAGTGAAACAGATTTGGACCAAATTTTACAAAGCAGAGGTGGACCTCTTCGCCTCCCAGCAGACAGCGCAATGTCCCCTCTACTTCTCTCTGAGTCACCCAGCTCCATTGGGTCTGGATGCGATGGCGCACTCATGGCCCAAGATGCGCCTGTATGCGTTTCCTCCAGTTTCTTTGCTCCCGGGAGTTCTAGCCAGAGTTCGCCAACAAGGGTCTTGCCTCTTGCTGATAGCGCCACGTTGGCCGAACAGGGTGTGGTTCTCGGAGATAATATCTCTCCTCGACGGCTCGCCTTGGGCGATTCCGGAGAGGAGGGACCTTCTGTCTCAGGCGGAGGGCACGATATTCCATCCTAGGCCCGACCTGTGGAATCTTCACGTTTGGCCCCTGATGGGAACCAACTGAGGGACACTGGGCTTTCGCCTGCTGTTATTGAGACTATTCTGAGTGCTAGGGCTTCCTCCACTAGACAAAGTTATGCCGGTAAATGGGGTGTTTTTGAAAGGTGGTGTGTTGTACACAATGTAGATCCAGTCAACTGCCAGGTTGCTTCAGTTCTGGACTTCATGCAAGAGAAATTATCAACAGGCACATGCCCTGCTACTCTTAAGGTTTATGTGGCCGCTCTTTCGGCTTGCCACGCCTTAGTTGACGGGGCGCCGCTCGGGAGACATCCTCTGCTCTCTCGCTTCCTTCGTGGGGCCAGGCGACTGAGGCCTCCAGTAAAAACCAAGATCCCTTCGTGGGATTTAGCTATAGTCCTCGAGGGTCTGGTTGAAACCCCCTTTGAACCTATAGAGTCAGCGTCTGATAAACTTCTGACTCTAAAAATGGTTTTTCTAATGGCAATAACTTCCTTGAAGAGGATTGGGGATATGCAGGCTTTGTCTATCTCTCCATCCTGCTTAGACTTTGCCCCAGGAATGGTGAAAGTAATTTTGCATCCTCATCCTGATTACCTGCCTAAGGTTCCATTTTCGTCTGTACATCCGGTCATTCTAGAAGCATTCTGTCCTCCACCGTTTACAACGCCGGAGCAGGAGAAATCGTATAGACTGTGTCCAGTCCGTGCTCTTCAGGCTTACATCCACCGCGCTAGCCAGTGGCGTAAGTCAGAGCAATTATTCGTCTGTTATGGTGGTAGTAACAGGGGAGGAGCTGCCACCAAGCAGACCATGTCTCATTGGGTCAGGGATGCAATTGCTTTGGCTTATGAGGCGCGCGGTCAAGCTTCGCCTATAGGTCTCAGAGCTCACTCTACCAGAGGGGTCGCTTCTTCTAGTGCTTTGGCGAGGGGTGCCCCTTTACAACAGGTTTGTGATGCGGCAGGTTGGTCCTCTCCGCACACATTCATAAGGTTTTATAGTTTGGATGTTCATGCCACTCCGGGCTCTCATGTCCTTGAGTCAACATCACAGGCTAGTGTCTGAGGCCTTCTTGCGTTCTTGTGAGCACATGCACAACCGTTGGGGTCCAGACATGTTCAAGCACGGCGGCGTGGGTATTCTCGTTCCCAATGCGCTGAGCAGCGCAGCATCGATTGTAGCTTTCGAAAGGGAACGATCTCGGTTACTTCACTGTAACCTTGTTCCCTGAGAAAGCGGAACGAGATGCTGCGCTGCTTTGCCGTGCTGAAGATGTCCCAGGACTGCTCTTCAGACAAAATATCCTGACGATGCACCTGCGGCTCATCTATTTATAGCCTCGCGTTGCGGGTGCGCGCCGATGACGTCATCGACCGAGGCTATATTACCTCCGGGTCAATTCTATCGACGTGTTACACACAATATTCACAGCTGGTCACGACTAAAGACGTTCCCCAATGCGCTGAGCAGCGCAGCATCTCGTTCCGCTTTCTCAGGGAACAAGGTTACAGTGAAGTAACCGAGATCGTTTCTTAGGCAGTGGCTGAAGACTAAAAAGATTGTAAATATGGAGACAAGAGAATGCAGAAAATCTGAGTTTATTTATATAGCACATTTCATGCACAATGGTAATTCAAAGTGCTTTACATAGAGGAAATTAAAATAATCAAAAGAAATAAGAATAATTAAAATAGTTTAGAATAAAAAAATAAAATAAAATGCAGTACAAACAGTCGGACGAACAGTGGCACAGTGCTCATTCAGTAAATGCACAGCTAAACAGATGTGTTTTGAGTCTGGATTTGAATGTGACTACAGTAGGAGCACATCTGAACTCCTTTGGAAGCTGGTTCCAGCTGCGGCTGGCATAATAGCTAAAAGCAGCCTGTCCATGCTCAGAGTGAACCCTTGGTATTTCTAGCTGATGTGATCCTAATGATCTGAGTGTTCTGTTGGGTTTATATTCAGTGAGCATATCTGCAATATATTGAGGTCCTAGCCCATTGAGTGATTTATATACCAGTAATAATACTGTAAAATCAATCCTAAATGTAACTGGGAGCCAGTGTAAAGACCTAAGGACTGGTGTGAGATGTTCATATTTTCTGGTTCTGCTCAGAATTCTGGCAGCAGCGTTCTGTATGAGCTGCAACTGTCTTATGGTCTTTTTAGGAAGGCCAGTGAGGAGTCCATTACAGTAATCCACCCTGCTGGTGATGAAAGCATGCACAAGTCTCTCTGTCTTGACAAGTCTTGACTGGAAACAAAGCATCTAATTCTTGCAATATTTTTCAGATGATAGTATACTGATTTAGTTATTGCTTTGACATGACTACTGAAACTAAGGTCTGACTCTAGAGACACACCGAGATTCCTGACTTGATTTTTAGTTGTTTGAACCCTAGAGTGAAGGTATGCATTCACCTTGAGAACTTCATCTTTTTTTCCAAACGCAATGACTTCAGTTTTGTCTTTGTTTAACTGAAGAAAGTTTTGGCACATCCAACTGTTTACTTCATCAATGCATTTGGCACAGGGAGTCAATTGGGCTGTAGTTGTTAGGCGATAGGGCTAAGTAGATCTGTGTATCGTCTGCATAGCTATGGTAAGCAGTTTGGTTCTTTCTCATTATTTGGCTCATTGGGAGCATATACAGGTTGAATATGAGTGGCGCAAGAATTGAGCCTTGAGGGACTCCGCATGTCATGGATGTCCTCTCAGACTTATGGTCTCCTATACTCACATAATAACCTCTCCCTTCTAAGTATGACCTGAACCATTTTAGGACTATCCCAGAAAGCCAGAAATGTAGTCAAATTTTTCAAACTGGATGACCACAAACATTGTTTTAGGCCCGGTAAACATTGTTCATTAACATATACAAAGTAATAACAATACAACAATATTTGTAACAATACAAAGTGGGTTGAAAATCGGCGAAGTTGCACTCAAAGTTACTTTTTTACATTGTAGGACTATTGAAATGAGGAAAAATCAGTAATGTGGTTTAAAAAAAGAAAACCTGAATGGCAGTCAAAGCATCTAAAACACTTTCACTTGCACAAATTTAAAGTTTTATCCTGAAATCTTGATATTAGAAAATAAAGATTTATGTCTATTTCCATTAGTCAACTTCCTTATTGAATTTCAACTCATGAAGGTCTTCAACTTGCCCATTCCTTAAGTTGTGGTTGTTACATGTCTGTTTGACCCCTAGGGCAACCCCAATCTCACAGGGTTAAAGCCAGATATGTTCCTAGAAAAATAGGTTAGCTGAAGTACTGAGTGTGTTTTCATGTTTGTGTGTGCAATTACCTGCTCAAGTCATGCTGGGGCAGAATGCCAGAGGTCACAAGTGTTTTCTCTGTAAAAGTTCTTGTACCCTTTTTAAAACATATTTTCCACATACATTTAGTTGTATGTCAGTGTGCGCATTAATTCTAGATAAAATTCACATAGAGAATTTTGAAAAAGGTTTTTTTTTTTTTTAACTGTGCCACAATATGTTGAGGTACATTTTTGTGTTTTATGTCCATGCAAGTAAAACTAACCTAAATAAAAAACTTTGTGGGCCAACAACTGGAAGTGTTTTAGCATTGGTAATTATTCAAATGAAAATTATTCAAAATGCTTGATGCCAATTTAATAGCTGTAAAACCATTTTAAAACCCATTTGCTACTGTAAAACTGTAACCATATCAAAAACATCTAAGTTATGAGTGGAATATGGTTAATCTTGCCTCTTGTTATCGGATCTTGAAAACTCACATTTTTAGTTTCCATAGTCCATTTCAAATCCATACAGAAATGCCTATCTCAGAAAAGTGCAAAGTCAAGTGTGTATTTCATATTTCTCCCCTTATATTTTCGTATTTTGAAAGGGCGGTCAAACTGCTCCATAAGTGTCTGACTCAACCCGTAGTTATTGTATGGGTATAAGAGCACTTGTTTGAGATTGAAAAATAAAAGCAAAATATTTTCACAGTGATATAATTGCACCGGTTTAGCCCCACATTTCCTTGAAACCTTTTATCATAAATCATTTTCCATGTTTAGATTGCTAACTAGAGCAATCCATCTATTTCATCTCTCATTGCTGCCGCTGTTTCCTACCATGTGCTGGCCTGTTTCTCTTCAGTTGCACCCTCTCCACAGCGTATCTTTAGACCCCTATGCTCTATCTGCCTATGTGTGCTTCTGAGTGGATGACATAGGAGACCCTGTATGTGTGTGTTTTTGACGGAAGTTAAGATAACGTATTACCTCCAAAAAAAACTATACCATGACTGTGGTGAGTGGTGAGTGTGAGTGTTTTTGACAGTGGTTAGAAAGCCTTTAAATTTATGATGAAACTGAAGTAGTGATTGATCTTTTCTACCGTATTCGGAGGATTATCCAAAAAGGAAAAAACAATTAGGGTCAGACTTGGTTCTGTGGATTAGTTGTTGATTAGAGGGACTGGAGGCAGATCTGAAAGTGAGCTTGCAGTTGATTGTAAAAAGTTTTGATGTTTAAATTCCGTATAGCATTTAAAATGATTTATTTTAGTTTTAAATTTATTCAAGCAAAATAGTATATCATTTCAATATAGGCTTACTGCACAACAGTTTATCGATATCACATGTATTCCAATGCTTATGTTATGTTACTTATAACTCGTTCCCCCACGCTGTTGTTTGGTAACGCATTGCCATTGGAAAAAGAGAGAACATAGCTGTTGTGTTCGAGCGTGAATGTGTGTGTTTCTGCTCACAGTCAGGGTGTTATCCAATGCCGTTGTCTCTGCGCTCTCAGCTGTGATTGAGGGTGATTGAGGATAGCTTTGATTGAAAGTGAAGTGAGCACTGTGTGATGTCCCATCTCTCGACCCCATGCTCCTCCAGTTTGAGTGGGAGATGGAGGGGCTTAACCTCCCGCCCAGCCCCTTGGCCTCTCAAAGAGTTCGCTATCATATCAGCACTCCCGCTATGCACACCCCAGGCTGGGACGGACAATTGGGTATGTGTCCGCAACCGGTGTGAAAGTTTTTTTTCATCTGGAGATGCAAGAACCCAAACCCTCATCCTTTACACATGCCAGTGTAAACAGTTCGTATACTGAGAGAATAAGGCTATGTCTGCATTATTCCAGATACATTTGAATAGGGATGCACGGATACAGAGATTCTGGCCGATATCGATAACCAATCATTCTTTATGGCCCGGTTTCACAGACAGGGCTTAGTTTAAGCCAGGATTAGGCCTTAGCTCAATTAGGGCATTCAAGTAGTTTTCATAAACGTGCCTTAGAAATCTTGAGACAAAATTTAAGATATGTCAGTGCAAGTTGCTTTCAGTTAAAACCACTCAAACTGGCATTTTATAGTCTGGGACTATGCTTAAGCCTTGTCTGTGAAACCGGGGGTATATTTAGAAACCAATAACCAATGTATTGGCTGATGAATCTGAATTTGTTTATATACATTTTTCTGAGCCTGATTACAAAAACAAAAGCCTAACAGTGGATAGCTGCTTTTATTTTAAACCCACAACTGCAGAAAATAAGGAAACTCCAATGGAATATCTAGACCCACAACCATCCCCCCCCCAAAAAACACACACACACACACACACACACACACACTAAATGCAGCATACTTTGATCCCGCTAAAGATTCTTTAACTTTTAAAATTATTTTTACATTCCTATGTCTAATTGCGATTCTGTTGTCCTCTTTTTATCACAATGAAAAACTCCCACACGTCCCCATCATGTCTTCTCTCTAGCATAAACTCTTCTAAAGCACACAGAATCTGCTGCTTGCTGATGTGTCACATCATGCTGAAGGCATGGCCAGCAGCGTGCATCTAAAGTGATTCAACCGGCTAAAGTGATTTCAGCTTTAATATAACGACCTAATTTTCTTCTTATTATAATGATAACATTAAAAATGAACATTTATCAGCCGATACTGATTTCTTTTTTAAAACGCTCTGTCCACATACCATTTCAAGCTATTTCCAAATGTTGTTCATTCACACTGAAACGTCTGAAACATTTAAATCATCTTGCTGCACGGGTTAAACATAAAGCACATTGAGATGATACAGAAACAAGGCATAAAAAAGTTCTCATGCAATTTCCCTCATGTTTTGACACAATTGTGAGTAAATTATCTGTTATCTTTGCAGTAATGTTATATGAAGATTGTGTAATCCAGCAGTTTTCAAAGTTGGGGCACCTCCCCTGACATGCTCTGGCACCCCCCTGGATAGGCATGCCTCAACTTTGAAAACAGGTTTTTGGGCAAGACCAGTCAGATTTTCAATCAGATAATTTCAAACAGTAAACTACTGGAAAGTTTTCAGTCCAAAGATCCAGCGAAAACATTTAAACAGTCGGTCCAAAACACCCCTAATGCAGAGAAAACCCGGCTGATGGTGAACAGAATAGTGTATTTCAAAGCACAATCTCTCTCCTATTCAGAAATTGTTTCGGAGCAGCCCAAGACGTTTCTCATCGGACTGTGAAATACAGACTGAAAAGTGGCTCAAAACACCCAACCGCCGCATGAGCATATGATACGCAAACTATATCTCTTGGTTGGATAAAGCAAACCACTGTCGCACTAGTAAAGTTTTGATGGATGACAACTGTAATCAAGCTAAAGACGATTGCAGTGACATACAGGAGTCGTACATTAGGCAGACGAGACGATAGTATGTTATTATTGATGCACAAACAAACTGTGTGTGTGCGGTGCTCTCGGCACACTGATCGCAAATTAAAATTAGTACGAATTAGGAGTTGGCGAGGCGCCATTGTGTATGTTCTGTCAAAAGGCAGGCTCACTATCTTTGACTTTAAAAACCCTTAGTATAAAGTAACATTTATTTTTAACAACACTATAAAAGTAGGCACAACAATGGCGGTATAACCTTAGATGTTTATGGGTACATTGTGCGCCACATGACTAAACATGCGTCATCGCTTTTGAATATCTCAATTTCCTTACTATATACGGGGGGAAACTGTAATGGATCTAACCTTACATTTCATAATTTTACAGTAAAATACTGTTTAAATATTTTTTTAAGTTGCCTGAGTGTGTGTGTATACAGTCCTAAGTTTGTGTGAATAAAGCTTCTGTGATACAGCCCAGACTGAATAGCGTTCTTGAGGGTTTTTGTGTCTGGTCATTCTGCATCAGTGTGTTGGAGAGTGGGCTTGAACGCCCCCTGGCTATTTAATTTGCTTTAATTGGCCAAAAATAATAATAATTTGGATTCTCCCCTGTCCGTTATTGTGGGGATTCATCAGGCCTGTCAGACCACCATCCATCCATATCTATTGTTTTTGATGATGGCATGCAAAGACTGTAAATAGCCTGTGGCGTTTAGGTGATGACATGATGGAGTCTAGCTGTGCCAGTGCCTTAATTAGGAATGCCACACGCCCGTCAGTGCCACGGGGCAGAGCTCAGCCCTGCAGGCCGAGAGGAGAAGAACCACGGTACGTCGGGGATGGGAGGGGAGCGACATGTCAGACTGCTTAAGGGCGCCACCGTTGTCTAACGTGTGACTGACAGATACCAGACAAGATGACAGGAGTAGTGTGTGTTTGTGTGTGTGAAACCTAATGAAGTGGAGTTGATGCTGCATGTGTATTTTCATACGTGGATTTTATAGCATCTGCAAAAAATATTTTCTTAATCAACGTGTCTAGCTTCTCAAAAATATCTATAGAAAGATCAATATCAGTCTGACAAAAAAACAACAACATCTTCCTTTAGTTTGTCTAAAATGAAACCTTTAAAGTGCTTGTAAATGTACTTAGCCTTTACACTTTCGGGTGAATAAACCTATTAATGCAATTCTTGTGTTGTTACATATTTTATTGCATGTTGAATGGAATTTTTTTTTATTGCCGTATTTTGGATTTTTTTTTTTTTTACTTTGAGTTCACCATTTTGAGAGGATATGCTCAAAACAACTGAAAACTAGGCTATATGCAAGCAAAATGTACACTAATGTCTTAAAGTTTGGAGTTGGCAAGATTTTTTTAATGTTTTTGAAAGAAGTCTCTTATGCTCACCAATGCTGATTTTTATTAAATAAAAAAATACAGTAAAACAGTTCAGTATTGTGGAAAAATGATCAGTTTTCTATTATAATCTATTTTAAAATATAACTTATTTCTATGATGCCAAGGTGGAATTTCCAGCAGCAATTATTCTGGACTTTTTTTGTCACCTGATCCTTCAGAAATCATTTAATATGATGATTTGGCACTGAAGAAACATTGCTTATCATCATCAATGTTGAAAAGCAGGATCAACGTTTTAATGATCAATGTTTTTATTCGGGATTCTTTGATAAATAGAAAGTTCAAAAGAACAGCATTTACTGTATACAGACATCTTTTGCAACATGTATTTTACTGTCAGTTTTGATCAACTTAATCTCCTTTCTGAATAAAAGTATTTATTTCTTTTAAGTAAAAATCTTACTGACCCTAAACCTTTAAACAGTAGTGTATGCTTTTTGAAAACAAGTGTTAATATCTTATCTCTTTTTTTTATTTATGAATTTATCCTGTATTATATGAGTTGATCAATAAGATCAATGTTGTCATTGCGATTAATAGCGAACATATTATGGATGATGGTATGCTGAGCAAGACCGATACAAAAGAACTTGACGGTGAGTGTGCTTGGACATGGTCTCATGACATTGTACAGAGTTTATTTTGGCTTGTGCTGATTAGCTGATATGGAGGTGCTGCAGACACACCACTCTGACTTACTGGGGCTTTGCAGACAAAGTGCTCTCCACAGAGCCACGCTGAGACAACACAAGGGCAATGACATCAGTCCGACCACACAGTTCACACACAGATACCTGATAACACCTCCTTCTGACTCACGCCCTTCACGCACTGATTACATTCAGTTTGAGGGGCACAGCCATTATGCGTTATGGTAGATTATAAGAACACTCTTGAACGTGTCTCAATGCTGATTACGTTGTTTGTGTCTCACGTTGTTCATATAGTGAGATGATGTGCGTCTCAATGCTGATTACGTTGTTTCTTTTTCAGCTAGAATTGTTGGTAACATTTTCTGTGAAGCCAGTGTGCACTATGAAGGTATTCTTAAATTCACAAGGCCTTCTTCTCTTTACACTTTACAATCAATGACATGCGAATGTAAATAATTGTAACCAGTTACTGTATGATAGAAGACACATGATCAAACTGCAATTTTCATTTGTTATATTATTTTCCCTTTGGATATTTAAACAATAAGATGTAAGATTTCATGTATATGGTGCATATATTTGTCCCTATAGGTACAATGATATTCCCCAAATATCATCACTGAAAATATGAAACATTAAATTAAAATCATGAAAATTAAATCTGCTACTCTCTACTTTAAAGTAAATAAACAGTAAAAAAAACTAATAACATGTATAATAATGTTAATAAAACAAATAACTTTACAATAAAGACACTTTACAGAACTTTACAGAAAGGTTACATTTTACAATAAGGTTTTATAAATAAATGCATATCTAAAGTGAAATAACATCAACATACTATTACAGCATTTTTTATTCTAGATCAATGTTACTTTTTAACATGTAACATTAAACATGAATATGTTTAAATATATTTTAATATTTATAGATTAAAACGAGCTGTACAAATAATTTGATAAGCTAACTAATTGAAACTTCCAATAAGAACTTCCAATATAAATTGGAATAAATTAATTCGTTCTTTGAAAGTATTTCTAAACTGTTTCATAATTAAATGTGAGACAGTGAGTCTTTGGAGTATGTTTCTGCTCTAAGCAAGCTTGAGGATATGACTGCTCTTAGTTAACAATGCACTTAATGCAGAGTTAAGTGCACAAGCTGTTTGCTTTCGCAAAGCCCGTCCTTTCATTATCACATTAAAAGTGTAGCTATACAACTTCCCCAGCCTTTGTGAGTTAATGACATCTGACTGCCCCATGTGTGCCACCACTGGCAACATATTCACTTTCCATTCATTACCCTGTAAAAGGAGAACTGAGCTAGCCCTGGACCAGGTGTTTAAATCTTACATTTATCAAAAAGTCCCTCAGGAGTGCAGCAGCTTCACAAAGACTGAGTTTATGTGGAGACTGGGTACAATCTCTTGCCTTGTTGTGTGCAGCCATGCAGAAAAGTAAATATAAAAACTTGTTTTTTGGAACCTGCACCTCACTACACATTCAAAGTTTCACTGTTTGGCCCATCAGTCCATTGGCCTGGTCCTAAAAGTGTATGTATTAACATGGTTTATACTTCATAAAGTCCCTTCATAAAGGGAACTCCTGATATTCTAGGCCTAGGTAAAATTGTCCCACACCCAAGTCTCTGTATTAGTGTTGTTGTAATTAAAAAATAAATGAATGCCTGTTTGATTCAGCTTTTAATATGTAATTGGATTTTGTACTCACTGATCCTAAGTGATCACTGTTTGTTTTATTGTGTATTTTATTGTAATTTTTGTACAGCACTTTGGTCGGTTGCCAGCCGGTAGTAAATGTGCTCTATAAATAAACGGAACTTGAACTTGAACTTGAAATGAATGCCTTTTAAATTCTAATTCAGTGGCTAAATTTGAAATGATTTTGAATTGAAATGAACAGAATTGCATTTAGAATTTGAATGTAAGCAAATAGTTATAATTAACTGCAATTCAAAAGCATTTTTACCTAAAAAAACATAGTCTCTTAAGACAAACCTTAGCCTTGTTTGAATGTTTTGAAAAAATGTTTTAAAAGCCTTGGAGTTTAAATGTTTAATTATGGACAGGCGGACAGACAGGTTCCTCTTCCTGTCATTCTAATTCAACTTCATTTTGACCAATTCATTTCAAATTCACACTCACAAATTGAAACGGAGCCAATTCCATATCTGTTCAAGTAATCGTAATAGTGCCTTGGCTTAGTAAGTCAAATGCACTTTCATTTTCAATCCTAAATTTAGAGTTTCATGACTTTGCATTCTACAGATATGAAAGCAGTTCCAACAATTAACTAAGTCCAGACTGCTTGGAGAGACTGTCCTCAGGATGGATGGAAAAGTAGAGTCAGCAGACCCTGGGTGCTCAGTCCCTCACCCTTCAGCCAACAGAAATCACCAGAACAGTTCCAAGATTAACAGTGTGACTCATCGTGTTCTCCCCTGGTACTTGCCCTAGGTGAAGTGTAAATTAAATCCTTCAAAAAATCTAGAGAGGCTTGTTCAGTGCTCCCTCAGTGGTGACTGAACTGGCCAAGAGCATATGACTCTGTTTGAAAGGTGAGGGGTTTAGGCAGTCACTTTAATGTCACAAAGGAAGACTAAACTCAAAGAATATAGGTAGAGTCAAATCAAGTCACATTTATTTATGCTTTTTACAATACAGATTGTTTCAAAGCAGCTTCTTGTGTAAACTCACCAGAAAAATTGTATTGCGGCAAGAACATTAAGAAGGGAATTCACAAATTGCTGTTTATTGCATACAATATCTGCATTTTTTTAAGCACCCAATTTACTAAACTAATTGTGAAAATCAGGTAAAGGCACAAATGCCACAAAAAAAAAAAAAAAGCTGTGTGCACTTCAGTGGTACAGTTACTGCTTTGCATTCAGTTCATCTTTATCGAGCAAATCATTAATTTATGGGAGGGGAGTCATTTGGTTTCTTAATGTTTCATTTTAGGAGCCAATGGCTCCCTCGTCACTTTTATTTTGTCTGGAGGTCTTAGATGCTTAGAAGGGCTGCACGATATCGAAGAAAAATGAGATTTGTGATAACTCGTTATATAATGTGATATTTGATATGTAATACGATAATGCTTTAAGTGTGTAAAAAAATGTAAATTATATTTAAAAACCAAAAGTGATTACAAAAAGAATGTGAAAGAAAGCATCCCTACAACTTCTGAAAGGGAACAGCAGTGTTTTAGCATTCCATAAAAACTAACATTTTAATGTCATTGTCAATGTTTCAGGTAGACCTACATTAGGTTTATTTAATAACAGAAATAATCAACTGTAAAATTAATCACTGCATTGTCTTCACTGTACAAATTAAATATAATCATTTTCTTATAAAAGCTACAAAAGTTGTTCAGTCAAGAGAGCAGTGAGTGATTTTCTCTTTGCCTTTTGTTGTTTCATTAACATTAAGCACACAGACAGAAGCAGGCTTATTAGGCAGCTGTCACTTTAAGAGCTGCACGGATCCAATATAGTGTTACATGCGTGCTTTCTTTCTCAGCTGTTACATGAAAATAACTAACTAAAACCAAACGTATTAAAAAAATTAACACTTAAACTCACATCAACGTCATAAAAACTACCTAAAATGAAAAAGAAAAATACGCTTTATTTGAAGCGTAATTTGTTTCGTTTGTCTCATGTCCCATTAGTACATGAAGAGGGCGGGGTTTATTACCTATACTGTATCCAGCAACCTGGGGCGATCAAAACGTTTTGGCTTCATTTTTCAGGACTTGTGTGGCACACTTAATTAGGCGGCTTTCTGTGTGCGCGAGTACTTTGCTCATTGCATTTAACGTGCGTATCGCGATATGTGCATTTGCGATATTTTGATAAATTCGATACATTGTGCACCCCTAATGCTTAGTAAATAATTGTTAAACAATTTTTAAACATTTGGCTTTCCATATGCCCTTCTGTCGGATCACATGAGGGTCATTCCGAAGCGTGAAATGAAGTGGGAGTCCCAAACTTATCCCTGACCCCAGACATTGATAGGAACACTTTCCCAGTGCCTGCGTGTCGGGACGCCGCCCCATGGCGCATTCCTGCCCTATCACTGTCCGCTGTGAGCACAGGCACTGCCGATAGGGCTGGACTGTGTCACTACATTGTGACAGAGAGAGACTGGAGCTCCCAGTCCTAATTTGTTGCTGACCAGCGGTCTGCTTTCTGTTACACAACTCCTCTGATAAGATGCAGATTCATTCTCTTTCTTATTTTTCCACTCAGGCCAATGAACTCTTTTGTGTCTCTCTTTGAAACTTATGACCCCAGCCAGGTCCCCCCTGTGAAAATGCTGAAGATAAATGACTTGTCTACAAGGTGATGCCTGCTGCTCACTGACAGTTTCCACCCAAAATAACATATGACATGCATTGTTTTGGCTTCGGGCCTGTTAGAGATTGTCTCAAATGCTTTTTGCCCAGTCAGACAACCTTAAAGAGGACAGAGATTAAGTCCGGACAGGGTCTCCACTGGGCAATTGTGCGATAAGAAAGTCCTGGCTGCTCAGGGAATACCTTTTATTTCACATTCTTTGTATGCATCTGGACAAGGATGGGATTAATTTGCAAACCAAGTAATAAAACAAGTGAAAAACAAGATTGCGGTAACTGTTTGAGTAATGACTAATAGACGACTTCAGATAGAAAGAATATGTGGCATTGAATTAGTCAAAGCAACGGTTCAGCTGTGCAGTTCTCTAAGGGAATAGGTTCTCTTCCAACCAACCTCTATAGTTGATTAACCGTCCCCATGAGGTTCCTTATTTAAACCATTCATGAAAATATGAAAGCTGACTTGTAGCAGCCTGATTGCAGCTGCATGATGTCTACCAAAGCATATGCATACATAAGCATATTTCTACAGACTGTGTTGCATGACACAAAATATTACTTGTTACCTTGTCCAGATCCCTCGCTAGTCCCAACATCTTCCCCTGCTTGTTTACTTACGGTCTGCTCACTGTCTGGTCTCTGGTGCCTCTGGGCAAACTATATACCTCCTAGAAGGCATACTCTTTAGAATTACCTTAGACCTGTTTTCGTTTGTGGAGAAGAAATATCCAAACTGCTAGAATTGCACAATGGATCTGTACCAGATCGATTGTTGACCGATATTAGAATGTCTTTATTTATTGTATGGGTCAACATTTGTCTATTCAAATGTGCATGTCTCATTTCCCCTACTTTCACATTTATATTACCTTTGCTGTCATCTACTGCTCATTAAAAGGTAATCTTTAAAAACACTTATAAATGTAATCTTTAATAAATGTAACATTCTTGTTAAATGTAATCTTTAGCGAATCTCAAAATTAAAATCCATTTTGCATACTGTACATTATAATTTATTGGCCATTTTAAATGCTTGATTGTAGTATTTATTTTATTTTGAATTAATTTACACAACATAGTATAGTTTCAATATCTGCTATTTTTCTGTAATCAGGAAAAAAATATCGGCTGATTATCAGCCATAATTTTAATATTGGCGCATCTAGCTATGCTACTCTATTACCTTCTTGCATTAAATGTATGGCAGCCATTCAATGAATATTTTACAGTATGTTCTAGATTGTGTGCAATATTATAGTATATTTGTGAAGGCATGAAAAAAACAATGGTCAGCTAGTTGAAAAAACAATATGGTGAATTATGATGGTAAAACAATATGACATTGCGAAATGTATATTCCAAATCTCAGTTCCCCTGATTTAGTTCCTTTCAGTGCACAGGGAAAACCACAGTACGATGAAAAAGAGGCATTGCCAATCTAAATGACAGGCTTTCCTAGATGGGAGTGTTAAACCTTAGAGATCAGACCATGCTCCAATTTATTAAATAATTTCTCAGAGTGCAGATCCTTCACCTATGAACTTTTTTTAATCATCAGCTGATGAAGTAGTCCAAGTCTGTGAGATGGAGGAGTTGTATTATGCTTGGAAAGCCTTCTTGACTTCGGCAGCCTTAAAGAACATTTGTGAAGCGACCATGTCCTTCCCAGCTTTTAATAAATCCAGATAGCACTGTTATTTTAGCCTTTTTCTGAGTCTGACTATCGAAGTAGTGGGGAACGAAAATATTATGGTCGGCCACCATCAATTCTGTGAGCTCTGGAAAGCCACAAAACCCTCTCTTTGTTTCACTGAGTCCATCTTACGGTTTAATGAGAAAATCAGGCTTAGGACTGCCATGCTGGTGGGATCCCTGGGCGAGAAAGGAAGGTGGAAAAGTTGATAGTCTCTGCTCTTTTTCCATCCCTCAATATTTTCATTCTTGTATGCCTTTTCTTCCATTTTGTTTGAACCAATGTCTTAGTTGTCATAGTTTAAAAGGACCACGCTCTCAAGCCATCCTTTGGCTCTAACATCAATCTGTTGTTATGCACAGTTATGCACTCATAAAGGTGACATTTTGTCGCACTAGCCATAACCAAATAATGCCAATAGCATTCTCGTGCCGAGATGATTTTAAACATTTTTCTTCAAAAGTACTATTCATTTCTTAAGGGGTAAAGCTTTTAGTTTTGAAGTGCTCCACCATCCTCTCTAACTCAACCAATCAGTCTTTCAGAGAGAAAGACGGATGTAAAAATCTATTTGAATGTTGAAGAAAACTAATAGCATTATCCCTAAAACACTGGGGATCACTGGAGCTATCCAGAGACTAGCCAGAACATTCATGCCTTTGTGCGTTGAGCGAGAGAGAGCCCCTCTTCACCGTAGCTTGGACTTTGATTTAGAGTGCACTACGAATCCCCGCAGTAATTTGTGCAAAAAGGAAAACACAGACATTTACTGTGCCGATCCAGATATGTTTAGTGGCCGTATACCAGCCCATCTGGTTTCATTTTAATCCAGTTGGAGTCACACATGAAATTATCCTTGGCTGTCTTCATTTTATTAGTCAGCTTTGATTTATGACCTTCAAAGTAAAAAATAATTGGCCGACATTGGATGTCTTTTATAAGACTTGTTCGGGGGCAAACACGAAAAGCTGGAAAATGAGTCGAAACAGAAGGAATGCATGACGTTATGGCTTGAGAGTGAGCAGAGCTCCAGCCGAGCTTCATTGTGTATTTTTACAACAGGCGCCTCTTTGGCCAGTTATGTTCCGCCATGCCAAGGACTTGTGTACACAGCATCAAACAGGTCATGTAACTTTTGGATAAAAAAAAAACATCTTCATGCGATAGGTCAGCGAGCAGTGCAAATATTCAGCTGTGAAGCAGTTGGGGCCATGGGAGAGCGCTTGGCGTTCTGCTAAAAAAGCTTTATATGGGTGCGGACTGGAGGCATTTAAAATGCTCGCGTCTGTGAAAATGTGCTTCCAGAAAATTTTGTCAGAAATAATGTCAAGTTCACAGATGTCACATCTGCATATGTAATCAATGTGGACTTTTTTCCCAGCCTGTCTCAGATATTTTCCAAGTAATTTCATTTAACTCGGGGGCAGCTTCTGCATTCAGCTCAAGTAACTTGGTAGTACTACAGGCTACTTTTCTCTTTATCTTTTTCCATCTCTCCCTCTCTGACACTACTCGCTATGCCAGCAGGCATCAGGACAGCATTATGGGAAGTGCTTGTAAACAAGCATGCAGAGTGACTGTGTGGTGTCTTCACAGAGCATTGACTCATTGACGCCCAGGCACACTATATGGCTAGGCCTGTAGTGGGAGGTAAATACATCTTGGAAGCAGTAGATTAGCATTTGATTTTCTTTGTTTGAGATGACCAAGTGAGGGAAATATTTATGCTTTTCAAACAAGGAGTTCAGTGCCTTTTCACTATTCGACCCAACAATTACATGCCCACCTTAGAAGCGAAATTATTTCACTTCAAGAATGTTAATGACCATTGCGTGTCAGTGTGTGTACTATAAGTGTGTGGTCTAACAATCCATCTAGTGAACAGATGACGTAAATACTGACAGAAACGTTATTTTTTGGGTAAGGGTTATGGTCCCAATGTGTTTGGATATAGAAGGCACATTAGGATGGATCTGGTGGTGTTTTGGCTGCACAAAATGCAGAGTCTTGATTTGCAAGTATTAGCTGTCACGGTTACAGGCATGGTTAAATTCCTACAGTGAGTTAATGTTATGCATTAATTTCAGTTGAACTGTTGATTCATGTTGTTATCCACTGATTGCTCTTATGTCAGATTCAAGCCGATTTTCCTCCATATCCGACATTCACATTCAATTGCATTTTGCCCCATAGTGGCAGTCGCACAAACTTTTAAACTGGTTGTGAAGCAACCGTTAACTTAACACTTATTCACAATGTTAAATTGAATGAATAATGATATTCACACTAAACAAATGACCACCAGTGCATATTGGTCAAACTTTGCTCTCATATTTTTGTCTTAGAATACACCACATTCGCTCTAGCATACACATATGGTCTAGATGTAAAAGTTCAAATATTTCAATCAAAATATCCAAAGCTCAAATCTTTCAAATCTCAAGTGTGTTCACACTTTGTGTTCACTTGGTTCGTTTGGTCCAGACCACAATTTTTTTTTTTTATAATTTCGTACTGGTCCACTTAGTATTTACATTAGCATTTTTAACACCGAACCTAAAGGCATAGGGATACGTTCACAACCTGATTGGTCGGCTTTTATGACATATATTTCGAGATGGAACTTACTGAACATCCCCAAAAACTTGTAAAGGGTTTTTAAAATGTGTACAGGACTCAAAACAGCGGAAGGAATTGCTCCGTCACACACACAAACGAAGATCTGCTGCGAGGAGACTCGGTTCTGATGCCTGTACCGAACTGTAATGGGCAACATCGTGTCTATAACGAATAACATGGGTATGCTTAAGCATTCTGTCCTTTTTTAGGCTCACATCTTGTGAGATCATGTCCTGTTTTTGGTTAATTTACATATCTTTGGTCCGCGTCGCATTCGTATTTCTTCTGAACCACACCAGAGTTTGTTTGGAAGCAGACAGAGATCGGTCTCGCTCCGCTTTTTTGGTGCGCACCTGGGATCAGATGGTAGCGTTCACACTTATTCAAATGAATCGCACTGACAGAGCAATCGTACCAGGGATCATTTAAATTGAACCAAACATGCCAAGTGTGAACACACCCTCAGATATCTCTCCACACAACTTAAGGCCCTTTCACACTGAGCGCGGTACGATAAAGCTAAGCGAATTGCCAACAAACGGAGCTTTCACACTGAACGCGAAAACGTGAAACATTTTTATTTGTAGCTCTCTGACTCCCTGACTCATAACAGACGACCTTTACCTTCTGTTTTTGGGGGAACTTATACCCTGTGGATTGAGACATACCTTGCTGCTGCTGCATTGCCCATGACTGATAATGGCATGTGGGAAGTAATGGTTCGGGGAAGATGGGAGCAAAGCTCTTCCTGGAGTCTGAGAATGTGTGATCACTCATCGGAAGAAAACAGTGCTCTGTACACTGTTTAAAGCTCTTCAGATCGCATAATTCAGTGGAAAATGAATAGAAATGGTAATCTGTAAAGAACATGTAAGAATAAATCTGTTCTCAGACACCAATGATAATACTCAACATCCATTCTCTTCTCTCTTCTGGATAATTTTTCTTCTGTTCACACAGGTTTTCAAAACAGCTCCACCACTCTCATACTTTAGTGCGACAGCAGCGGCTCGGGTAAGCTCAAATATAATTGGACGGCTCTTTTATCGCGGGGCAACGTGGGGAAAAATCGACACACTATTTTAAAAAATTCTCGCTTTGTCGCGCTGCGATTGCACGCACCCGGTATGAATGCCTCCAAAGGGATCTATTGTTTCGATTTAAGAGTGCCATTGCATCGCACATTTGCGCGGTTTCTTGGCACTCAGTGTGAAAGGGCCCTTAGACTGTAAGAAATAAATGGGGCCATTTTCGATGTGAGCTGCATTCATGATTCAGAACAAAAACCAAGTGCCTTCAGACAGTATTATTGAGAATTATTTCAGTCAGGACTAAGTCAGGTTTAGATTTGAGCCTGAGGACGGTGTAATTTTTGTGCCGGTAAATTCATAAAAAAAAGAAAACACTGCATTGATTGTCTGCAACATTTTTCTGAATACTTGCTTTTGTTCTTGTCCTTGGCCACTACTTGTAAGAAGGTGTTCTAGGTTCAGCCGATGAATTAAGGTTTCAAAGAAGGGAGAGTGGATAGAGGGGCCAAAGAGAAGGGGGAAAAACTGCCGCATATGCGAGAGAGAGATTTTGCACACCTTCAAAAGCAAAAAAGCAGCAGATCGAGAACATTTTCTTTTCCTTTTTTCAGATTTGGAAGGCAGCCTAAAAATGTGCCTGTCGCAGATGTTTCAACAGAAGGTGTTTGCATGCTGTTCGTTAATACACTGCCATACGGGACACAGTATGACCACCACAATACCCAGTAAGTAACACTCTCTGTGTGTAGAGCGGAGAGCCAACTTTACCTTCTGTTTTTGGGGGAACTTATACCCTGTGGATTGAGACATACCTTTCTGCTGCTGCATTGCCCATGACTGATAATGGCATGTGGGAAGTAATGGTTCGGGGAAGATGGGAGCAAAGCTCTTCCTGGAGTCTGAGAATGTGTGAAGGGCTCAAGTCGATCACTCATCTGAAACATAAGGGATAATGTGAACCATTATTGTTCCTGATTTGTCCTGATTTTTCTCCTCATTTCTTGGCTGTAATTTCTAAGATGGTCTTTGGTGAGCATGTTGTGAGTTAATTTTTTCATCTATGTAACAAAATAATGTGGAATTTAAAGGAAAAACAACATAAATGATGTATGAGGATAACTTTTAAATGAGAGGCTCCCTTGTTTCCCACACTAAGGATTGAGGAATTGGTCCATCCTCAACTGTTTTGATTCGATTGCAGTCCATGTAGACAAGCTTCACATTTTCCTGTAGACATGTTGTTCGTGTTATTGAAAGAATTTATTCTTTCCTGTTGTAAAATTCATAGGGTGTACGTTGCATTTTCTTTAGTACAGAATTTTAAATTAATTATTGAAGGCACAAACAAAACACCAATAGGGTTTTTTTCCCCTCAAGTTTTCCCAAAATCCCATTACGTACTATGGTGCAGTAATATATCCACAAAAAAAAAAATATTATTTGGATTTTCAGCTGCTAAAAAATGGCTTAAAACAGCCTAAGGTTGTTTTCTGGTCTTAGCTAGTTTAAAGTGGTCTAGCTGCTCTCCCAGCCTGGCAAAGGTTGTTAACCTGGTCCCTAAGCCTGACCAAGATGATGTTTAGTTGGTTTAGCCAGCCGTTCCTGCTTTTTTGGAAACCGGCTTGAGTAAGATGGGGTTTTTTTTAGCAGCTCACATGTACAAAACCTCTTTAAAACCATCAACACAGACCAGCTTAATCAGCTTGGCCAGTCTAGGAGACCATTTTAACATATTAGGCTGGTTTAATCTGGTCAACCTTGTTAATGTTTAGTCTTGGTGGTCTTTGAGATGGGCAAGAGGGGAGGAAAAAACTCCTGTCCAATATCGGCATCTATGTTTGCCATGACAATGAGTAGAAGTGGGAAAGCTGGACCATCGCACCAGTCCCCACTACGCCCTGTTTAGAAGGAAGTCCCCTGTGTCAAGCATTGTGCTGAATGACCCAGAGGGGACATTCCCAAGCTGTTTTTCAATACTGACATCGACATGGGATGGAAGTGTGTGAAGTGGGTTTAATAATACAGTCACAAGCACTCGCAACAGGCTCAGAGGCCACCAGAGACCGTAAAAACGAACACTCCGCCTTTTAACCTAATTCTGCTCCAGTGCATTACATCTGCTTAAACCCACACAGCGTGCGGCCTGCTCTCAATTACGGCATCTCCTCTCTTTCATCTGCTAAGAGTCTCTCTGACTTTCCAGAACAGATGCAGATATTGAGTAATTGAGACCGTCCCTGAATTCTTGGATGAGTGTCAAGAAGGTTTAACGTGACACAGTGGTTTGAATGTGTTGAAAACGCTTGGCACGGCATACTGAGTGGCACTTGATTGCTTATCTTCTGTATCTCAGCAGAATGATTCTCGCTTATTTATGCTCTCCAAACACTGAGGCAAATAAAATGCGTGAGTCAGCTTGAGAGGGTTTGTCACAGTGTTGAGGAGTAACTAACTGCGCGTATAGTGACACTGGTGCTAACCTATCTGCATTTTTTCATTTAAAATTTTAGTGCAGATTTCCAGTAACAAGTTGCAGGGAAGTGCAACAGAGCTAAATCACTATTTTTGGTTACCCTGTATAACTGGTCCTCCTCGCACCTGCTACAAGCAGGATTCAAACCAGGGCACGGGAGGTGGGCGCACTAACAAGGACGCTAAAGACCGCAGCCTCTAGTGTCAGTCACTAGTGCTCCTGTTAAAGCCAGGGAAGTGAGGTTTGCATGCACATAGCTCTTTACTAGCTGGTCTCAGTTATATCTGCATTGTGTTCCTTTACATGCTTAAGGTCGTTTCACTTTAAATAATGGTGATTTGGTGAGTAATCAGCTGATATATTGTAATTTTGATAATATTGCATTTGCCAATAACCGCATTCACTTGTCAAACTTACCTAATAACCTATGTTAACTTAAAACACACACACACGCACTGTGTGTGTGTATATACTGTATATGTATAGTTAAATATAACATTTAGTTAAATATTACTAAAACTTGATATACTGTAGCTCTCTGAAATTAATTTAGCATTAATTTAAAAAACAAAACTTACCGACCCCAAACTTTTGAACTGTAGTGTATTTTGTTTTAGTGAATATTGTGTAGTAAATATTGTAAACGTATTTCGGCAATTATCTCTGTTCCTAATTTGCTGACATTAAATTGCATATTGATATCAAATTTTATATTGTTCATCCTATATATTAAAAAAATGTATACTGGTCGAGCACTAGTTCATAGTTAATTATATTTTGTTTAATAATGTTAACCTAATGGATCCACCTTGTTTTTGCTCCAGATGAATACCTTAAAATACTTGATTACAATTCATCTATATCAGTCACCTATTTAAAATGATATTGCTGAATAATGGTTAATACTCAATGTATTTCTAGTGTAGTGTGTGAAATACACATTACAACATCATTTGTTCATCAACATCAAAACATCATTACTTTTGTGCATGTTAATGGTTTCCGTTATACTCTCTATTTTACACTTGAATATAAAATGTCCTCAAAATTTGACATATTGCATATTTGTTTCTCTGCTTCTCTCATTGACTTGCAAATGCATAGGAGGAGAAAAAAAATCATCAGTTATTAAAATTCAGGCAATGTATTCCTGTGTCTGCATTATATTTGAGAAACGTTATTAATTTCATATATCAAGTTTGGAGCGGCCATCTGTTCGCTCTGCACTGCTGCACCTCCCTCCATCTGCCTGGCTTTAGCAGGAGAATGAGAGAGAGAGAGAGAGAGGAGAAAGTAGAATTGTATGGTGCCACGGGCTCAGGCATCATGGGGAAGTTTCAGCGGGACTTTTTGATTTGTCACTCATCAGAGGCCGGCGTTCGCAGACCTGTCCTCAGTTCCTCTATCCCCAAGATCCACACTGCTACTCGGAGTCAATAACCAGCCTTGCCACAACCACCCCCCTCATTCCTACTTCTCCTCTCCTCCTCCTCCTCCTCTTCTTCATATTGCCTCTTTGTTTTCACTCTCCCTTGTCCTCCTCCCCCCTTCACATCCCTCCCTCCGTATCTAGAGGAAGCAGATTGCGAAGCCGGCACAGTGAGATGTGTCCCTGCCACAGTTAATTTAGCATCTGTGCCTCCATGAATATGAATACATTTACAAGTCTTGAATATAATTAGGCACTGAAGTGTGGAGAGGGGCACGCAGCTCCAGGTGGGAAGAAAGATGCTGGGAAAACAGGTTGGACTGTGAAGACTTGCAGACAGGTGACCTTTGTAAACAGCTCCTAAATCCTGCACTGAGCAAGATTGGGAACAACTGAGAAATAAAAACACCAGAATGATTGTATTTTGTCACTATTAATGTTTACGCAACACGATGATGGCGTGTTTCACTCGAGTGCGTTGTGAGCTGACAAACGTGTGTGTGTGTGTGTGTGTGTGTGTGTGTGTGTGTGTTTGTGCGTGTACATATGCTTATGTTTCCATTCAAAGGCTGTGCCTGCCTCACTGGCAGTCCAGAATGAACATTGTCTGCGATAAGTGAGTCAATAAGTCATTTCTGATGATATTTTATTTACCAAGGCACTCTGCCATCCAAACACAGGGGAGGAACATGCTCCAAAATGGCTAATGTTGTGTAGTTTTACCATATGCTGCTGTGTTCCAGCTTCAGCAAGCTGTAACAGCATTACAGCACTGTTCATTTGACATCATACATAATGTACTCTTGTAATAATGTAATTGGTAATAAAAAATATGGTATGTTGACACTTTTTTTTTGTTGTCAAAACAGCATGTTTAGACGAAAGTAGTAGGACCAAAATGCTTTTCCAGATATTTACACCTAATGTTTCGCTTGTGTGCAGTGGGACTGTATGTAGTGAGGGCTCAGAAATAAGATTTATTTTTCTACTAGTTCCAGTCTCTACTTTTACTCACTTTTACTCAGTTTATATTTTTTATTAAATGTTTTATCTTTAACATTCTTCAACATAATTTGTATTTCTATATTGTAACTTCATAAATTCATAAATCTAATTTAATTGTCAAAACATTTAACAATTTTATTTGTTAAAATTCTTTCTTTGCAAAATAATATAATGTTAATAATAAATACTATTGTTCATAGCCATGTTTTCAACTTAGTAATATAAAACATGGTGAAATGGCAAGTAATCATATACTATTTGGTCATTTTGAGCATACTGAATTGGCCTATAACCGAATCCGCTTGTCAATTAAATGTACCTCCTAATATTTTCTGTTGATTTGCTTTAGTTACATTTTTTTGTGAACTTTTAGTAAATACTGTGTGAAAGTATATCAGCAAATCTGTGCATCCAATTCACTGGCATTTTGACATAATGTTTAAGTTGTGTTCAGTGGGATTGTACATATTGAAGGTTCAACAATAATAGTTTAAATTTGTACTTGCACTTATTGGCCCCAATACAAAAATGGTAAATTTTTATGTTGTTTAAATATCTATGTGGACAAACCATGTGGAAATTCATCAGTCAACACCATTGCTGAATATATTCCCCTTAAAACTGCAGTGAACCAAAGACGGAGTTTGAAACCGTGTCCTAACCACAAACGTCATATAATCAATCCTGTCAACTTGCGGAGCGGCGCTTTATGGTTCCTATTATGCTCTCTAACACAGTAAGCACAAGAACACCTTTAAGAAGGGACAGGAAAAATCAGGGACATGCTGTATCTATAAAGCGGGTGAATTTTGTATATATGATGTACATTACGATGATAAAGTATATGCCTTTCTACACTAACTTTCTATGATGTTGAAAGCATTTCTAAGGATGCTGATTTTTATAAGGCTGCTGTCTGACTCTGAGATGGTGAACGGATACATGGTTTGTGTAACATTAGAAACACATTATTAGCTGTTTGATAAAGTAGTTTCACGAGTTCACATCTACATATAATTATTATGGTAAAGGTTATGCGTACTTGGCGTGCTGTCCGGGTGGAGGGCTCCGAGCTCAGAATTTCTGGGAGTACTCCCCCCGTTGGTAAGAGTAGATGGAACTAGAGATGGAACTAAAAGTGAGGAGATGGGGTGGAGGTGGGATGCTATTGTGCTGATTGGGTTAAAGGGTTAGTTCACCCAAAAATGAAAATTATGTCTTGAATGACCTCTGTTCATCTTCGGAACACAGTTTAAGATATTTTAGATTTAGTCCGAGAGCTTTCTGTCCCTCCTTTGGAAATGTATGTACGGTATAGAGGGAATGCATTAACGTCACTTTTTCCCGCCGGAACACGCCCCACTCAGCCGGACTGAGTGGCAAAAGAGCTGCTGCGTGGCTGGAGTTAATAGGGGAAACTGCGAAAACGCGAGTAAAACAAACTATTATCAGTTTAAACTAAAAGTTGGACTCGATATAGTGTTCCTTACAACTTATCAAAGATCCAGTGATCCATGGATATTGACATGCAGCCAGGAATCGTGTTTCCTGACATTTATATGTGCCTGATTTCGACGCCGGGGAAATTAAGAAAATTTGCCTGTAAACGTTTTATATAAATACAATATAGATAGGTCTAAATCCGAGTGATCACTTACATTAATGTTATACTGTATATCATCATATCGTCCAGCCCTAAAACTTGTATAGTTTTTTGTCAGTGTTTATTTAAAAACATCCAATTATGCAGAATATAGTCTGTTCTGTAGCTTTTTGCAGTCTGTAAAAATATACAGTACCTCAGATTTCTGTGGTCAAATCTAGTTGTATAGTCAATCGCAACGCTCTTTCCCGAGCTTTCTCTTTTTTAGATGTGTTTTGTGTGTTTTTCACGGCATTCACGCTGAAAACAAATGCTGCCGCTCAGTCTTTTTGCCACTTGTGGGCGTGACCGCATTCACTCCGGCCGACGGTGACGTCATGCGCATACCCTCTATACTGTCCTTGTCCAGAAAGGAAATAAAGACATTATCAAAGTAGTCTATGTGACATCAGTGGGTTAGTTAGAATTTTGAAGCATCGAAAATACATTTTGGTCCAAAAATAACAAAAACTATGACTTTATTGGGGCCCGAGCACCGATGGTGTGAGGACCCTCTTGGAATTGCTCTGTTTATTCAGCATTGTATTGTCTTCCGGTTCTGTTGTCAGTCTGCGTTATTCAAATAGAGATGATGTCTCTATTTCCTTTTTGGACAAGGACAGTATACCGTGTATACATTTTCAATGGAGGGACAGAAATCTCTCGGACTAAATCTAAAATATCTTAAACTGTGTTCCGAAGATTAACGGAGGTCTTACGGGCTTGGAACGACATGAGGGTGAGTCATTAATGACATAATTTTCATTTTTGGGTGAACTAACCCTTTAATTATCTGCACCTGCTCCTCCCGAACCTTGTTAAATAAAACATCATTAAGCCAAAGGCTTTCTGCTTCAAACATATAATGCTGAATGAAACCAGTATTTCCACTTGCCAGTGGAACTACAGTTGACTGAGTGGATCAGTTAGTCAGAGTTGGTGGGACTGAGAGGAGGCAGGGACAAATTTGAATATTCATGGTTCCGCATATACTTAATGAAGCAAGTGTATAGAGATTCAAGCTAAGGCACGAAGAAAGGATTTTCACAGAAAAAAAAAACGTTAAATATGTAATTTTAATGATCTAAGATGAGTTTTAAGGGACAAAATTATTGACTGCTGGAGGACTTTAATAAATTCATAAATACACCTTTGCTGCCATTTTTGCAAACTCGAAAATACCTCACCTATGTTAGCAAGCTATTACATTATCTTGGTGATTACATTTTAATTTGCAATAGCTGTGTGGGATGCATCACAGACAAGTTTGTCAACTCATCCGAAACTCTCTGATATCCTTATTTTTGCAAATTTACAAAATAACTTTTTCTTATTACAGGAAGTAACCAATATTTTTAGCTTAGCCAGCTAATGTGCGCGTTGTAGCTTAAACAAACAACTCAGAGTTGGGGATTGTAATGATGATGACTTAATTGGACTGGTATTGAAAATTGTTAATACTGACAAGCCTTTGATGAGAACATTTTATTTGTGCAAATTGAGCTGCAAGATTGTAATTGAAGAGCCAAATATGTTTATCAGTGGCTCGCGTTAAATAGTTATCTTACAGTTCTTTGTTATTGCTCATTAACGTACTCTAAAATGATCCAGAATGACTGGATTAATATGAAATTGATCTTCAGTTGGAAGAAGTCAAAAACAAAAGGGGGAAAAAAGAGGTTAAAGTTAGTGATGGCCTCAGAGTTAGTGCTCGCTCACAGCATGAGATGATGAGAGATAATTGAATTCAGATGCAGCCATGTGGGGTGACTCACTGATAAGAAAGAGTTTTATAGCTGAATTATGTCAAAGCTCTGTAAAATAAATCACATCAAAGTAATAAAATAAAGGCATTAAAAGAGGACAGGGTACATGTAATTAAAGTCACACACCAGGCCCCTGCTGGAATTGCCTCTGTGGGGTCTGGATACCCGAGGAGACTGAAAAATTACATTTGACAGTTCGTCTTCATGGAGGTTAAATTTATCTTTTAGTCAACTTTGTTTTCTTCCTGAAACTTAGATGATTGCCATAAATCAATTATGAGTAGATGAGTGATTCAAACCTATGCCTCATAGTAGGCGTAATATTTTCTTGTTAATGGACTCGAGTCTTTCCATGTGAACCGTGCGATTTAACATCCCTTTGATCACTGTTAGCTCAGGATCTGATGGGTTCTTTCATCTTCTCAATATGTAATTTTTCTCTTCTCTTTTCACAGTGAATTAAAGCACCAGGGTTAACTCTGAATTCTTTCTCTTGTTGGAGATAAAGCTCGGTATGGTGCTCACTAACACTTATATGGGCAGATGGTGCCAGTTCAACAGGTGCATGTGGACCATAGTGCCAAGTATCTTGGGCAAGAGGAGATCTGCAAGGAAGTTGGTAGTTCTTCCCTCCCTCTTTTCCTCATCCTCCTCTTTTTGTTTTTTTGGGACATTCAGATGTGAAGGAGGTAAACAGAGCAGTTTTTCTGGACCTTATCATCCCATCCGTATTCCCTCAATTTCCTCCATAAGCGTCAGCACTATGCCAGAAGGACGAGCCAGACATAAACAATGAACGATTACTGAGTTTGAGTGTTTTCCAGCTTTAGTTTGAAAACCAGCCCATTTCAATTTATTCTGTCCTTCACCCTTTGGCACATCTTTTACACGGTCTTAATTTCTGTACCAATTCATTTTCTATCTCCCATTCTTTACTGGCTTCACTTTACACTCGCCAACTTCTGAAAAGTGAGGTTTGAGAGTTTCTTCCGAAGATGTTCCAAGTATGAGAGTGGCATTCTTTGGCAGTTGGTATTGGGGCAAGAAGGTTAATGATGTAATCTAGAGCTGATTGAACGAAATGGGGAGGAGTAGGAGGCAGAAAATGTCACCTTGGTTTAGTTTAAATTGATGCTTTGTAGCTATCCCGAACTGTTTTCTATATGGAGTAGTAGGAGTGTTTCTTAAAAAATAAAATCAATAAGTCAGACAAACTTTCTATCCAGCATGTATTGCATCAAGTCAGGCTCTGGTTGATCTGTGCAGGCCTGCGTAAACTTTGATGATGCACTCTGTCATATTGTCCAATAATGGTCAGTCAAACATCTACATAGATTGGTATAAATCTACCAGCATATCTTAAAGGTGCAGTATTGGCAGCTAGCGGTTGAAATGGATACTTCAGTCCAAATTCAAAATATTGGAGAGAGTGCTTGCCCTGCCCCTTCCTCCTCAGACTCGATGCTCACGCGGGTTGCCAGATTGAGGACACGCAACATGAACGGTCGCAACTGACAATTGAAGGCGTTGAGCCTGACAATGTCATTTAAAGGTCCCCTATTATGCCCCTTTTCACAAGATGTAAAATAAGTCTCTGATGTCCCCAGAGTGTGTATGTGAAGTTTTAGCTCAAAATACCCAACAGATAATCTTTTACAGCGTGTTTAAATTGTCACTTTTTGGGGCTCAGAAAAACGCGCTGTTTTAGTGTGTGCCCTTTAAATGCAAATAAGCTGCTGCTGCACAACACAGGGGGCGGAGCTTCATGAGCTCGCGTTCAGTCTCTCAGGACAATTTCATCTCACGGAATGATGATAATAATATCAGAAACTCTCCCGGAGTCGGACAATAATGCCTACAGAGTCAGTGTGCTGTATAGAGATGGAATAGGTATAGTTTAGTAGTTTAATTACGGTTATAACGTATTTGTCATCTGCTTGTAGGCCTATATATCCACTATTAATAGCCTAGCGTTACAAGTCTGCTGTTTCGGACCAGGTCCGAATGATGATCAAACATATACTGATTTAATAAAGTTTATTGTACATAACACAAAAGATGAAGCGTCAGTTTTACTTCAGAAAATCACCGTAAGAGCTGAGTAAACACAGTAAGATATAAGAAGTGACTTTTAATATGCCTCTGGTCATAGAGGTTTTTAGATGGATGCCGATGCTTTTTAGGTCGGGTAGAATCTGTGATCTCTGACCTAGTTTGTTTGTTGGCTTCTATGGCTGCAGTACGCCATGTTTTCTGCCAACTGGCAACAAAATACTATTGGATAAAGTGTCAGTGGGAGGGATCACACTGACCAGAACAAAAACAGATATTCCGACATGGAACGCCGATTTAAAAGTAGAATAACTGGCTGTAGCATTGTTTTTTGGAGAAACAAGTATGTGGACATGATTCCAATCCTAAATATCTGCAAACATATTATGATATTTTTATGCTTTACTACATTCAAAAAAATTATAGACAGCACCTTTAAAACTGAGTCAAATTCATTGGTTGCTTCTACAGGTGAACCATCTTTTGATTGTTTTACTTGACTGGCAAATGGAAAGCAATTGAAAGCAAAACTTTTTTTAAATTGTCAGTTACAAACATACATTTTTAGGTTTGAATAATTTAATTATATTATTCTTTCATTTGTCCTACATACTTCAGTTCCTCTAACGGCACCAAACAAAATTGCAAAAATGACTCTTTTTCATACGTTTACCCTGACACGCACCCTGTCTTCCATTGGTTGGACAAAAATAACTTTATACCATTGGTTGAGCTCATGGGGCTGTGTCACACAGTGTTTGCATTTGCACTTCATCATACAAATCATCATACAAATAGTTTACTTATAGTGGACTCAACATGTTCAGCTGGGATAGAGAAAAAATACACACTTCGACTTGAAACTCCATGGAGTTTCATACTATAACACTTTTTAATTTAAACATAAACTTCAGTTATATCTGCGTGACATAAAAATGCTTAAATCTAATACAGGGATGGGTAGCTTTGGAGGGTCACTGTCCTGCAGAAATTAGCTCCAACCCTAATCAAACACACCTGAACAAACTAATCAGTGCCGTCACGTTTACTAGAAAGCTACAGGCCGGTGAGTTTTATCAGGGTTGGAGCTAAACCCTGTAGGACAGTGGCCCTCTAGGAAGTTAGTCAGTGTTGGAAAAAGTTCTGTTTGTGTGTGTGTGCTGAATATTTTCAGCACAGAGTGTTCCAGTACAAAATGAGTGAGGGATAAGGGGTGGGTTTGCCTGCTCAGTGAAGAAGCAGCTCTGACTTTAGCACATTGACATTGACCTCTAGAAAGTTCCTCTTTTGTCCTGGGCATCAGCGGCGTGCCAAAGCTGCAGTCTGTGAGCTGGCAGTGCCAGCAGGCTGGAGATAGAAAAGGGTGGCACAGGCCATCTGGGATATCTCCAGGAGATGCACTGCACGCCTCACACTCATCAGCAGGTTTGAATTTGCACCATAATCACAAACAGATGCTCTCTTCCTCCTCCACCGCCCTCCTTCTGCCTCCTTTCTTCCCTTGGTTTGGCTCAGTGTGAAACCTTTGACCTTCACCACATTCAGAGGAAAAGCCTGACCTGATCAATGCGTGAAAGGAAAGGAAATGTTGGCCTAAAATGTTAATGTATTTCATGTATAATCCAACACAATGTTAAATGAAGTCTGTTTGATGTTATATTTCTTTTTATCCCTCCGCCCATATGACATGCGGACAGTGTTTGATTTATATGAAGAGTGAGCCTTCAGTACTCTCCTCCACTGTAAGGATTCTCATGTAGGCCCCACGATCATGTTTTTTGTTTTGTTTTGTTTAGTTTAGTTTAGTTTAGTTTAGTTTAGTTTAGTTTAGTTTAGTTTTGTTTTGTTTTGTTTTGTTTTGTTTTGTTTTGTTTTGTTTTGTTTTGTTTTGTTTTGTTCTGTTCTGTTTTGTTCTGACCTTATTGCTCTATGCACAACCAATAAAAGTTTCTGGTGTAATTATTTATTTTATTATTATTTGGTAACACTTTACAATAAGGTTCATTAGTTAATGTATTAACTAACATGAACTAACAATGAGCAATACATTTGTTGCAGTATTTATTCATCTTTGTTAATGTTAGTTAATAAAAAATACAGCTGTTCATTGTTTGTTCGTGTTAGTTCACAGTGCATTAACTAATGTTATCAAATACAACCTTTGATTGTAATAACGTCTTAGTAAACGTTGAAATTAACATTAAGATGAATAAATGCTGTAGAAGTATTGTTCATTCTTAGTTCATGTTAACTAAAGTAGTTTACTTATGAACCTTATTGTAAAGTGTTACCATTATTCTTTTAAAATCGCAAGCTACTTGTAGTTCATCTCGTCATAGTCCTCATTATTATGTCAATATCGGCCGATTGAAATTTAATTGTGCAATGCTCATTTCCTCTATTTTAGATTAAATTACTTTTGTAGTCATCTAACTCTCACTTAAAGTTAATTTTAAATTATTTGAAATATATATATATATATATATATATATAATTAAATTTTATATCACCCTTTTATCTGTTATCAGCCATAACATTAAATTGGCTGTAATCTCTTTCCATGTTAAAATCCATTTCAGTGTTATTTTAGTTTATTGCACTTTGAATCCGCTTTATTTTTTATATTTTTCGTTTTCATTAACAGTGTAATTTCTAGTAATTTTGTTATGTATTTATTTTTTTATGGATTTTCAGTTAATAATTTTTCTGTAAACCTAAACTTATTTCAGTTTATTGTCATAGCGACATTTCAAATTTTCATCAAATTTTCATCAAGTTTTCCTAGTTTTATTTTATTTCATGTTTATTTCAATTAACAGAAATGTTTTAAATAGTTTTAGTCCATTCAACTGAATTCTGCAGATTTCCCCACAAAGGATGCACAGAAAATGTCCAAAATGTCAGAATGTATCGGGGCCTTGACATGGCACCTCGCTCATTGGCGTATATGGTGGTGCATTAGTCATGACATATAGAGAACACTTTTCTTATAGCTCTTTATGTACATAAAAAGTCAATACATAAAAAAGCACTTCTGCTCAGTAAAACCTCTTAGCTATCTGTCGCGCCCCACTCTGCTGGTTACCATAATCGTGTTTAGTCCTTTCTTCTAACCTCATATCCAGTCACTCGGCCGTTCCCACATGGGTTTTATCGATCTGGCAAATCTTGTGCTCAATGTTGCTGCACATCCCATTGCCTGGCTAGCCTAATCCAGTCAATAATTGCCAGCGAAAGGGCCGGTGCAGTCGAGACAACTTCATCAGCCACGGGACTGGGGGAGGGGGGGGCTGTAGCGAGGTGATGTCTGGAGGGAACCGGGAGGTGGAGAAGAGCTGGCACTGTTTCTCCATCACAGCGCAGAACACCATCAGTGGCTCCCAGGGGCCAGGGATTAATGATTTGTGTCTTTCCGCTACAGTGGCACATTGTGCCGGCGCCACTGATAAAAAAGGAAAGCTTCCCCCAACATCTGGCAACAGCCCTGTTGTACCGGTCTATATTGGCTCTTGCCATGAAGTGGCAAGAGGAAGCTCCTCTGCTCTCTCAGTGCCAGGGCTGTGGTTAACCAGGGCACGCTCTGGAAGAGGGCTCTTACTAGGAATGCACTGCGCTTATTTGTTTTTTTTGCTGACTGGTTTCACCGACTGCGAGGGTAGTACTAAGTGTACACACTAAAATGCACAGCAGATGCTATCTGATGTAGTGTCTTCCTCCAAAATGGAGTGAGGATTTGTAGTCTCATGTTTGCATCATTTATTCATGTAGTATTATAAATTATCTATTGGTATTCATCAAATGGATGAAAAATACATGTAAATTCCAAAAGCGAGTTGTTACACAAACTCTATCTTGCATGTCTGCATCCAACAAGGGCTGTATTCCCAGCACCACTTCAAAGTCAAATGAAATGTGTTCAGACATTGCTTTTGTTGCCTGGTTATTCAAGAAGTGTTTAAGGTTGCACTACAGGGCCTTTTGTCCTTGTAAGACATATCGATTCATTTCTCAGTTGCTAAGTAACCGCAATAATTGCATCTTTTAAGCAGCCAGCCAATTATTTCCCTGATTTCATGATGGCACGATGAAGAGGCATGTTTATGAATGGTATTACTAAATTAAAAAGAAAGAATTATAATTAATCACATTGAAAGAATAAAAACCTCTAGCGCCGTTTATGTTTATAACTGTTTTGAAATGACCGTGAACTCATGCGCGCGTACTTTTGTTAACCAAAATTTGTAAGTGGCTTTGTTGCAAAGTACATAATAGCTATGTGACAGTAATGCTGTAGATATTTTACAAAACTGATACTGGAAACATCTCTCTGAAACATCAGAATGTCACAGTTTTGTACATTTTTACTGCTAATTTAATGCATGTCTTTACCAGTGGCCATCAAAAGAAGAAATATGTATTCAAAATGTGTAATTAAATATATATATATATATATATATATATATATATATATATATATATATATATATATTACCATTTCAGTCGTATATGACTCTTGGTGATTCTATGGCCATCACTTGCCACACGCGAAAGACTGTCCATGAATTTGCTTGGAAAAGATTTTTATGGGGTAGTTTGCCAGGTCTTTCCCTAACCATCCCCATTACATGGCTTGGGACTCACACACACGCATTTACATATATATCTCTGTCATGACAACTTGTAGAGAGATTGGCATAGTAATGGCCAATGTTAATGTATTTGTTCTTGGCGGAATAGATCTGCTACACCTTTGCTGCTGCTGCAGAGCAAGTACCGAGAATTGCTACTGCCAATACATTCACATACATTGCTGTGAGCATGTAAGACATGCTGCTGCTGCTGCACATGTAACATACATGAAGTAACCCCCTGATGATGATGAATGAAGACCCGAAGTCAGAATTATAATAAATTAAAGAAAAGATTTACTTAAGATAGTTTGCAGTTTCATCAGCAGAAGTCAGCTTCAAGACTCCCACAGGAGTTTGTAGGCCACCCCCTTACAGTTACAAAGATCACAGCAGTTATACCCTTCACCAAGGTCTAATCTACGTCCTTGCTTCAGGTTGCAGTTTCTGACTGGCTAAGAACACATATAGTCGAAGCAAATTTCCACACATGGATAGGTATGTCGCCATTAGTCAAGATAGTTGTCGCACGATTCCAAGGTCCGCCTAGGTCTGCGGTGACCTCGGAGGACGGAGAAAGGTGTCTTCGGGTCTGTTGTTGCATGCCAAAGTGTCCCATAGCTCCTATACAAGACCTGCACAGAACATCCAAAGCACACACAAAAGCACTAGGGAATCACAGTTTCTTCAAGGTTGAAGAGGGCCTGAGCTAACTATCATCAGGACAAACCATACTGATGATACACTCCCTCCTCAGGAAGAAGCACAGATACTATTCACTTTAGTTTCTAGAGAAATTCACCTGAAAGAGGTACAATTCTGTAAATCAGATGTAGTCACGTATTGTTGGACCCCTGTAACCTTAACTCGTCAGCTAGAAACATTTTTTGACAACACGTGTTGAGGGGCACATCAGAATGTACCTAAAAGCAGCTGGTTAACACTCACAGCAAGCATATGATTAAAAGTATATTTGAATCACTCATTGAATATAGAAATGATTCATGTAGTTGATTATTAATCACTCATTACATATACATTGAAGCAGCAGTGGATGACAATTCACCCCCATAGCAGATACATACAGGTGGAGCTGGGGAAAGTTGAGGGCAACAGCAACCAATCAGCTGCGCTATGTAAATGACGATGCAATCGCCGCCAAATTGAGGACCTATCAGCCTGTGCCATTTAGAGTTTCATGACAGAACTGTAAAAATTACAGTATTTGCTTATACTTCCTATTTAGTTTGATAGGCCTTTACACTTCTCAACGGGACATTAACATTTTTAGGGAAATGTGAAACACATGGATTCCTGTAGTAGCTTGCTTTAATATTGTATTTAAAAAAACACAACTTTTTTGACATGCTTGCGTATAGAATATAGGGGCGACCAGGACTAGTTGCCACACTTTTTGCTTAAGTGAAAATCACAATTTTTCACTGTACATTTATTTTTGAATTATTTTTCTTAAATGTCATGGAGCAAGAAAGTAAACTAAACATATGTTTAGCTTTTGTAACATCTCTAAACCTGCCCTGCAATTCATATTTAATATCATTTAACAGTGCAGCACTCATGCCTAATGGCGGAGGATACTGTTACGTTTTTTTATGAGTCTGTTTTATTGGTTCTGGAAATTGTTTGCTCTATACTTACTTGGATGCAAATGTAATGTGTCAATAATAAAATGGAGTAATATCTAATATAACTGCATTGCTGGAACAGCGTGGGGGTGTTCAGGATTGTCTGCATTGCCGAGGAGCGTAATGGGGTGGGGGAGCAGCTCTCCGTGAGCACAAGGTTTGGAGGGTGATTAGTCTCCGGTGGATTCCCGTTGATACGCAGCGTTTGACAGATCTGCACCCGGCGTGGCATGAAGAAACGTGCCACAGATGGCGTAATTAGAGGAAGCTGAGCCAGGGTGTGAAATTTATCTTTGATCAGCACCTTCTCGCCAGATTGTCATCTATGTTAATATGATGATAGCAGAGCAGAGATGGATGGAAACGCCTCGGCAGCCTGAGGTGGGAGTGAGTCCCTGCTCGTCTAATCTTAAATCTTTGTTCACTATGTAGAGAACAAAAAAGATACTTCAATGTATTCAGACCTTGAGCTCTCTTCAAAAGCCACAACACCGTCATTAGAGACACCTGTGCTGTTGGAGGGAGTTGGTACAACACTTGTTAGTTTGGCTTTGGAACGTGAAAGAATGAATAAACATTGATTCTCGTCGCAGATCTAGGGCTCTATACGGTCTCCACAATGTGGAAAACATGGACAGAATCGTTGAATCCGGTCATAAAAATAGAATTTACAGCATAAAATGTAATGTCAATGGATTTGACAAATTTCCGATGATTAAATCAAAAGTAAGGCTGTACAATTAATCATGGACTAGTGTGTGAATATTAAAAGGCATAAAGACTGCTATTAAAATATGAAGTCTGCATGTTCTGCTTGTCTCTGTGTGAATGAGTGGCTCAGTTTTGTCTACTTACTACACATACTCAAGCATGCGTGACGCTTGGTATTTTCAGCATCCACATGAACTTTAGAGCCGCTTTTGAGAGTTCACTTCACGAGCATTTCACCATTTCCTCTGATAAAAACTATCTGCATGAACACACAGTAACTCAAAGGTCTTCGCTTGGTTGAACTTAAAGAAATCATGACAGGAATATATTATTAGTGTACAGAATGTACCTCTCAAAGTAAACATAATTATAAATGTAACTATTTTTAAGGAATATCTATTACTTTTTTCTTCCATATTTTAATTTGAAAAGCAAACCTCTTGTTTGGCTAAATTTTAGTTTTAGTTTATAACTATTAAAAACAGTTATTCAATTTTAAAGTTGAATGCCTTTATTTGATTACCACAGTTTTTAATACATTTGTATTAAATCTTAAATTCCACAAAAGTTGAATTGAAATGAATTTGAATGTTATGAATTCAGTTAATTAGACATGCTTTTTGAGTTTTCAAATTTAATCAACCATCAAAAGGGATTACAGAAAACTGAAAACATGGAATTTGAGAAAAATAAAAACAGATTTCTGGCCCTTAAAATGTAATCCCAAACTTTTCACGATGCAAAAAGGACATGAAGGTAACGTGAAATTAATCAAAACGACTGGTTTATTCCACATCTTCTGAATTGATGCGATTGAACGGTTCAGAATGTAAGCCTTTATTTTAATCAAAACATTGATTAGACCCCTTTGACTTTCATAATATGGACAAACACAGCTGAAACATTCTTCAAAATATGTGTTTGTGGTCTTTAAAAGAAGGAAAGTTTTGAATGACTTGAGGGTGAGTAAATTGACAGAATTTAGATTGTATTTAAAGGGTTAGTTCACCCAAAAATGAAAATTAAGTCATTAATTACTCACCCCCATGCTGTACCAACCCCGTAAGACCTTCGTTCGTCTTCGGAACACAAATGAAGATATTTATGATTAAATCTGAGAGGTTTATGACTGCTACATAGGCTCCCTAAGGGAATGACACCGGACGGCCCAGAGAGTCATTAAAGAAAATGTTTAAATATTCCATGTCGCAACAGTGACTCAACTATAAGCTTATCAAGCGACGAGAATACTTTTTGTGCGAAAAAAACAAACAAAAATAACGACTTTATTCGACTATTCCTTTTCTTCCTTGTAGGCCTGAAACGAGACTTCGAGAGATTTCCACGACGCACGCGCGAGAACTTAACTGAAGTAGTTGAAGGAGATCGCAATTCTCGCGCATGCGTCGTGGAAATCTCTTGAAGTCTCGTTTCAGGCCTACAAGGAAGAAAAGGAATAGTCGAATAAAGTCGTTATTTTTGTTTGTTTTTCGCACAAAAAGTATTCTCGTCGCTTGATAAACTTATAGTTGAGCCACTGTTGCGACATGGAATATTTAAACATTTTCTTTAATGACTTTCTGGGCCGTCAAGTTTCGTTCCCTTAGGGAGCCTATGGAGGAGTGATAAACCTCTCAGATTTAATCATAAATATCTTCATTTGTGTTCCGAAGACGAACGAAGGTCTTACGGGGTTGGTACAGCATGGGGGTGAGTAATTAATGACTTAATTTTCATTTTTGGGTGAACTAACCCTTTAATGTACTATCACTGTAAATTGAATATTTCGATAACCGTAAAGATAATGAAAGTGATTTAAATATTTGAGTCAGAGATAAAACTCATGTATCGCTTTAGACTAGGGAGGAAAAATAAGACAAATGGCATTAATGTTTTAGGATTATTTGCCTGTATTTCAGTTCTTGGAGCCTAGGAGCTTCTCTGATCTGGGAGTTAAGGTGGAAGTCTGGACGGGAGAATGGTTAGAAGGACCAGGAAATGCAGCTCTAGGGTCCCGTCACAGATGAGGTCCACGCTCGGCTTTCATCTGAACGAGCCATTAAGTGTAATGACGTGTAGGTGTAATGGAATGTGCCTGTAACATCTGCGCAGAGAGAGAAGGAAAGGAGGATAGAAGGGACAATGTTAATAGATTTGCAGATACTGCTGGGAGAACAAAAGATTTTTTTCTTTCTGCTTTATTACTCGGAGGTCCATCTGGTGCCTGTGCGCGTGTGTTTTGTGTACGTGTAAATGTGTGGCATACTGTGTATAAGAGTGTGTGTGCGTGCTTGTGGGTATGTGTGTGCGTGTGTTAAATTGCTAAACTGAATGACAAGAATATCCCATATATAAATAATGTAAGCATGTAAGGATCCACAATATATTGGTATCATATTTGTTTACCAATATAGTTTTTTTAAGTATTATTTTTCATATTGGTCGATATTGGATATTTTGCAAACTAATTTTCTCAGTTTTTACATTTAGATTAGCTTTGAGAAAATTTTGAAGAACACGCTTTTTGTCAACAATCAAAAGTAATCTTGAGGAAATCTAATTTTTAATTTATCAGTTTTTAGCCATAACTTAAAGGGTTAGTTCACCCAAAAATGAAAATTAAGTCATTAATTACTCACCCCCATGCTGTACCAACCCCGTAAGACCTTCGTTCGTCTTCGGAACTCAAATGAAGATATTTATGATTAAATCTGAGAGGTGGATCACTCCTCCATAGGCTCCCTAAGGGAATGACACCGGACGGCCCAGAAAGTCATTAAAGAAAATGTTTAAATATTCCATGTCGCAACAGTGGCTCAACTATAAGTTTATCAAGCGACGAGAATACTTTTTGTGCGAAAAAACAAACAAAAATAACGACTTTATTCGACTATTCCTTTTCTTCCTTGTAGGCCTGAAACGAGACTTCAAGAGATTTCCACGACGCATGCGCGAGAATTGCGATCTCCTTCAACTACTTTAGTTAAGTTCTCGCGCGGTGCGTGTCGTGGAAATCTCTTGAAGTCTCGTTTCAGGCCTAAAGCGCCGAGTTTAAGATTGGGGAAATCGAAAACGACCGCGGATATGGAGACACGGGATGCAATTCACTCTGTTGTGGAGAATATTCCTGGCATTTCCAAACTGAAAGCCGAACAAGAAGAGTGTTTGGTAAACATTTTGAATGGAGGTGATGTCGTGGCCCTACTCCCGACAGGTTTTGGTAAAAGTTTAATTTATCAAATATTACCGATCGTCAGTGAGAAACTGGGCAGGCCAAAGGCCGGTGTTCTGACGATTTGTGCTGCCTTGTCGAAAAATGCTACCATAGCGCGAATCGATCACAGAATGTCGATTAAAATTATATGAAATACAATTATAATACAATTCTAAGTTATGAGTAGCTACTGTATACTGTAGACTACTGTTTTTATTTTTAAAACGGTGTGAAAAGTAAAAATTATCATCAAATATTCATCTTTGACTTGTCAAAGCACACCTTTCCTTAGTAACTGAAACTTTCAGTTATTCTCGTTCAGCTGGCTGACCATACAAATATTCATATGGTAGTTAGCATTTTTTTAAAGGGAAATGACATTATAACACATGAAAATTTACCTTTTGTTAAAAAAACTGTGAGTCTGCACATGCGCATAACCAGTAAGTAGCAAATCTCGATGGGTAGCATGAATCGTCAGAACACCGGCAAGGCGATAGTTGTGATTGTGTCCCCCTTGGTTGCACTCATGGAGGATCAGGTTAAGGAGGCAGCAAAACTCGGTCAGCCATGTTCACTCCGGTATTTCGCTCGATGGTTTCGTTTTCGCATCATACATGTTTACAGTGGAAGTTCGATGCGGCTGAGCTGGTGAATAACACACGTCATAACCAAACGTTATGTGATTGGCTTACGGGTAACCAGATGTTATTATAATGTAAAATAACACTGCACAGTCTTCACTTTACAAATAATATTTAGATTAACTCTTATATTAAAGCTCCAGTCCGTAACTTTTTGGGGTTAAAAATTATCCCCAAAAAATTTTTGAGCAAGTACATAACCAGCCAGTGTTCAAAACTAACTGTTTGCCTTAGCTCGATTCAAAACGGTAAGCTTGTAATAATGTTTTTAATTCCAGTGGTACTGGTGGATTTCCGCGGGAGATTCGAGCATGTCTGTGCGTCATTACGTCACATCTGTACATAAAGAAGGAGTCTCGGCTAGTCGGCTATATTGCAAGTGAGGATGTTGGAGGTGGAGATTTATAGCCTTTTCACACAGCACTTGATATAATTTAACTTATTAATTTGATGGCGGATCCAGAAAGGTTCAAACGACAATCACCAGTGACAATAGGATATTCACCCGTTGCAAAAGATATTGATATTGCAAAAGACTTTGGACTGAGAGTTTGGAAAAAGAGACTGAAACCGGCCCATGCGAAAACAAGGATAAATATCTGAAGGGCTTTAAATGTAGACACGCAATGCTGATGTTGTTAACATTAACAATTTGAGAACAAAGTATAATTTGCACTGTTTGACGTGATATGATAAACGATCATTAGATTTAATCAGCGCGATTTACTACAATGATTTTTTCCCCTTTCTTGGTCAGAAGAACAAAAGTGGATGTTACTTACTTGTTCAGATGACATTTTCCGGTGAAAATTATTATGTTGGTCATACTTCCAAAAAGAATAATCTGTGATTCTGAATGCCAGTATCCAGACCGGCGCGGCAACTGACAGCCGCATGTTCTCCTCAAAACATTGTGTTCATCCGCGCTGTGCCGTGTCGGATTACAACTCACGTAAAGTTGATAATTCCGCGAATAATTGCAGATTTCGAACAGAGATGGTGACAAAGAGGAAAAACTGCGGACTGCCGCTTTAAAGTTACACAAGTTATTCAGTCAAGATGTGATTTTCTCTAATTCTTTTGTTCTTTGATAAACATAAATGACACAAACAGCAGCAGGTATATTAGGCTGCTGTCACTTTAAGACCAAATGCACGGATCCAATAGAGTGGTGCAGGGATTATGTATTTTTGTGGGGCAAAACCTGGAAACAAGTTAGCATTTGAACCTTTCCAGTTCCATCATCCAGAAATCAGTGGGGTTTTGAATGAGTTTTTGTTTAAATGCTTGAAATAAGCTTTGTGGTGAACACAAGCTCAAGATATTTAAAAATGTTATTCTGTTATATAAAATGTCAGTAATAGGCCTGCCTCTTGCGATTTTTTTATTTTATTTATTTATATATTTTTTTAAAGCGTTTACTCGTCTTGTAAAAAGCGGTTGCTAACAATTGTCTAAATGGGACGACAGAGGTTGTCGGGACATTAAACGTCATTAGCCGAACAGGTAAACTCATCAAAATGTTTTTAAACAAAGACTGAAAGAGTTTTCAGAAGCTTAGTGATGGTGACGTTGAAGTCATGCGACCTTGGTGTACTTCGTTTTATGGCCTACGTTTATCTTTTGACTTCTTTTGTTTTTACACTTCAAAATTCATAAAAGTTGTTCATTTGTGATTATCATGATGAACAAAGCATTGAAGAATCATAATATTCTGTTAGTCACAGACCTTATTTTCAGCAATCCAAAAGCCAATAGAAAAATCCTATTGGGTTTTTGTCGAGGGAACCAGGGTGATGCTAACTTCTGGGTTGGCCTACAAAAATACGTTACCGCTGCACCACTCTAAATACTGATATACACGTGCGTTTTCTTTCTGTTCAAAGCATACAAGGATATTTTGACATGATTTTGGGTGTATTTGCCCGTTCAAGAGCAAGCATGAAAAAGGAACTCAATTCAGTATTCGTGCACCATATGCACACAAATATCTCATCTATATTGTGATAGATATGAGTTGATACCCATTTTTCGTCTGGCAAGTAACAACACACCTTTCCTCAATAAGCCGCATGATTTGGCACTTGGAACCCTTTGCACTTCTCGTAAAAGAGTAGAGGTGTAACCCCGGCCACATAACCACCATTGGCCCTTATCAATCATGGCCTCCTAATAATCCCCATCCACTAAATTGGCTCTATCATTCTCTCTCCTCTCCACCTATAGTGTGTGGTGAGCGTACTGGCGCCCTTGTACTGTGACTGCTGTCGCATCATGCAAGTGGATGTTGCACACTGGTGGTGGTCGAGGAGAGACCCCTCACATCATCATTTTAAAGTGCTTTGGGTGTACAGCAGTACATAGGAAATGCGCTATATATACCTCATTCATTTGAGGTATCATTCATGTCCATAACAGTGGTGGATGACAAAGTTTAATAGGTTTGTTTGAATTTCATACCCCTATATAGAAGCAAAAGTGATATTTGCTTAAAATTATTATTATTTTTTTAAATATTATTATTATTTCCTTAATACAAATGGTTGTTAACATGGTCTCCTCCACTCTTGTATGTTATCCGATAGATAAATGGGCTGAAACTGAAACGCACTCGCAGTTTGTTAAACGACAAGTGTTCTTGAACACTCTGCATATACAATCCCTCTCTCTGGTGTGTGCGTGTGTGTGTGTGTGAGTGAGTGAGTGCTCACATGACCCTACTCATCATTCAGATACTGGGCCGCAGCCAAAACGCCCACCCCTGAGCCTGCTCATAATAAGTAATAATGTGATATTTGCTTTCATGCTTTAAGCGGGTGGAATGTTTGGACCTCCCATTTAGACACAACAGGAATTTGGCACTAAATGTGCACAGGTGCACCAAAAGCGTGAGGGGAAGAAAAAAAATCCCTGTTTCAACATCTGTGTCAGTGGCTGTTGCTGTCTCCCTAAAAATGCCGAGAAGCTGCTTTAAATAGCTGTGAGAGCTGGTGCCAGGCCAAACATGTGTGCCCTGATCGGAGAGGTTTTACAGGAAGGCATGGAGTATTATTTTTGTTCTCTTTTTTTTCCCTTCTATCTCTTTTGGGGTTGCAGATGAGGCTGAAATGTTACTGTTCACACTCCTAGACTGCGCTCTCTCGCTCACTGAAGGTCCATCTGTTCTGCAGCTGGTGTGTGTGTGTATGTGTGAATCAGTAAAGAGTGCTATGTGATAGTGTGGGTAGACATGATGTTTTTAAAGAATGTGTCATCAAGTTTTTCCCAGGTACCTGCTGTAAAGTGTTTGACAACCTCGTGCACAAAGCTGCAGGTATTCTTCCTCTGAATAAAGTTATTGTGGCGTATATTGTTGTCTTTGCTGATGAATTCCTCAGCCTGCTTTAAGTGGAGATGGACACTGGTTAAGGTTTATTTATGCACTCTGCTGTATTTTTCTCATGCTGCATGGGTACTGTGAAAATGTAACTTTCTTCACAATTGCACAATTTTTTTATGAAGTACAACATTTGTTTGGGTGAATATCAATGCAAAGTTTAAAAACATAGAAAGGGATATCCTGGGTTAAATACAACTTTAGATCTATGAACAGAATCTGCGTTTTTTTAAAACAAACAAACAAAAACAAAACAAAGAACTTGCTGTTGAACCAGGGGGCTTACAAGCAAAATGGGAAGCGTGTATTTTTGTTACATTTAATTATTCAATAAAAAATAATAAAAAACTTTTTTTTATTATTTGAACTTCTGGTTATGTCTACAGAGCTAAGCTCTATTTAATGAATTGCATGTCTTTGTGTGTGTGTGTTTACATTTTTCCCCTCTTTGCTGTACTTTTGATGCTAAGCTAATAAAGGGAGTTAATAAATAAAATAAACGGGGGAACAAAAAACAAGTATAGTTATTTTAGAATAAGTTAATGTTTTTTTCCGTTCTACATTAAAGGGATAGTTGTGAAAATGAAAATTGTGTCATCATTTACTCACCCTCAAGTTCTTTCTTCTGTTGAGCACAAAAGAAGACATTTTAAAGAATGTTTTTGGCAATCGAACAGTTGACGGCACCCAATTTTTTGTACTATGGAAGTCAATGCTGCTATCAACTGTCGGCTTACCAACAACATTCTTTAAAAAATCGTCTTTTGTGCTCAACAGAAGAAAGATACCAATACAGTTTTGGAACAACTGGAGGGGGAGTACATTTTTAGGTGAACTATCCCTTTTAATGTATTTTTGATCATATATAGACATACCGGTATATACTTTTTGATGGATCCATCCTTCCTTGTATCAATAGTTCAGACTGGTGGTGGTGTAATGTAGGGGATATTTTGGGGACCAAAACTATATGTTATTATAATAGATGAAGTCATCAAAACTAGAGCTCTTTTTCCACCTTTATTCTCATGGAAGTCTTCCTCTTCCTTTCTGTTAACATCCTCACATTTGCTAAGATGTATCAGACTGCTTATCAGTCATATCATTCAAAGGACGAAGTAAAAAAAAAAAAAGCCCAGAAACCGCAGCTGAAATGGTTTAGCTGAGCAAATGTTATGCATGCCACTTCTTCCATCAAGACTGCTTATTATTCCCCAGCTTTCTGGCTAAGTGGCTGCCATTCTAAAAGGCAGCTTACGCAGACCTTAGCCCATCTTCAACTGTAATGTATTACTGTAGAAGCTATCAGCCAATGAGAGGAGTGCCCTCATGCGCCTTGTAGAAGGGTACGATTTTGAGTCGAAAATTGTGGCCTGTCAGTAGAACAAGCATTGCCAGGCTGTCGAGTCATTGCGATTTTGATTTGAAGCATTTGTGACTTCACTGCTATAGTGGCAGAAAAACACTGTGCTTTTCTTTTCCTTTTCACCATACTGCAGCTTTTCTATCAACCTTTCAAAGATATTAACAATTTAGAGCCAAAAATTGGAATCTGTGCTTCCAGTATTACTAAAAGCTCCTTACTATTTATGATTTACACGGAATGTTCTATATTTAGGCTACATATTTATGTAAATTTTCATTTTCATTACGGTATATACTGAATTCAGCATTTATTTAGTGAGGAATCACACTGAATCACAATTTAACCCAGAGAAGGAAGGGAATCTGGTAATGCAGAACGCATATACATGAAGGCATGACGTCTTTTCCATTTTTTTAGCAAGGCCTTGAAAAATCACAGACCAAAAGTCTGTTGAATTTTTTTATTTTTTTTTTGCAATCAATCTTAATTTATAAATATTTTTTTCTATTATTATTTTGTTTATTTGTTGCACTCAAAATCAGAAGGCACAATCTTAGTAGGCATTATGTTTTTGGTGTTGTTCAATTTTGTTCAGACTTTGTTCATGCTGTTCAGACTCCGTAACGCTGTTCAGACTCCGTAGCCTGGTGTGAAGCGCATTTATCAAAACCTTTTTGCCTTTGTAACCCTGGCGACTTACATGAATTTGACTTGTATTTCATGGTAATAGAGTTGTATTGTCTGGCAGCTGTTTGAGGTCCTGCAGACTCCATGGCTTGCAGAAACAGTCTGATTGGAGGTGTATGATCAAAGCGGGGAGCGTCTCCCCTCAGGCCAGGGAAACGTACGGCACGATCCTCGATATTCTTTTCTGCTCATTCTGTCTCCTACAATGTAGGACTAACAAAACGACTGGAATCTACAAGAGCTCCTCCTTCCTATAAACTTTCTTTTGTGATCGAGTGGCTGAACTGACCTGGCCTGACCTGCAAATAAATACAAAGCTCAAATGAATGTCATAAATGGCCTAAACACGTGCAGGCTGATGGATGAGCATGCAATAAATCATTATACTGTATATGAGAAGCAGTTGTCTCATGCGGACGAGCATATATTTATGCATGTATAAAGAAACATCATATTCACATGTACAGAATGCACAATGATATTATTAAGCCAAGTTCACAGCAGAGGAAGTGAGCCTCTTATTAATACACACTACACAAAAAATGTATCGCATCATTTGGCTTTCATTTCATGTAAGTAAAAGGAATTGTTTTAGCTTTAAAATCAACATGGTATCAAATTTGTTTACTAATACTCATTTGTGATCTTATTATGAGCGATTGATCGGCTGACGTCACCAAGTCATAATTCATTGAACAACATATGCAGACTACAGTTTTGGTTGAATAAGAAGTCTCTTTATTCTCATTAAGGACACATTTATTTATTCTTATGATGGCAAAGCTGAATTTACTCCAATCTTCAGTCACATGATCCTTCAGAAATAATTCTAAAATGCTGATTTGGTACTCAACTTAGTGTGTGTGTCTGTGTGTGTGATAGTGCTGTCCAGCCTCGGTCCGCTCTCCATTTGTTTGCCCATCATCCACAGGTGGTACAAATGACCTTTCATCTGTTTCCTCTTTCGCTTTTCTATTTTCCACTCCCACTCTTCATAGTACCATTAACCTGTCCGTCCTCCAAAGGATCACTGTAATTTATTTTCTATTATTAAATTCAACTAATGCTAAGCAAAGCGAATCAGTGCCAATTTGAATGAAGATGATGTTGTGAATTTGTCCGTTTTTATATACATGAAGACAGGTCTTTTAGAGTAGACAATTGTGCTCACTGAGGAGGAAAATGTGAAGGATGAAGCTTTGAAATCATTTAACATCACCAGCACAAAAGTTCTACCAAAATAAGTATCTACAAACCCAGCTGAAGGCCGAATATCACAGCGCATTTAAAAATATATTTAGCCTTGAAATACTCAAAAGTACCTCTTGGGTAAATTAAATCAATTCAAGGATGAGCCACGTTCAAAAAAGGTGTCTCAATTAAGAAAGCTAAATGAATTTTAATCATTTAATAGAAAAACGAAAACTAAGGATAAATAGCATTACAAAAAAACCTCAGTTTGTAAATTCGTTTAATACATACTACGCTGACCCCATTTAACCAAGCCTTTCTTTTCAGGCACATCTTGTACAAAGAAAGAGAAACATTTTCTTCTGTTTTTCCAGTGACACTAATAAAAACCACACACTACTATCTTTGTACTTGCCAAGAAAGGAAGAAACTTTAGGATTATTTATTTGTTTTCAGAATGAAACCAGCACTCACCAGTGTGGGGCCTGAGTCATGCTGCCTGTTTATTTGTAATGGGATCCTTTCTCAACACTGTATTATATTTCATCTCTCGCAGCGCATAGCTCATCTGAGGAGTTCACTGACACAGGATGCAACATGCGTAGCTAGTTCAATACCAAGCATGGAATGAAAATTCTCCCTATTTTCTAAATGCATGCTACAGAACTTATTGTGGCTTTTTCTTTTTAAGTTTTGACCACATAATGTTTAATCAAAACGGACCCTGTGGGGAAATGACTGACTTCTCTGATCATTTAGTCTGCTTAAACCACTGTCCCTTCAAATTTGCCTTGTTCTGCCTCCACGTTCGAGTGCAACGCCCACATCTCAAAATCCAGTCAACAACCGATGCATAGATCCGGTTCCCACCCTAGATTTTTCCATTCCATTACACTCAGATGTGTCACATACAGATGAAAAGATCTGTCACCACTTTCATTGCGACTTTAATACTGCACCAATGACCCCCTCAAATGCAGTTGTCCTTGCAGAGATCTGTTACTTTCGCAGGGAATGGCAAAGAAAGAGTGTTATCTACTTGCGCAGGGATTCAAATCTCTGAAGCACAGCTGTTTTCCCTTTCGGAAAAACATCTTGATCCGTTTTAGTCTTTTGGTATCCGTGGATGTTTCTTGCTCACTTCTATTGTGTTTTCTTGAGGGAGAGACCCGCAAATAACACGATTCTGGTACTGGTCTATACAACTATACAATACAGTAAGATCATTGTATTAAAACACACTGTCATAGACATCTCTGCCATGTAGGGTTCCTTTCAGGTAATTGCTCCCCTATTAGTTTCTGCCCAGTGCATCTGACAGATATGAATTGGATCTTGCCATGCAACCCGCTGATTAATGACATTTAAAATGGGGTCTTAATTGTTGGGGAAAAGTGTGAGATGGAGGAGAGGAGTGATGTTCCTATCCACACACCTGTGATTAGAGAGCATGAGGTGTGTTTGTGCCTGCCCTCCTCCACACATATAGGACGGATGACCCCGGGGGGAGACACGGAGCTCTATGAGGCCTCGGTTGAGAGGACGAAGGAGCGGAATTAATACCGTGTGTGATTTAGTGCGCACATCTGCGGCACGCGGCGAAAGAGGAATTCTATTAGCGCGCACACGCGGCCATAATTAACCTGATGCTATGCACAGCTGGCCACCTCTGTTCCCGAGTGTGGGTGGCACGGTGGCAGTGCTAAATCAATCTGCGCTAATTGCAATGCCCTTCTGCGATCCGCCACGACGCCCGTGCCGCCATCGCCTGCGGTCAGCTCCTCCTCACATCCTTTGAATTGAAGTGGACCAATAGAACATGCTCTGAGATGATTGAAGTGTCACCATCTGAAACTGTGACTCCATATCAGTTTCATGGAAGGCCGAGAAACTCCGTCATTTAGTCTAGTGGTCAATTGTGCTTGTTCAATCCGCAACGCACCGAGAGCCAGGAATAGTTTAAAGGTGACATGTTATGCCCCTTTTCACAAGATGTAATAGAAATCTATGGTGACCCCAGATTGTGTCTGTGAACTTTTGATGCACCTGGACGTTTCTGAATGGTTAGTGGATACATGTATATGTAGTTTTTGAGGAGTTACATTGATTCATTTTACTTCATTTTCAACTTTTACACAAGTTGACAGTTCCCTGAGGTCTTTATAAGACAGCTGTGACATTTTTTGGTCAAATAGTGTCCTGTGCTGGTCTGTGCGGCCAATGATAGAACAGTTTGCATGCCTTGCTCGAACTTTTGCCATTGCGTTAGAACTGGTTACACTGTTGTCGGGGTTTTTTTTTTACATGCTTGCAGAGAAAGGCTTACCAAAACAAAGTTACTGGGTTGTCACTGATCAAGTTTTCTGAGTTGGTAGATGCACCGGGGACCTGATTATAGCACTTGAAAAAGTCAGATTTTCATGATATGTCCCCTTTAATAAAGCCCGAGCCAGAAACCCGCAGTTAACTTTCAGTAAAGAAATGTTACCTACCAGCTTGTCTGAATGCTAAGTGATACAATTTCCTTGAACGTACTACCTAAATTTTCAACAACATTTATAAGTTTCAAAATGAAACACAACAGGAAGTCTTGATATGTAAACAGATGATCATGCCGTACCTTGCTGTGTGAATCATCAGCGAAAACTGACAGAACGTACAGTATAGCCTACCTGTATGATTCTTAGAATCCACGCAGTTTGATAAACATCACATAGGCGACCATGATTCATTCATTTGCCGCATCCTGTTACATCAGAGAGCAATCAAATGAAATGCTCCTTGAGACATTATAGCGCTCATAAAAACCTCTCATCTCATTAGCCCGGCTCACTAACGGCACGGAATATTCATATGTGATTTTACAGAGCACACGTGGATGGAAAGCCAATGGCGTGACTCGAGACGTACTTCTATCAATCACTCATCTCCCTAACATGGCAACATCGGCTCTGACCTTCCTGTGAGAGTTTTTGCTCCGAATGAGTCTTTCAACGTTATTACCGAAAGGGCCTCGTTAGCTTATATCCCGAGGGGGGAGGGGGTACAGGGAGAAATGAAGACATTTGGTGGAGGTCGACCCCATCCTCACACGCTTGTGATGGAGCTATGGATTAAACAGCTGGAGCAGGATCCCAGGAGGCCACTGAGAGAGACATTCTGCACTACCTCAGTAAAAATCCATCACACATATTTCAATTGCCCTGGCAGCATTAATAGACACTGCTGTTCTTTAATATTTGATGAACTGGCTGGTTGGACCATCAAACGGCGAGAAGAAAAGGGTAATCAAGAAAAAGGTAATAGAGAAGTGAGTGGTATTGTCATCCATTTTTAATCCTGACCAGGGAGAGGGGTAAATAAAACTCAGAACACAGCTACATGCACAGATACTTGGATTTTCCATTGGCTTTAGCATCATATTTTTTATGTATTATTTTTATTGTGTGTATATATATATATGTATGTATGTATGTGTGTATGTGTGTGTGTATGTGTGTATGTGTATGTATATATATATATATATATATACACACACACACACACACAGATTAATATGAATATATATAATATACATGTGTGTGTGTGTTGTTATACCCCAGAAATATATGACAGATATCACAGGGAATAAAAATGTGACCATTTCTGTTTTCCCAGAGTCTAATAATTTCCATGTTTCTGTCATTGCTTTCAGTCGGCCAGGCTTTTTTCTTACATGTAACTGCTGCAATTAGAGAAAGAGCAAACAAGGTGCTGGCGAGGACTCGTGTCTACACATGGAACCCATTCTATCCTTGTATGCCGTGCCTGTATACGCTTCACAAACGCTTGCGTCCATTTGCTGAAATTTGTCAAAACTAATATGGAATCAAATTGATTAAAACGTTAACACATGTTCAAAAGATCTAACCGGCTAATCCATGTTTAAATGCTGGCCTTGTAATTGTAGACACTGGCAGGACAGCAGGGCACACTTTAGAGTTGTTCATTCTTGACATTGAAGGATGAAAGCCGTATGACATTTTGAACCATACAAGTATCATCCTCTGGGTTATAAATGGAAGTGTGCAGTACTTACACAAGAAGAAAAAGGCACTTGTGAAAGAGCTGTTTGAAATTGTATAAAATTTACACTTTTTCTCAAATTTAACGGAACACAAAATATACTCATCTTAGACTTATAAATGCTTGATAGAATGAAAATGGTGCTACCTGCTTATGGCTAGCAATAGCAAATAGCAATCATGCATCTTGGTTCACAGCTTTGACGTAAACTAAAGGCTATTTATAGTTGTTTAAACAAGACGTGATGTCTCAAAAGGCAATATATCAACAACGTAAATAAAAAACTGTTCATGAAGTGATATAATGGGATCTTTACGAGAAGAGATTGTGTGCATGCTAACCATGCTTCAGTTTTCCATTTGCCAAAATGTAACCGTGCTAGCCATCAAACACACACAAGCCTCTTGAGCGCCTATTGTGTCTCCAGTCGATCAGTGCATCCAAAAGCTCATAAAACATGAAACTAAATTCTGCATTTCTTTAGAACAGGCTCTTTTTTTCTTTGTCGGCAATGTTCCTTGAAGACCATTACACCATGTGTGCTGATGGACACAGTTGTTATTGCATCAGTCTGAGAGTATCGGTATGTCACTGGAGGCCTGTAGTCTCGTTCACTCTCCCACTGCGTGTATCCGTGATGCAGCTCAGCCTCCGGGAGAGCTCCACAGAATCGGCTTTTCAGGGAGTGTTTATGTAAACCAGGGCAAATTATTCCACCAATTACAGGGTCGCCAGGGTCAGCGCAGCTTGGAAGGGAGCACGGAATCCAGGCTGGGCCGGGCCGTGCTTAAAGGAGTTTGAAACATCTGCTGTGAGGGTAAGGAGTGGAATGGAAACTGGAAGCTTTCCCTGGCTAAACAGCCAACCCACATGAAGATGCTTTACTTTTTAACTGATAAATCATAGCGGAGGAAGATTTGCCAAAGTAATGACAAAACGGGCTGATTTTGATTCCAGGTGAGATGGGGAGGGGACACAAAGGAAGAATAAGAAGGGTGGAGGAAATGGGGGAGGTGTGGGAACAAAGAAAATGATACTCTGGAGGAATTGCAAAAAAATGCAATTTGCACTGCACAATTCCTAGTCTTTTGGTTCAGATCTGAGTGCTAAAATGACCAAAGTTGTGCTTTTCTACACCACACATGAATATAACTGATAGAATGATCAGCATGATCCATAGAAAATAAGGAATTCTGTTTGCCTGCCTGCTTTCCGTGGGCGTTAATTGCGACAGGCAAGTAGTGCCTTATAGTTCATTAGGTGACTGATTTACATAGAAATTAAACATGTTTGTGCTGAAAATAATACCTTTTTTTTATTTTAATATGGACTGGTTAAATTGTTGTTAGTGCACAATTAAAAGAAAACAATCTAAATGATATAAAAAAAAACTTAACATAACTGGGAAAAACTATGATTAAACAAATACCTTTTATAAAACAAAATTGCTCATTAAACGGTTTCCTTTTTTTAGCTATAAAACCTTTGCAACCCACCTGCATCAAACATTAAAATGGCACTAGATGACAATATGACAATAACACAACACTGCTGAGAAAATTAACATGGTTAAACATGTTTAAATTACACCGGTATGTCCATAAAACGAAACTTTAAAACTATAGTAACATTTAGCTAACAAAAAATGTAAAAGGCAAATTGAGGGTTAAACTAAATTGTGGCTGCTTTGTGAACATATGTAAAAATGGCACAACTGAATTCGCCCTTCTGTTCAAGTGCAATGATTGGTTTCTCGCTGCTTCGGTGCTCATCTCCGTCTCTCTCTTTTACTCTTTTCTCTTTTGCTCCCTCTCAGCAGCGCAAGGGGAAAATGTGAGAACCAGATGTGAAGCCTTGACTGCAGATGTGCTCGCTTAGAGGCCAAGAAAAAGCTAATCTCAGGACCTCGGAAACACACACTCGCAAAACCCTCACGAACAGACGGCGAGGCAAGGAGCATCTCTGAGGCAATACTTCATTTTGAATAATTCATTTAGGAAATGATAATAGCACTGCACTGCTGTCTAATAAAGAGCGTCAGTCTCTCATTACAACCAGTTCCTGCTCGCCACATTTTAGCCGCTTCCAGGAATCACAGGAATGAGAGATACTGTGTGCTCCTTTATTTACTTAGCAGATGATAACCTCTTACCACATACTCTCTCGACAGAGTTAAAAACATGCTTTCTTCTCTCTCGCAAACAGCCTAATGGGTTTAAATGCTCTCAAATATTAATGCCTTTCCTTCAGACGCTACAAGCCAAGCCCATTATTATAACAAGCAGTGGCCTGGTGGACTGGGACAGTGCAGACAGGGAACTCATTGTTAATGAAATGGGTGTGAACGGTAAAGGTACGAAGTGTGTACAGCCCTGGCATTTTTCCGATAACTAAAGCTGTGAATTAAAATCCAATTTGTTTCTATTATCAGCATAGGCAGAGTTCATGGGAGTTTTACCCTCACAGTGGGGAGAGATGATCTTGTTTTATCGTTGTTTAAAAGAGGAGAAAACAAAATAAATCTCTTTATTATTAATATTGAGGATAGAACATATATTTCTTATATATTTGATTTTGCGCCAGCACTTTTTAACCTACATGACATATCAGAGCCTTGTGTTTTTTATGTATGTCTGACTTTTTGTTTCAATTATTGATCAACTTTCAGGCAAAAAAAATAACTGATAGTGATTGGTCAATTGTGCTATTTTGTGGTCAAATATTTTAGTAATGACTTTAAACTGTATAATCCAATTTCCTCTAAATTGTGCTACCGATTTCCTACATTTTTAAAGGGTTAGTTCACCCAAAAATGAAAATTAAGTCATTAATTACTCACCCCCATGCTGTACCAACCCCGTAAGGCCTTCGTTCGTCTTCGGAACACAAATGAAGATATTTTTGATTAAATTTGAGAGCTGGATCACTCCTCCATAGGCTCCCTAAGGGAATGAAACTTGACGGCCCAGAAAGTCAATGAAGAAAATGTTTAAATATTCCATGTCACAACAGTGGCTCAACTATAAGTTTATCAAGCGACGAGAATACTTTTTGTGCGAAAAAAACAAACAAAAATAACGACTTTATTCGACTATTCCTTTTCTTCCTTGTAGGCCTGAAACGAGACTTCAAGAGATTTCCACGACGCATGCGCGAGAACTCAACTGAAGTAGTTGAAGGAGATCGCAATTCTCGCGCATGCGTCGTGGAAATCTCTTGAAGTCTCGTTTCAGGCCTACAAGGAAGAAAAGGAATAGTCGAATAAAGTCGTTATTTTTGTTTTATTTCCGCACAAAAAGTATTCTCGTCGCTTGATAAACTTATAGTTGAGCCACTGTTGTCACATGGAATATTTAAACATTTTCTTTAATGACTTTCTGGGCCGTCAAGTTTCATTCCCTTAGGGAGCCTATGGAGGAGTGATCCACCTCTCAGATTTAATCATAAATATCTTCATTTGTGTTCCGAAGACGAACGAATGTCTTACGGGGTTGGTACAGCATGGGGGTGAGTAATTAATGACTTAATTTTCATTTTTGGGTGAACTAACCCTTTAAGTGTGTGTTTTATTTAATTTATTTTCTTTCTTTTTTTTATAAACAGATTTATTTAAAATCTGCTTTTGCATTTGCTTCAAAGTTTATCCAAAACGTTTATAGGCTTATAGGATATTCCATACAACAAAGCGAGAAGAGGTGTAAAAAGTGCTGGTGCAAAAGTAAAAATATAGCGCAAAACAATATCAGATTTTTTATTTTATTTTCATTTCAACCTACATTATTATCCACCATAAACAGGCTTGAAATCCCTGGAAAATGCTTGATGAGAGAGAAATGAGCCTTCCACCCAATTCTTCTCCCTCATTAGCCTACTGTTCTATTCATCTTCTCAATTCCAATGGGTATTGATTGGGCCACAGTTTGTGTGTGTGTGTGTGTGTGTTGGTGCATGAATATGTGTGTGTGTGTGTGTGTGTGTGTGTGTGTGTGTGTATATGTGTGTGTGTGTGTGTGTGAGTTTTGTGGCAGCTGTCAGCTGGTGTCTCCCCAGGATGAGCTCAGCACAGTACAACCCATCTCCAGGACCCTTTGACCCCTGCGTTCTCACCGGGGACCAATAACATGTCCCTTGATTTAGTGCAGGGAGGTTACATGGTACTTATGTTTAATAAGCAGCACACAGAGCTGGGCCTCCCCAGCAGGACTTTGGGGGTAATCACCTCATATCCATCTTAGGCTGGTTTTGGAAGGGAGGAGTGAGTCAATGAGAGCTCCTGTGGTGGAGGAAACAAGCTCTTTAGGTTATTGGATATTTTATGATTTTGATAGATGGAAGTTATTTATGGTCAATTATAGAAATGTTGTTAATCAGATTTCATCATCCATTAAAATAATTCTCTTAGAAATAAGTGAGAAGATTGTTGCTTTTAGAAATTGTGTTTGGCTTAAGTGGAATTGTTTTATGGAGCTGGAATTTGTTGTATCCTTCTGGATACTGGGGTTTATGGAAAGAAACCCATGACTCTTGAGTTCTTACAACAAAAACTGTCAAACACAATCAATACATCACACTTTCACTCATACCTCCCAGTCAACTCTGGATTGTTATCCTCAGTATGACCCCTCTTTGCACAACAGTCCTTGTCGACCAGGCAGAAATGTGATGTAATTTCTCTTAAATATGACCCTTATTCCGAATATATTTTTCTGTGAGTTTCCCTTAAAACTTATCTTCGATCACCAAAATTACATATTTAAATGTTTTTTCCTTCATGCCTTAAAATAGCTTGAATGCAACTCTACACCCTTGAACTTGCCTCTTTTAGTATACGCGGTTCTATGAATATGCAAATTAGCCCCGCCTCCACGCACTCACACCAGCTCAAAGATCCACTCGTTGATGATCACACATGGACCTGATTGGTTACAAGGTAGTTTGTGATGTCAGAAACACCAGCGATTTCAAACCGCGTTTTTGAGACTCTCTTTGGTTCACTGCAGTTTTAAGGAGAAAATACTCAGCAATAGTGTTGTTGAAATGAATTTGCATATTTGTCTTAAAGCATATTAAAAACACCAAATAGACATATAAACAACATTAAAAACTGGATTTTCACCAACATATAACCAATCACTGCTACAGTACAGTCGTATGAAGATAGTACTTATATAATTGTGCTTTCGTTTAGGCTACATGTAAGGAGAAGGTGGGCTGGCTGAACCAGTGTGTTGAGATCTGGATACCTCATATTGTCAACATCCAAGTGTAACATTGTAGTTTCCTACAGAACTGTCTTAGCCAGGAGATATTTGGTCTGATATATTACATTATCTTTATCTTTATTTAATGAGCACACCATCAAACTACTACTCTCTTTCAAATGCAAATATCAATCTCAAATGGAGAGCACACAGATGGGAAGAAAGAGGTGTGGTTTTGTATAGTGATAGTCGGATATATTGACAAAGGTAATTCTGCCAAGTGGCATTCAGGGAAATTGAGTGTTCTTTCAAAGGCAGTCAAGCCAACATTCAAAGTTTGTCCGGACAGATTTTACTTTTTCTTGTTTGGGTTACATGAATTTCAGTTAATTCTATTTTCATTTCTAATTCCTATTTGCAGAGGTGGAAAGTAACGATTTATATTTAGCCTACTCTGTAATTTTACTTTTACTTAAGTAGCTTACGTTGTGTTTAAAGTAGGCCTATTGTAGCCAACTTCGCTACATTTCAAATGATATCAGTTACTGAGTAAAAAATAAAATAAAATAAATAATAATACAAGGGGAGAATGTGCTCCGGAAGCCATTGATTGAAGGGCGAGAGAACAAACGCTCAAAAAAAGTGATGCAGACCCAGCTGAAAGCGAAACCCCGTCGAATTCTTTTATGAAGCGAACCCCTGGCCAGTATGGGAATAGGCCTACTTTGGATGTGGAAAAATGCGTGGTTGTCCTCGTGGATAGGCTAGATAGCCTATCCAATTTGCAAAAAAAAATCTGGACGCAAAGGGAGGAAACACATAAAACACCATCCATCCGTGAAGATAAAGGTATGTACCGTTTATATGAATGATTGATTTCCGAATGACTTCCTTGATGCAGACAGAGGTAATCACGGAATCTAGTCATTAAAATGGAATTTACAGTTGGCTATAATGCAGATGTCATGTAAAACACGCAAACTAATGGATGGATGAATAACCCGAAAGTAGAGCTGTGCAATAAATCAAATTGCGACATGGTATGTGAATATTAAAGCGTAAAAGACAGCTATAAATAAATATATAATCAGCTTGTTCTACGTGAATGAACTGCACCGCTTTGTCTCCTACATAGGCTACTCAAGTAGCCGACGCGTGACGCTCATGGTGTTTTCAGGGTCTCACTAACAATATGAGGACAGAACGCTGACAGAACGCCTAATGAGCATTTTCATCATTTTATTTGAGAAAAACCATTGTCAAAAACACTGACACAGGTGTTCACTACAACCCGTCAAAATAAAAGTTCGAGGTAACTAGGAGAAAAATATGATAGAAATAGAAATTATGAACCTATATTTCTAGGCCTACAATAGAACGTAGCCTACTTCTCAAAATATTAATAATAATAACAACAACAACAATACTAAAACAATTTATTTAAACATTAGGCCTAATTAAGGAATCTTTTTGTCCATGGTTTTAAACGTTCATTTGATTTCCACCGTTTTTTGATAATATATTTGTGTTAGGCCTATATCATAAAAAGAAAATGAATTTTCTAAATAAAATAAATTTCATAGGACTCATGTTTTTCTTAAACATTTTAATAAATTATTAATGTTAAAAATAAGTAGTTAATCTAATTCATTATCAATTATTGAATTTAGTTGATTAGACATGTTTTATTGAAATTTAAATATACAAAACAAACAATTGGTTTAAAGTTTGCAATAATAAAAGCATTTGTTTAACCAAAAAAACTTTTTTTATTCATTTAACTGTCATTTTACCTAATTAATGATAATTGAATACCGTTTATTTATTAATACCGTAAACCGTGATATTTTCTGAGACAGCTATTATACTGTGAAAATCTCATACCACTACACCTAAGCGGCAACCTTCCTGTCTTCCAACACGGAAGTTACTTAAACTGCTATTCATCGGCTGTCCGCTAGAGACAGGCTGCAAAAGAGAGTCAATCCCAAATAAAATGCCCATCCCCCATGGTAAAGTGCCCAATTTTACAGCAGAAAAATGTGTTTACAGCCTGGTGCAAAAAGTGGGTTTGGTCTATATAGCTAATTTTGCCCTTCATGACAACTGTGAGGGGGGTGAACTGTTTTTATAACTCATCCGTTTAAATTATATTGAGCCTTAAAGTTCTGCATAATTAACGGGGTGGCCACTTGAGTGACAGGTGGATTGCAGCTGATGTCACTACTAGCCGTTTGCCTGCTGTCTGTTAGTCGTCATGCCACCTCAGCTAATCCCGCCTCTTTGCCATTTTCGTTTATCCTGAAGTGACGCGCGGTGACGTGCGGCCAAGATGGTGACGGCTGGCTCCGGCCACTTTGGGCTTCAAAATGCTCTTCAGAAACTTAAGGGTGATGTCACGGACACGGGGGTGTGTTTTTTTTAAACACCCCACCCCCGCTGTTAAAAAAGTTTTTACTTTTACTTGAGAAGATTTCTAGACTGGTCATTTTACTTGTACTTAAGTAAAATTAGTGAATTTTGACCAAATATTGTGTAAGTCTTCATTTCAATCAATTTTATTTGCTATAATCAAAGGATCACCCAGCTTTCTAGATATCAGCATAGACCCTTAAAAAACTCACTATTACACAGTTGAAAGCAAATCAACTGCATCAATTGCCTCAGGCTTATCATTGCTAAAGATCATGCTTAAAATTTTAACTCAAATACAAGAGTAAATCTGGCTTATAGGATGCTGGCTGACACATGTGTAAAAGATAAAAAAATATAAAATCACTGCGCTCGACCATTTTTGTTTTTTTTTGGGGGGGGGGGTGCATATATCAGTGGAAATTGCAATACTTTCAAATAAAGAACGGAAGATCCGCACTCGCTTGTATATTCTTAATGAATTATTAGTTATAACTCCCATATCATGATTCACTGAACAATGCTGATTGCCGAAACGCTTGATCTTGATCTGTATGTGGTTTGTTGGCATTCTTTATTTGAATTATGCATCAAAGAACATATATCTTCCGTTCTTTTTTTAAAAGTAACACATGGCTGAGACAAGACAAAAGGCATATGAAGCCTTATTAAATCCCTCTTCAAATACTGACAGGGTGTTGATGTTAAGAAACACCTACTATCTGCTAAAACACATTACTAAACTCCACTACATATCGTGAAGGCTAACTTCAAATTTATCAGATGCGAAATCCAGTAATAGCATTAATGAGCAAGAAAAGGATTCCTTTGAAGAAATGTCTTTATTAGGACGCTAATAATTTCTCAAAACCTTTGTATTTGCCGTAAGAGAACCATTTCATACCCCACATATTCATTATTTATGGATAGTGTGTTTAGTTTCACTGTCCCCACCTCCATTCTTAATAGGCTGCATCCCAGCTATCAGAAATATGAATGTTTTGCTAACGTTCCCATCAAGTTATTGTTTTTGAATGTTCTCTGACGGTTTAAAGCATTCAGTTTTTTGGGGGGGGTTTTAAAAAAAAAGTTTTTTCTTGGTTATTCAAATGTTAAGGCCAATTCATACCTCACAGACAAACACCAACAAACAAGCCGTTGGATTTAGAATTTTATGAAAAATAACTGTCATGTTCTACGAGGTGGCTATTTCGTACTAATTCATACGTCCTCACTTGTACAAATTCGTTCGATTTTTGAATTCATACAAATGACCTACCCCTGACCCCGCCCCTAAACCTACCCGTCACTGGGGTCGTACGAATTAGCCACCTCGTAAAATACGTACAAATTGGTCGTGAGATAGCGTTGGATTGAACATGTTCAGTCGGGTGAAAACAAACACATTGATCCAACAAAACCCAACAAACATGCGGTGTGAATTGGCCTTTAAGGGAACATTCCATTTTATCATTTTGCAAACAATGAAATTATATATGATATATGAAATATAATTTGTATTTTTATTTTGAGGACATTATTAAATATTAGAGAACCTTGCCAAAACGTTCTGAAAATGTTCACTGTACGCTGGGATTCTGTTTTTGGTTAGTATCAACTTTTGATTTATATAGTTTTTCTGACCAAATGGTAACACGTGCAAATATTGAAGTTGTTGTCCAGCAAGTTTTGTCAGATTCACTGACAGGCCTGTGTATCAGCTCTACTCCCCCTTGAATACTCCCAAATGTCACCTTTGGCTGAAGCCCATGTCAGAGGGGCAGATGCTGGTGTGAGGGGCTGTCATTCACTGGACAGTTTTGTACAAGTCACCTTGTCTTTTCTTTCAGGAGCTAGTGAGCATTTCCTTTCTCCATGAGTGCCTGTGCTTGGCCTGAGGGAAACCTAATGATCCTCTGTCTCTTCTGGTTTGTCATGTTGACTGCACCCCTCCCTAGCTTCACCAGAAACCAAAGCTTTCCCTGCACCACTTCCAGCTGTAATGCTGCAAATTTGCCTGACCTCCCTGTGCCCTTGAAAAACAGGGCAGATCAGTTTAGTAGATAATAGCACGTTACATTAGAAAAAAACATTATTTCTTTATATCCTTCAAAAATAATTGAACTGAAGAACTGAAATTGAATTGAATTGAAAAGAACTGAAATCAGTTTCTATTTGAAATTATATGTTTTTAATATATCTTGTGAATAAAATGCCCCTAATTTCACTATTGCGAGTGAGAGACGTTTTTTTCCGATTTTTTTTTTTCTGGAGACAAAAGAATGGTAAATGGGTAAGTGCCTTGAATTGCCGTTGTTAGTCGAGCTCAAATATGCAGATTTAAATGTGCTTATTACTTCCATTCTGCTCATTTCAACTGTCTGACTGCACTTAATTAAATCAGATTGATTAGACCTTTCCTAGACGTTCCCCACAATCAAGTAATTATGACAAATAGAGCAGTTGAAACTCCGGGTCTGAGGACTTCTTTCCTTTAACGGAATAGTCCTGGTGTCAACTTGTGCCACTGCAGAGGAAACAGCCAGACAAGCACGTCACATTGTGGAAATCTTGCAGTCGTTGGGGTCCGTTCACACTAAATGTGTTTTTGCATTCTCCTGTTCTGCCTTAGCTTTGTTTTTCATTTAAACATGCGCTAGACGGATGATCTTGACCGTTGTGCTCGCATCTCTTTTGCAGCATCTTGCGCATGACAGTAAAAAACGGCACTCAAGATCAAATTAGTTAAAGATGCTTTTTAATGTTTTCCGTTTCCTTTAGTGTGTATCTGATTGTACATGTATAAGATCTGCAAAGTTAAAAAGCTCATAGTCTCCCACAAAGGGATTTATCTAACACTGATCCAGACCTGTATAAAACGCTTCGACTGAAGTCCAGATTTTAATATGTTTACATCACAGTTTGAAATAATAACATAATGCACGCCCGAAGGCATGTGCAAAGAAAGAAGGCAAGGCTTTAGTACATTGTAGTGTTGTCACGATGTTGTGGTGTTCCAATGTTGGTTCTGATCCATTTGCATTTTTTTAGAATCTGACTCAGGCTTGAACTGATACTGTAAACCAATGACATTTTAACTGTTTGTGTTTACATTTGCTTAAGAAGCTTTGGAAGCTGAAACTCATGATTATGATAAGAGAGACATTACATTTCTTACACACACTTGAGGTGTTTGGCCAATCACAATGCACTGGGTCGGATGGCCAATCACAGCACTCTCGGCTCCTCAGAACGAGGGGCTCAATCAGAGCATTTCAGACAGACTAGAGGGAATAGAGGTGCTGCAATAAATGTAGTGTGTAAACAAAATATGTTTTTTGCATGTAAATATTTTGTTTTTCTATGTAAACATATGCTAGATTGGTGTCTGTGACTGTTGGGTTGATTTTTTGGCCCCATTAATGTAACCTTTTTAAGATTTTTTTCTTAAAAAGGGGGGTTTAGCTAAGAGGTTGTGCTGTGATGTATCAATATGCTATTGATCACACATTTTCCTGTGATACAAATTTGCAGGTCAAATTTCACCAAACTTGAATCTTTGAACACAGCGAAATGTGAAACTCCTTCACAGAGTTTTTCCTCCCACATTTACATGTGTATGATTGGAAGTCAATGGACTTAAAAGTGTTGTGTGACTGTCCTTTTGAAGTAAAAAAAAAAAAATCTCAGTTGTTTTTCATATATAGCAATGAGATTAAATGGCAAGCAAATGGATAATGACCCCATCAATCATTTGAATTTCAGAAGAGATCCCAAACATGTCACTCAAATTTGATTGCAAAGTAAAGTGTAATGTATCTCAACAAACTCTTTCAAGATCAAATTATCTATCACATTCATTTATACTTTTATATCTCTGTATGTCAACAAATAATTTCTTTCTATTTGTATCTTTTAATCCTTTAGTGAAAACATTTACTTAAAGCATAAGTCAGATTAGCTATAAAAGACTGACATCTGAGCAATACATTCCTCTGGTGAGTTTGAAAACACTGTGTTATGAACCTCACGCACCCTAAAAATCAGAATGTCTAGCCCTAGACAAAGCTTCAGCTATTTTTATAACTGATACAAAATGTACAATTTATGTTATAAATGTACAGCTACTTTCATGTAATCAGAATAAGGATTCAAGAGTCTACTCAATACTTCTGCTCAAGTATTTTTGATGCAAACTGTTATTTTATTTTTTGTGCAAAGAGGCTCTGAAGGACGTTTATTGTTCTCGAAATAAAAAACGCCCTCTGTTCAGCATCCTTTAAATTTATGATTAAACGTCAATGTTGAGGACATTAACAGGGCAATTTTGCACGACAAAATAAAAGAAAGGATGGGTTGGCAAAAACCAGAGGGATAAAAAGTTCCCCCCTAGGAGCCGTTGAGTTAATATTGTTGCTGAAGTGTTTCGGCAGCTTTGATTGCAATTTTGAGAGGAAATTATCTCACTGGGGGGGTGGCATTGTCCAACTGTGAGTACTGTTCACATTAATACAATCTCTCTCTCTCCTCGCTCTACGCTCCCTTTTTCTTTTCTCGTGTTTTGTCGTAGTCAGACTCTGATAACATCCAGCTGGAGAAGCATGATGATGTGACTAAGTGTTGCATTCCTCGGATATTGACCGCATTCATAAATTGAGCTCTTTGTTGAAGCTCTCTCCTTATCTCCCTACTGCACAGCTCTCACTGCATGAAATGGCCTGATCCACCAGACCAGAGAATAAAAGCTATCTGATAAGAGTCTGAATGGTTCTCTATCAATTCATTCATCGTGTGCTGCAAAGCAATGTTTGCCTGCATTGTCTGACATACTCCACATGTGGTTGTATAGGTATGGTCAGATGTGAGTTGTGTTTGCATTGTTATTTTGACCTTGGCCCTCAACCAACCAGAAAGTCCCCGCTCAACGAGAAGCACTTGATGGTGTGAAGAGTTCATTTTTCAGTCTTTTCCACCCTCCCCCATTGATTGGACAATAAGAAAATGATCTCTTTGTGAAAATGACTCTCAAAGTGGCATGGACACTTGGCATTCATATTCATTTAATTACCGAGTGCATTATTACCTTCAAAGCGTTTCCACCCTTCTAACATAATGGCTTTTCACTGATTCTGATGACATTTCCTTTCATAGGCGACTGCACCTCCATAAATTGCTCAGGCTGTCTTTGACAGCTCCAGTCTCTCTGCTCACATGCCTGATCAGACAACCTGAGCATGCCACACTACCAGTGCAACTTTGTTCACAGCATTATCGCTCCATCTCTACCCGTTGTCTACTTGGATCTCTTTTTCTCTTCCTATTTTTTTCTTTCTTTTTGATTGGATAAATGCAATGATTTTTAAAGCAAACTTGAGAAATTAAACTTATAACTGCTGTCACAGCCCAATTAATACAATACCAAACATTTAAATGATGGTATATTTAAAATATACTGTGATGTCGGGCAGGTGTTTTCACTTCCATGCCATATGTTCGGAATGGAATACTTGCTTAATACTTACTGAATACTGTGCAGGGTAACACTGTGTACTGCCTTTAAACACTCTACAGATAAAGCGTTGTGAATTTCGGCTCGCGTACCCCGAAGTGATAAAATAAAACAAAATTCTGTATCAAAATTTATAGGCAAGAAAAGTAGTTTGTTTAGGCTGTGTTGTATGAATTACAAACCTGCGCACATATTTTAAAAGCACATAACTATAGAATCAATTCTGAATGAGCATGTGAACGCCGTCAGCGTTAATCACAGGTTCGCGTTTAAAGTCTGATCATTTCGATGGAGGTGAATCAATCAAAGTTAACTTTAGCTGGAAGTAACATTATTCAAGAACCGCTATAAAGCCAAAACAATCTGTTACCTTAAATAATATGTTTATCTCTGTAAAGCTGCTTTGAAACAATCCATTGTTAAAAGCGCTATATAAATGAAGATGACTTGACTTGACTTAAAACGGGTAAGGGAAACAGGAAACCTTATGGCACAATTTTGGAGAAAATAACTTAAAAATGGCAACATCTAAATTAACTAGTTTTATTCGGTTCAAAATTTTTGATATTACTGAATTAACTTTAAATACTTAAATTTATACCCACAAAATACATTTTCATGGTTTAAATACCAAGTTCTGTCATGAAACTTAAGATTGCACATACTGATGGTGATGGGTCCTTAACGCAACCTGCTAACAATTACATCGTTAAATATGGCACTAGCTGATTGGTTCCTTTTGCATTTGCAGCCAATGAGCTTGCTGTTCAACATTTCAATAGTTGGTCACTGTTTACTGTAGCAGTTTGTAAAGCACGTTCAAAGTTCCTCTGAAACCCTCTGCCTTCCCCAGCTCCACCTGTAAAGATCTGCGACAGGTCATTTCATATATTTGTGCAGCAGCTGTACATGTTGGCAGTAACAAGTCTCTGTACTTGCTCTTCAGCAGCAGCAATATCAGCAGCATCTATTCCGCCAAGACCAAGTACATTAACGTTGTCATATCCATCACCATGCTGAACTCTTCTGAGTGTAAAAAATAAACGGCAATTTAGGTTAAAGCAGCACTAGGTGACTTTTCAACCTTCATAATATATTTCCAAGTCTCTTGTGATGGTACATCGACTTACAATAGGTTGAATGATACGTCTGCCATAGCCTGACGGGGTCTGTAGCGTTTTTAATCGTACTTTTAAACTTCGGGTTTCGGGTAGTAACCTGCGAACAAAGAGAACTACAACATTCGACTGCTTTGCATGCCGAGAGCATACGTCACTTCCACCACCACCCCCACTTCCTTAAAATCGGACGTGCGAGCCAAATGTTATAGTCATGGCCGAAGCAGCACAGAAAAACAAGAAAGCAAAGGTTTTATCGGAGCAAAGCAAAAAGAGAAAAAGAGAAAGTGATCGCGTTAAAGGCAGAACGAGGATCAACATTGGGACAGCATTTTCTCGCTGGCGTGAGCTGAAGGAGGAGGCGGCGTGCCCGACCGATGCGGACTTGGCTGTCATGCTTGCATACAATCTCTTTGTTTTTTTTTTTGTCTGCCTGACTATGTTACGGAAGCTATCTTATCCTCCGTTTATCTTCATGAATCAAGTGATGATAGTAGAGTAGCGAATTATCAATCTGGTAGCTAGTAAACGATATTCTAGTTTTTGATGGTTAGCTATCGCTAGCATTCTCGTTCTGATTTGAACTCTGCAATTGATGAAATGCAAATAGCAAATGTTTGACCTAAAAAGTGTAGCCTACTCTACTCAACATGTACAAAGAAAGGAGGAAGATTATTAATATTATCATTGTGTTCACAGCTTCTCATTTGTTACATGTGTAAAGTTACTTGATTGTGTAATTTCCGATTATTGATATCTACAGGGGCAAACGAGATTCTTGTCGCAATTTTTTCGGATGACGAATTTCCACCCTCATGTTGTTCTTGTGCAATACTAAATAAAATTTAAAAAAATCAAATGAAAGCCTATGTCTAAACGGCGTGTACAAGTTTGGTAGGGGCTACATTCTTGCAAGTAAATATATAAGATGTACAAAATCATATTTTAGGATACCTAACATGTCTGTGATATTTGTTTATTTGTCTTGCCTCAAGCTATAATGCAAATCGATTTGTAAGATTTGCAGATTCATTTATGGTAGCTTGATATTATAATATTGACGATATATGGTTATTATCTACCACTCAAACATTGCATTGAAGTATCATATATTCAGTAAAACGGTAACCAATAGACTAGGCTACTATAATGACGCTGGCTTGTAAACGTGATCATCGCGATCATTTGTCGTTAGAAAAAAAATAAAATCCATGAAATTATATTCATATGACATACTGAAATATATGCCACTGTACCTGGGATGAAGACATTTCACACGCGACGCAAGCAGAACACCTGCATGTAACTTCCTCCTACAGTGTTCAGGGCAATGCGACAGTAGTAGAGGACAATACTGTTTCCCAACTGTAGGGGGACCCCGAGAGCAAAAGTTACCTGGTGTTACTTTAACAGCTGCAGGTTACCACTTTTTATAGTATATGGTGCTTGGTTAATTCAGTAAGTGGTATACAGTTATCTTGGAAATAAAAAGTGGTATTGGGTATTCGGGGTTTTTAATCCAATTTTTTACATTTAGCAATCTGATCAAATGTGTTAGGATTAGTCAAGAAAGATGCTGGAATTCACAACTGATATTATTTCTGATTCATGCATCACACTGGAAATTGACTGTCAGGTTGAGACAGACTGTTGAGGCATTGTGAAATATCAATGTATTCTTTGCATACAGAAATTATATACTGCCGCAATAGGAAGGTGTCCTTTTCTGAGCATAGCCATCATGTGCTTTTAAAAAGCATTTTGTTGAGCATCAGCCTACAAACAACACCCGTAAAACTGACTACTACTACAGTTTGTAGCATACAGTATCTTCCTGCAGCCCATATGCCCTCTTTTTCACATGCTTTCAAATACATTTCATACAAGTGGGGGGAAGGTAGAGAGTCCACGAATGTGAGCCATTTCCTCCATCAGACAGCAGACAGACGACAAAGGTCTGTGATGGGGTGGAGATGAAGCATTTGTAAAGGTTAAGCAATGATCCGTGACAAAAAAGCTCTTTTCTACATAGTTAAAGCCTGACATCAGATAATGGAGGGACAAGGACAGGGAGGAACATGCAGCTTGGGGAAGTGTCCTCATTTCTGAGAGCAAAATTCGCTTTTAATGTAACATGATTTTTTTATTATTATTATTATTAAAAGCAGGGTATCCGTACAATTACACAGGCTGAACCCAATTTGCCAGCCGCTGTAATTAATGCAGTATTGATCAACTTCAATCGGCACTTTAATTTTATGTGCTCAGACAAGTTTGTCAGCCTGCATGCGTCAGAAATAGATTAAAACACTAATGATATTGTTTTCAAAGAAGCAGACCAAAGCTGATCAAATATGCTATTATTCGAAGCAATTCACATTAACCAAAAAGGTTGCCGTGCATGTAGGAATACACAAGCTTTTAATTGGCATTTTTAATTAACTGTAGTTAAGACACTCATTTGATTTGTAGACATTGTTGCTCTCAGAATACTTGAAGCAATGCCAGGCTTAACTGGGTAAAGACATTCCCATTCAAATCAAACAAAAGTTAGAATCCTCCATAAATGGTAGTCATGGTTACCATAGATACAGCAACCACTGTCTCTATTAGATATCCACTAACGCCTCGGCAAGGTCATAGAAATAAACAAAACCCTCACATAAAATGTTTGTGAACTCAGTGATGAAAAACTGCAGATAGCGGCGTTGACTCTTTTTATTAGCTGCTGAAAATGTGTCTTTACGAACTCTTAAACATCCGTGTTCATGCTGTGTTTAAGTATTGAACAATTACGGTTTTCATAAGCAGCTCATTCAGCACAGACTGAAATGGTCGGGTGTGTGTGGGTGGGTATCTGAGTAGTGCTGTGATGACCTTTCCGTTGTCACTTTTAGTGTTGTGACCTGACTGTACTCATTAAAACCAGTGTAACGGATCATTCCCCCTAATTGTTTTTGTTGACAAATTAGTCCTCAGACTCAAGGCTTCCACAGAGCCTGCAGCAGAGCTCTAGCTAATGAGAGATCCACTATACAATCCGTGTGAGTGTGTGTGTGTGTGTGTGTGTGTGTGTGTGTGTGTGTGTGAGAGAGAGAGAGAGAGAGAGAGAGAGAGAGAGAGAGAGAGAGAGAGAGAGAGAGAGAGAGAGAGAGAGAGAGAGAGAGAGAGAGAGAGAGAGAGAGAGAGATCATCTTGGCTTTGTTCCAAAACCTAGAAAGTTGACTCCCTGCCAACATAGTCAGCTGCCTTCTAAGGGAGCATTCTAATCATCATGGAGCATCTTAAGGTGAGAGTTTGAGCACACTGCGGTGAACTCGAATTGCAGTAGATTTCAATAGAGTTTGACATTAGCATGTTGCTAAGCTAACTGCATTTTAAAAAAACAATGACTACTTTTATTTTACAAAGATGCATTAAACTGATAAAAAAAAATATGTATTAAAATCGAAAACATAAAATAAAAAATCTTACAGGCCCCAAACTTCTGAAGAGAAGTATACAGGTGAAACTCGAAAAATTGGAATATGGTGCAAAAGTTCATTTATTTCAGTAATTCAACTTAAAAGGTGAAACTAATATATTATATAGACTCATTACATGCAAAGTGAGATATTTCAAGCCTTTATTTGTTATAATGTTGATGATTATGGCTTACAGCTTATGAAAACCCCAAATTCAAAATTAGAATATTGTGAAAAGGTTTCATATCTGTAAGCCATAATCATCAACATTATAACAAATAAAGGCTTGAAATATCTCACTTTGCATGTAATGAGTCTATATAATATATTAGTTTCACCTTTTAAGTTGAATTACTAAAATAAATGAACTTTTGCACCATATTCTAATTTTCCGCGTTTCACCTGTATATATGTATCCAATGCATAATTAAGTTGCCTACCTTTTTTTGAACAACTTTCACATACGGTATGTTGCCTTAAAATGCTGCCTCAGTAGGCGGCTAACTAGGTTTTCGAACAGAGCATCTGCGCCTGTTATTTTGCTGAAATAAATTGCAGTTCTTTTTCTGTGCTTGACTAAAGGACAGTGATGATTATTTATTTGTGTGGGGTTGGTGTATAGCTCTTGGGGTTCTCAATGAATTGATATTCAACGCAGGAAGCTGTGTGCATTTTTCTATCCACCGCTCTGCCTCAACCTTGCCCCCACTCCACTACGCATGAAGTCTCTCTCTCTCTCTCTCTCTCTCTCTCTCTCTCTCTCTCTCTCTCTCTCTCTCTCTCTCTCTCTCTCTCTCTCTCTCTCTCTCTCTCTCTCTCGCATCCACCTGTTCCATGGTCCAGTGGAGGGCTGTGAATGCTATCAGGGGAGAGCGTGGTGTGGTGCAGCCTGCCTGGCTCTAGTCCATCACGGGTGCACTCAGGCTACTTTCCAAGCCCACACCGTATCGAGGGCCCAGCTGCAGACCCAACTGCCGCATTACAGCATGACGGATGGCTTCATATCAGGTGTTTAAACCGAGTGGCCGCTCCATCTGCTGAAGGATTTGGGAAGTCTGGAGTTCCTGTGTGATGAATGGTGAGAAGTGATGCTGCCAATCAGGCCTACCTTTGGCAGTGTCGCTCCTCTGCTGTCGGTCTCTCCTTTCCTTTTCTCTTCTCTTTTCCTCAGCCAGAGACAGCTCTCCTCCTCCCAAACAGAGTCTCTGTTTTCTTTGCTTCTCTTTTTCTGTTTTCCTGTCTACCAGTGGAAAAAGTATAAAAGCAAGTTGAAAGGGATAGTTCATCCAAAAAGTTTGACCCAAACCTAAATTACTTTCATTCATGGTTCACTTTTTGATAAATATCCTGGCTACTCTTTATAATATAATGGAAATAAAAAAATATTTATTGTTGGTGGATTTCAGTTCACAAAATCTCTCTGAATGATTTGTTCTCTGACTAAATGGTCCAGATTCAACAGTTAGCAGCCTACTGAAAAATGATCAGAGAATAATGACTTTTAGTCATTTCCTCACACAGAACTATCGTATGACTTCAGAACACTTGGAATATAGTGCGCAATTCATTTGGGGTACATTTCATTTGGGCTACATTTCATGACACTTTAAAGAAAGTGATATTTTTATGGTGCTTTTTGAAGTTTGCTAGTGCCAGTCCTCGTTTACTTTCATTATATTGAGTGGACAAGAGTGGCTATTCTTCAAAAAATTCACCTTTAGTTTTCCATGGAAGAAAAGAAAGTCCAACGTGTTAGGAACCACATAAGAATGAATGAATAATGAGAGTATGTTCAGTTTTGGGTGACCTATTCCATTAATTGAGTGTGAGAGTGTGGGAAGTCTCTAGACTCCAGTATCAGTTTGAGAGTCAGAGTACATATAAATTGTCTGCAGAGCTCATTTGTTCCAGTGGCTACTGTGCATAGCCACCATCACGTTAGAGTCAGCCAAAGCAAGTTCCGCCTAAAGGCTTGTATTAAGTTACCATTTATGTTCTTAGCAGACGCTTTCTTAGCAAAGTGACTTGCAATACTAGAATAAGAATCAGACTCATGGAGGCTTTACAACCATGGAGGTTTATAATACCTGGAGAAAGCTATGCATTGGCACTACCCATGCACCCCAAGGCAAAATTTTCTCATTTTGTGTTATGGGCACACTGGATGCAAAACAATCAAGCCTGAGCTAAGCTTGAAGGACTGGGGCATAAATGACAGAAAACATGGATTAATGGAAGTCCATTTCACACTTTTAAGAGCTTTCAGAAAGTACACAAAATCGGTAACATTTTATATAAAATATTTGCAACATATACAAGATTTATGACAAAACTAGTACAGCAAAATAAGTTATTTTGAATGGCCGTCAAAGGAGGAAGATGATTTTTGCACCCATAATGGTGTAATTTCATAATCTGGGGCTAACTGGTCAATGCTAACCGTTGGACAATGGCAACATTTTACTAGAACTATAGCTCAAAATGTATTAACTTTCTTTTAGCTGCCGTCAGCAATCCCTTATTTTTAAACCCCTCTCTTCAAATCTGTAACACCGACTTTTCATGTTCCAATGAATTGATGGATAAAGTCCTGCCCTACATTTTTTTTTGTCTTGAAATATTGTTCAATTCTCAAATATGTCAGATTATGGAATTAAAATGGGTTGCAATGTCGACCCCCAAGTTTTGTGTCTGTTGAGAACCTCATAACAATTTGCTTCGTTTAGTTTATGTGAATTAAGGTAGGCCAAGCCTGTAAACACAAGCTCAAAATACTCCCTTGTTAAATACATATTTGTCAATATCCCATTTCACTGAGGTGATTCTTGTATGTTGATGTCTTCTCCCGATGCAAACAAACACTATTCCAAAAGCGGCCTTAGCTTCCTTAAATCCTGTGTGCGTGTGTGGATGGGGTGTCCTCATATGTACTATATGCCAGAGTGTGTTTATGCTCCCTCTTTCTGGCTTCTTCATTTGTCTGCTTCACAGACAGGCTTCTCCTGATGTGTGGGAAACCCATTTGACTGAGAGCACTTCCAGTTGAAACAAGGCAGGTCTGGGCAAATCAATACACTGTCTTTCATTCTCATGGCACAACGACGAGGACATATTTCAAGGAGCAGGGTTCAGAAAGACTGTGTGCGAGTGTGTATGTGTGTTTTTACATCTGTGACTGACAGTCAGGGCAAAATTACACTTCATATATCTTGTCTGTCAACTTTTATTGCCGATGGGAGCTGGGCTGGTTGAAGGCACTAAGATGTGTTTTTCACATGTGTGCAGTTCAAAAAGAACTGTACAGATCCCAGAACCCAGAGGACGCCCCCAGATCCCCAAACTTCAGCATTGAGAGACTTATATATCTGCCACTTTGGACTGATTTTCCTTACGAGATACCCAAGAGCAGGGCTGTACTGAATTGCCTTCCTCCATATTTTAATTTACACAAAGAGAGGTCTGTTGGTTGATTTATCTGAGGAATTGTCTGAGGGATTTAAAAAAATAAAAATAAGTAAATGTAAAGGCAAGTGTGATTTGTTGAGAAAGGGGAAGGTGTGAAACATCTTCTAGTAATATACAGCCTTCTGACAAGAACTTGGTTGGAGAATTAGGTGAAGCTCTGGAGAACGGCTCGCTAATTACATTATCGCAGAGGTAGAAGCGCTTGTCAATTTCTTCCCACTTAGATTTTCCCCTTCACTCTCAGGAAAAGGGAGCTGCCAGGCGGAATTTGAATTCAATAATATGCCAAGTGAACCGTCAGCCTCCCGTAAAGATCCTGCACTCTCTGTTTGCAAGAAAAAAAATCTCTTTTGAAGTCATGACTTTTGCAGAAACAATTTTGTAGCCGTAGAGTTAACTTGTGCATCCTTGTCAAAAATAAATTTCATTTGCTTTGCAAAACCTTGGACAGTGCTGTGCAAACTTTAAATGAGCGAAAATAGGACACAACAGTATGTGTGCACTTTCAGTTGATATTGACGTTATTTTCCATTAAGAATAATAGCAACTCCAATGGAGGATTAAACTGCATGAGGCACTCTTGAGTTTTAAACGTTTTAAAAATCCAATATTTCATCACTCTGCTTTTTATTCTGTTATTTTGTTTTGTGCTCTTTATTGACTAAGAAGATGCCTACATTTAAAAAAAATATATTTATTTTTCCAAGGGTTCACAGCAGAAATGCTACATAGAGAAAATATTTTTTCATCTTTCAATCATCGCTGTATTGCATTGCATTATATGTTTTGACAAAGTTGTCATCTGTACGTGAAAAACATAATTGTCGTGTAAATGCACCCTAAGACATGGTTATTGGGAGATACAGAGTGACAACTGATATTTATATGCATTTTATGTAAGTAGTGTTTTACTGTTATGAAGATTTCATTGACATTACAAGCATGCCTGTGATACAAGATATCATAATTGCATATTTTTTGCCCATATCAATCAGGAACAAGATTCAAAAGAGCCTGCACAGTCTAAACATTTTTATGAAAAAACGTTTCGGTCACGTGACTCCTCAATGCCTAATGAACTCAGTAAAGGAGCAAAAAAGGGATTTTTAAGAGCTCCTACCTGTACCGCGTGACCGTTGTACCACTTGACCGCTGCAGATTAATTTGGACGTTGAGAGTGTTGCTATCAAAACATAATTCCTAGTCCAAGGACGAGAACGGCTCCGAATAGAACGTCACGTGTTGTCATCTCGAGATCTACGGTCATAGCTCAGTTTTGGCATCTGAATAAAACTGTTTTTTTTTTTTCGTCCATGAGTATGCGCTTCATATTCTCAAATAACATACTATATAAAAAAGCTGTAAAAAAAGATGTATCAAATATGATGCTTATCAAAAATACATATGCAAACTTCTTTTCTTTTTTTTGTTTCAGTTAAGTGTTCCATATCAAAAATATATATATATATATATATTTTTTTTTTTTTTACTATTACATGTCAGGCCTTACGGTGTTAATTCTCTCGCTGTTAAGGATGTGCTTTCTAAATGTGTGTTGCAACCATAATGGGTCAAAGGGAGGGTAACTTTATACAAATTACTTTCTTAAGATGAATTGGTTTGTTGTATTCCTCATTTGTATAAAAGTGTCTGCTAAATTAATCAGTAAATATAAATGAGTTGCACAATGTCAACACACACCATTAGCATCTTTTCTTTCTTTTTCTTTTTTTTACTGTTGAGAGCTCCCAGACAGTGCCAGATGCGTGTTTGCATGCATGCCACAGGTGGCTGACCGGTAGGTGGGGAAATGCAGGAAGTCTGTATGGCCGTTTGTGTGTGTCAGACCCAGCATGTTTTTCCCTCAGCAGAGGCGAGGTATCCTGTGTGTGTGCGGCCCGTCGCCCAGGGCGGCTAACTTTCAGGAACCCCAGTAGCAAAAACACCACTGTGTGTTTCCTGGTCTCTTGTTCTGTTATCAGTGGACACGACACCCGCTCGTGCCCCTGCAGGTTTCCTAAACCACCATCCCTTTTACCTCCGGTGTCAAGATGTTACCCTGTGATTGCCACAAGAAGCTTTTCTCTAACGCACGCTGTGCACAAAAAAGATCGTATTGAGTCCTTGTGATAACAGAGGGTCGGGTCTGTTTGTGCTGATCTGACACAAGAGTGTTTCATTCACCCGGCGGCTCGCAGGCTCCCAAATTGAGAGGCATCTCACTGAGTTGTCTTTGTCTGAGAGGAACAAAGGCTCAAACCTGCACATCACAAACTCCGGTGAGAGAAGCCTTGTCAGAATTCCAGACTTTTCATCATCTCTGAGAAACCGTAACTACTCAAATGAGGAAATAAATAGCCAGAATTAAGCTCATTCTTGCAATTACATGAATAAATCCTCAATTGAGCAACTGAATCAAGAGGAAAACATTGTTAACATGAGTATAAGACATCTCATTTTGGGCTGTGGCCAAGTTAATGGTATGCTGCCTGAATGATTTCATAATCCTGTTCCAGTACCTTATTGTAAAATAAGCCCCTCTAGAATATATACAAATCTCATTTGAAGCATACAGCGTATGGGTCGGGTTGGGGTTAAAAGCAAGGTTTGAGAGGGAGCCTGCGACGCATTAACTTCATGAACGGCTGTGTGAAAGAGGCTGTTATCATCGGGCTGTAAACGGCGCTTCTGCTTTTCCTGGCTCGGCGGCCCGAGATGAAGTCCAGATGGTCGGGGAAGTGTTTGCCCAAGGATGTAACCAAATATTCCAGATTGAGGGGGGACCAAATGTAAAAGTTGAAGAAGGGGTCATTGAAAAACTCATATGGATTGACTACAAATCTATCTCTCTCTTTTTTTTGGCTTGGGGGGGATGTTGGGGATATCCATGTCCCTGTTTACACCTGGTAAGATCTCTGTGTTCTGGGGTGATCCGATCACAATGGACAGCTGAGAAACATTGGCGTTTACAATGTGTTTTCGTGTCTCCTTTTGTTTCGATTTGTCATGTGAGAGTACCTGTCCTAAAGAACATTTATTATTTAAGCCCAAAATATACTTCTTCTTTTTTTACAAGTAGCGTGCTTTTGTCAGTCTATGCGCTATTTCTCTCCAAAAGTTATGAATGATAAATGTTTATTTTTTGTAACAGACTGTTACGCTTGGTTAGAAAATTCAGGTGTGTACTGTGCTGATGACAAAATTCGCATAACATGCATTGTATTTATACAAAGTATATACAATGGGCTTTATAGTATGTCTGATATCACATTTCACGTATGACTCCCTTTAAATTTCTGTTTTGGAAGCTAGTTTCCACCAGAGTAAAAAAGTTATTTATTTTTATATTCCTCTTTATATCTCACAATTGCAACTTAATATCTCAGTGTGATGTTTGTCATATTTTTTTTTTTTTTTAAACAACTCAGAATTGGAAATGGCTTCTAGTATTTAGTGCTGTCCTAAGATGTTTATACCAGGTGTAAACAGGCCCTAGGCAAGTGTTTGCTTAAAGTTACAGCAAGCTGTGTGACAGAGACCACAACAAGCTTTATCCATTATTATCCCATCCTTTTCTCATAATCTCATATGTCCCGCTCTATATGCTGTTGTTTATCCCATAAACTGCTGTACACATTTTAGATCCATGCCTGTTGTGTTAGGCCACGCCCACCGCTAGAGAAAGCCCCGCCCACGCTGCACCTGGGTTTCCCGCCGAAGCTCGTCCACTAGAGGCAAAGGACCACAGCTTCTCCTAGCAGCAGGGTGGGCGTTAGAGGCTCTTCGGAACAAGCCGTTTTCATCACTACTTCGCTGTTCTCGAAGTATTTCTGACTCTTGTCGCACACCAGGATCAAACGTTTTCGCGTGTTTCGTGTTCATGTACTCGGACAGTTAAAGGAAAACGCCGTACTAAATGAGTTGAGCTCGAGACACACACAGCATCATCCGCTTGTCAGGTTGAGCTTCATCCGAGCCTCGAGCTCAACTGCCCTTCAGCACACTGGAGCGGTTCTAGAGCTGTGCACTGGAGTTTGACGGACACATTTTCTTCTTCGTCTTGGGAAGTACACGTTTATGACTGAGAAACATCACTAGGCTAATATATCGACCGGAGTCGAGGACAGGAAATTAATTTTTTCTCTCACAACGCCGTTACGCATGGTGGGAATTTCTACGTCTTTTCAGTGTAAGTCGTGCAGTATCTTCATCTTTTTCTCTCGTGATCTCAGATGAATGCTATCCTGTGCACTTTAGCCACGTTTATTCATTTTAATAGAATGTTTTATTGTGCGTTTTGGGTAAATGACAAACACTTTATTTTTCTTTCGCAGATTATTGTTATAACTCGTTTCGTTGTGCCCACATTGCTTAATTTGATATTATTCAGAACGTAAAGGTAGGCTATATCACCAACAATAAATATTGATATGCAGTTTGTCATATTTCCCCATAAAAAGTTAAATGGTCACTTACAGCAGTAATTGTTCATCGCTGTAGGCTAAATCTTAAGAAAATTGACGTTTAACAGGGTTTGATCGCGTTTAACTCTATTCGTAAACAACAAATAAACGCTCATACAAAGCGTTTCTCATGTTACGCGTATTAATTTCATTTGGATTTTAACGTTATATCATAATAAAAATCTTTCGCGTTTCGAGATATTATTGTGTAGGCCTATCCTTTTTCCGTAACTATTTGTAATGTAGACACATGCATTTCATGTAAAGCTGCTTTAAAACGATATAGCCCTTTTTGAAAAGCGCTTTACAAAATAATGTGACTTGAACTAAAGGCACATTGTGTAAGAAGGTAAAATACTATTTGTCGCTGTAGATTGTAATAAAGATTTTTTTTTTCTTGTGAAAATATGGGCTCTGTCTACAATCTCACGTGCTCAGTAAATTCATTATCTTAGAGTTTATGGCCTTACAAATCCAACACAATACTGTAGGTCTTTATGCATCTTTTAATGCAGCTTTTAGATTTATTTTTCGTCATTTTCTTTTTCATAAGAATGTTTTATTACACACATGTAATACCATCCATATTAATATATGAAGTCAACAGTTAAACATCAACTGTCGATCAGCATGTCATCTGTTGGGCGAATGCAATATCACCTCCGTCTATAAACACGGTCTCTAATAAGCTTGAGGACTGTTGCTGGCCAGTCCGCGAGATTCTCAAGCGCTGCAAATTTGATCAAATCAAATGTTTGATTACAAACACAGGTAGGCTAAACATCTGCTGTGAGACAGGCAGAAAATTGTGACAGCACAATGGATTTAAAAAATGTTGATAAACCAGGTGTGAAGACGCGTTTGACAATAGGGATTTCACTTTGGATTAAGAAGCTGCTGTGTTTAATTGTGACATCACAATTGAGAAGATGTCTTTAACAATATTGATATAATTTGAGAATATCCATTTACAATTGTGATGTCGCCATGGATTAAGGTGCATCTGACAAGAGTGATATCACATCAGATTAAGATTAAGCTAAATAAATGTCTTTAACCATTGTGATATCAAATTTATTGAACAGATCCATTGACAGTTGTGACTTGACAAGATGAGTCTGACAATTGTGATGTCACAGTTTGATTGAGAAGCTGTATTGACAACTGTGACATCACAATGGATTGAGGAGATGCGCTTATCAATTGTGACTGAGACGGCTTTTTAAAAGCTTTTTCACAACTATCAAGCGCATCTTCTCAAATCCATCATGATGTGAATAGTCCACTCTCAGCGCTTAAGCTTTCTCTTGACTGAAGAGTTGAGGTTCTGAAGTTTAAGGCTGGGTGGTTAAAATGGAAATTAAATGGTAGATTTTTATTTCCATTGCTCTCAGGGGCAGTCCTTGTGTATTTAAGGCACACACAAAAAAATCCAGAGGGACTTTGGAGACCCTGTTCTTTGACGAAAGATGCTCGTTCTCATAGCTCGCGTTGCTCATGTCACAGATTTATGCAGTTTTTTTAAACAATCAGTTGTCTTGGACACATTCTCATCATAGATTGTCCATCTCGAGTAGATTTACAATTTATTTTGTTAAAGGCATCTCTACTGGTTGCTTGAAGATATGTTATTCTTTATTGATTTTATGTATGATTCAGAAAATGGAGGCTATGCTGGTCAAATGGAGGCTATGTAACTATGGCACTATGATTTGGTCATCCCCTCATTAATTTCATTTCCCTCTGCTCCTGTCAACATGAGATTCGAACTAGAGCCCAAGGGACAGTGCAGGTAGTGAACGTACCTTGATTAAAGGCTAACATGGTCTATGGTGGCTGGAGGTTAGGGTTCGGTTAGCGATAAGCAGTGTGTGTGTGTTTGAAGCCAGCATTAGCAGGCAGCAACATCCTCTGGCTGAGGCCATCTGCACAGCCACCAGCCTGCCTGCCTCACACCTGTTCCCCTCTCCTCCACTCCCACTGGCCTCACACGGGTCAAACGCATGAAACCAGACACTGCCACAGCATAATGAAGAGATGACTCGGCTGCCCACACCAACACGCACAGCTGTGTGTGAGAGAGAGAGAGAGATATGAAAATCCATTATTTTCAAATATGTCTGGGAGATGTTTACTCGTATTGGTTCAAGCTTATATTTTATTTAATAAATATATTCTGAATTAATTATCTATATGCATCATCATGCATCACTAGAAATGAATTAACCATGCGTTGCAAAATATTAGTCTTTTTTTTTTTTTTTGGTCGTGTTCATGAAAGGCAATGTTCCTCCAATGATAAATATGCTTCTCATTTACCTTAAACACAGCAGCGTAAAAACATTTGTAGTTAAGTGCTTACTATGTATTTTAAATGACGAACAGCAGACGTTCTGGCTGAAAGCCAAGCGTGTTATTGCAGTAACTCATTTCATTAGTGATGTCATTAACCCCATACATAAACTGGCAGACATTCTCACCAGACACTTGCACAAATACACAGCATGTCTCGTTGCTTCACAATTTCTCTTTCATGCAAATTTACATCAAAAACATGCTCTTTGTGCATAAGGATACAGAAACACACTGTACATTTTGCAGCGAGTAACTATATGTGTCCAAAAAGGTCTAATCTGACAGCCCATATAATTTCTCTGGATGAATAAAAATTGTAATAACAAAAGAGAAGAAAAACGATCAAGTTCAGTAACACGACATCAGCCAAGTACATTATATGCGCTCTTAATGTTTCAGCTCTTAAGGGAAACATTCCCAAAATGCATTAGCGGTATTTCACTCACATCTCTTTCCATTGAGCTATATCATGTATGAGGCTCTTTATATTCATTGAGGGCTACTGTTGGATTTGCTGACACACTCAATCTTGCGCAGTAAATAAGCGACGTGAGTCAGGGGGCGAAAGACCCCTTATTTGCGAGGGCTCTAGATTTGACTCGACGTGAGTCTCTGTGGAGAGCAGGCCATGAATGATTGAGGCGGCCGCCATCTCCCAGAATCCATGCTTTGGATCGATAGGGGGCATAATGGCTACAAATTTTTCAACGAGAGGAATTTAGCGTGTGGTTATTGGATTTCATAAAACATGAAAGCATAATGTGAGATAAGAGGATGATTGGTTTTTATTGTATCGTAGGGCTGGAGTGTGTACAATATAACGAGGCAATATAAAGTCAAGGGGTGTGTGTAAGAACTTACATGGGGCTTTTTTTACAAAACAATTTTGTCCTAGATATTAGATATTAATTTGTCCAAATGTAATGGATATAAAAAAATAATATATATATAATTAACAGATGTTTCTGATCGGGGAATTATTCAAATCCTTGAAACGGATGAATATATAGCAGAACTAAATACTTTTGTGGTGTCTTAAAACAACTGAAGGATTCCTATAAAGTTGGATCTGAACTTGCAGTGCGCTCGATCTGAACCCGAGCCGTCTTTGTGTTCCACACCAGGGTTAACTAAACAAACCACTGCTCCAGCTGACAGGTGTCCAGGCTGCCAAGCCTCGCTCACTATCTGTCTTCCTCTCTCATTTACTCTCTCTTTCTGTTAATCCAAGATTCACTTGCCAATTAACTTCTTTTTTATTATATCTCCTTCCTCTCTTATTCCAACACATACTATTTTTCACTCGCATCTATCAGCCGCACTCACTCACACACACAAACGCAGTCACTCACGCGCACGCTAAACTACCTCTCTGTCTTCTGTCTCTGTCTCTCTCTCGCTCTCTCTCTCCCCCTCTGTTTATTTTCCTGCCTCCATCTGGACCAGGCTGATATTGTAATCGCCCTAATGCACATTGCCTTCCCCTTAGACACACACACAATGTGCCATCCTGACAAGCCCCTTTATATTTCAGATAAGCCGGGGATGTGTGTTTAATGAATACAAAGCCACGGTGTGTCGCCGTGCACTCTGCCAGAAGGTAATCTTATTGAATAGGTGCTTTTCAGCGATGCAGAAGACGATACCAGTGCAGGAGTGAAGATGTAACCTGTTATCTCGTGCCTCCTCTATTTTTCCCGTCATAGAATTTACATTTAAAGATTAGCTGTAAAAGGGTAAAAGATTCAGGGTGGTGAAGGTGTCAGGATGAGTGTCTATGTGTGAGTGTCAAAGGGGGTTGGGGTGGTCGAAAGGAGCATGACTTATGCAGGAAGGAGTGAAGGAGACAAAAAAACAGGGTCTGTCATACAGGCTGTATCTGGCCTGCGTTTCAGCCTTGCGGCATCGCTATCTCTCTCCAGACCGACTATGCTCCCTGGGAACAGAGATTAGCACATTGTTATCTGTAATTGGGTTTTGTCTGTGGATTCAAGGGCTGCTTTTGCCAAGGAGAAGGTGAGAATGGCACATGACCAACATTACGCTTTGGCATATCAGTGTAAATGCATGATTGATGGAGAATATGGACTGTGTAATGGCTTCATTAGGGTTTACTTCTTTTTATGAGGTAACAATTGCTAAGGGATGGACTCAGCTCTTGCAGAAAGTCTATAAAGCTCCTCTATAAAAAAGGGTGTTTGTCATTGACAACCTGCCAAGTAGACATCAGAAACATCCTTTTCAGTTGTCCTTTTGCTACGTTTACAGTTGCTATTGGGCGGTATGACCAAAATCTTGTATACTGTCATTTCATGTCACAACATAATATAGTAATTTTGCTTGAATTTCAAAAACAACAAAAAAATATTTATATATTAATTAACCATGTGATAATGCATTTTTTTTTTATAATAATTTTTTTTTTTTACAATGGCCGATACAGGATTCAGATTGACACCACCCAAAAGCAAAAATGTTTTCATTTGATCGATTCCAGTGTGAGTGTACCTTATTTTTTCTTGATGCAAATCAAAAGATAAGATTCATAATAGTAATGTGCCAAAATGAACTTTTACCGAAACCGGAAAATTGTAACTCGTCCACTTTGTGTGCATGAAATAGAAGCTGGCACAGTCAAAATGTGTCATTGAAGAAGCACTGATCAAAAATCACTGTTTTGATCAATGATTTTGGACTTCCTTTTTTTTTTTTTGGCAGAATATTTTTGCTTTCCACATGACACAAAACAGAAATACTAGCATTATAAAACAGATCATTCTGACTAAATCAGATGAGCCACCATCTGGGCTGTTGTAAAGAAATACATTATGTCTGAAATACACCCAAATGAATCGGAATCAAATCGAAATTTGAATCAAACCAAAGCTAATTGAATTTGGGAAATCTGTATCTATACCCAGCCCTACTTACAGCTATTACTGCATTCTCAGTTTACATGAAGCACAGATGCATTAAGGACTACCTTTTTCCTGAAATTTATGGGATCAGAGTGGGAATCTGTCAGCTGTATCTGTTCAGTCACTAATGTATGATTCATGGGCCGCTCACGCCCATTAATTTTGATTTATGGATTCTGATATGTATTTATGAAAAGGGCACCCACTCCAGTGCTGCCTCTGTGGCCCAGTAAAGAGGAGTGTAATTAAGATTTGTTTTGAGCCTAGAGGTTCAACTCCTTCAAGAGCTATAGATCAATAGGCAGAGACAGTAGACCCCTGTGTGTTCACTACACATATTGACACGCTCAGTCAATTAGAGCTCCCGAGAAAAGGAGAGAGCAAGCGAGCAGAAAGACGCCGAGAACAAGATGGATCGGTAGAATTCTGCTCAACGCTCGTATGGTCTGAATAAATGAAAAATAATGTTGTATGCAATTGTGTAATGCAGTGATTTTCCAAAGCACACAATGCCATATGGTGTGCATTCATTATAACGTCTATAGATTCTTACGCGGCTAGAGAAAATAACACCTGGTATTCAATAGCTTCTTCATAAGCGGAGTATACAGGCTTTTAAAAAAGCATTTGTTTGTGTGTGTGTGTGTGTGTGTGTGTGTGTGTGTGTGTGGTTGTCTGTGAATTAGTCCGAATTGTATTTAGGCTATAGTTTGGGCTTCCTGTTGTTGGCAGTTAGTGTCACAGACACTGTGGTGGGACAATAGCTCTGTGGTGTAGCACACTAGAAGATTGTGTTGTAGTTGAACGATCAGCAGGTGCCTTGGAGATAAACGCTCTGTGTCAATTATTTCTAGAAGAGGTGATTCATAAGACGGGGCTGAAGTAGAAGTAGAGGAAGACAGAGCATGGGGGTGCAGGTAAAGAGGAGCATGAGCCCGGCTGGATGAACCTCTTCGTTTTCAATGCGGCTTCGGATAAAAGAGTCATTTTGTTAAACGTCGTTGCATCTAAGCTTTTGTTATCCTTGAATGGAGGGGGCACCCCTTGCGCATTAAAAGTGTTTGGAGCTGCAGAACAAATAGAGAATTAGACTGAATTACTTGACATTATCTCCCCATGTTACCATCATCGCCATTGGAAAGAGTCTAAAGGAGCGTTTAACACAAAAGTCAAAATATAGCACTATATGAAACACTGAAGAACAAGACAATAATGCATTTATTACTCAATCGCTTTTTTAAACATAATGCATTTTTTCCATTGCTGAACTATGGCAGCTAAGACCGTAAGTTTCCTGACAAACGAGGTTCCTCTGATAGGAATCTTGTATACAGACTTCTTAGAAGCTGTGAAATGAGAATGAACCTTGTCTCAGATCCTGTTTATGGCCGTATGGATGTGAGTGTGTTTTTTTTTAAACAGCTGGGAAGGAATTCACCCTGCCAGGAGCCATTCCTGGTCACTCAGAACTTCCGCCATTAGCAACACGGCTCCACTGCACGCACATGACCACAGAATGAACCCACAGATGGGCACTGGTCTCGGCTGCCACAGACCTCCAACATGTCGGTCACATTTCAAACTCCTCCGAAATAAGATATTAAAGAAGATTATCAAGGCAGATCGAGTCCAGCTAAATGATTTAGTGTTCATGGTTATTATGTGACTTGTGTGCTGTAGTTGTGGAAGAGCGGTTCATTATGGATCAATAGGGTCTGAGTTGAGCAGTGATCCATGGCCGTGCCACTTCAGTTTGTGCAGATTGTGTGTGTGTGGCACAGCCTCTAAGGACGCGAGATTCTGCCTGCAAGTTTGTATTCATGATGCATCAATTCCTGACAAATATTTTCATGTTATGGCTTATAATAGTATGAAAAGTAATGCACTAAAAAGTAAAATCAATCGTTTTCAAAGTGAAATTAGGCATCACAACATTATAATGTACAATATAACAAATTTATATTAATTTTGCGATTTGTTTTCGATTACTTTAAACAGTCTTATTCAATTATTATTGTTTTTAAAGATTAACTTTAATTGAACGTTAGATGAAGATAGATGTTAGATGAAAATTTGCGTGAGCATGCACAATCAAATATCCAATATCGATTGATAAATTAAACATCTCTAATTTAATCTAATAGCTAATCATTTGTATTTGGGTGGACAATGATATTGACTATTATGATGCATTTCTGTTTTACAGTATGAAAATGTTCATTAATTTTTATGAATATTCCTGGTTTTATTGTTGCTTATCAGTGAATGTTATTTCAAAGGGATAATCTTTCATCAAAAAGTAACAACTTGGACTGCCTCTGGGACAATGTTGCTTTCCTGCTGACATCACCAAGGCCATGCGGGTCATTGAATAATGTTAACCAGTAGGTAAATAGCAATTTCGGCATTGTTTGAGTCCCACTCAAATGTTTTTGAGGTTTCTTGTTTGATATTCTACACTCCACACATGTTGCATATGCCATTTTATGTTGACTTTAAGACTTGTAATTGCGCGAGTTTGCATGAGTCCCGATGAAGTGGTGATATTTTTATATTTTTTCAGTTTGGATGAAAAGTTTCTGAACAACGTATCCAAGAATATAAATGGGTACGTATGGATTGGAATGGCACTATGTGGTATTTCATAGCGTTGTGGTCTCTCTCTGATTTATTTCTTTCAAAATACACTTCAGCGCCAGTGTTTTAAATAGCCTCACAGTGCGGCGAATGGCACAGCTATGGCAAAATCGAGACCCCTTTCCAAATTGGAAGGGGTCTCATGGAGCAATAAAATGGCAGCGCTTATAAATCCATCTTGCCTTATAAGGTCAGAAATGTTTTAAGTTGTTTCAGGACAGTTGTGTGTGCCAGTAATTGTTCTCCCATCTGTCTTAATGTGTCTTTATCAACATCTGGTTTTGTAAGCTATACTTCAGTAACAAGTATCCGTTATGTGTCAAGGGTTCCCAGTCCTGCTAGCGCGATTAGCCTAGCCTTGACTACCACTGGAGTTCAGCTCCACATATGATTGCCATTACTCCATACCATTGACAAAATGTAATAACTTTTCAGGGGAAAGATGTGTGCATGTGACTGTTTTTCTTCTTCTCTTCACTTTTTCCATAACTGTAAAGAATTATTTTGGTCTGGTTTTAATGTTCCCCCGGTGACTGGACAAATAACTGGCTCGCAGGGCATTTAGGGCTGCCTGAGTGAAACGTGAATGGCTCATCCCTCTAAGCACAGCCCTGTCTGCACCTCCCTGCATACCTTACCAACAGAGAAAGCGAGAGAGACGTGAAAGGAGATGCGTCTGTTACGAACCTATCCCCTCCTCCGAAGCATGGGCTCAGAAACAAGCGCACACTTTGGCAGCGATGCAAAGATATGATCTTAATCTGCTATTTCCTCTTTGGCAGTATTAAATTGTCCACATAATATTTCACAGCTGCACTGGGATCAAATCTAATGGTGCAGCTGTAATTTTATGTTTGCAAATTTTAACTGTTCTTTCTTTCTGTCTCTCTCACCGTCTCCCTCCAGCCCCTCCTCCTCCCGGCACCATATGGGAGATGCTGCTACACTCATATGAAGGGGGTTTGTGCGTACGATATGGCACAGTGTTATGTGTGGTTGAAGCCACATTGATGGTTAGATTGTGTTGCAGTTGTGAGCAGTGTAGCGTGCCATCTCAATAGAGGGATTAGGAGTTTGTCATGGTTTCATTCACCCTGAGACACTTAATTCCGAACATTTTCGTCCTCCAGAGACCTAATCGCATCTAGAATTTGCGTTGGCCAGGTTACGGTCTGAATGCTCATCCTTGTATAGCTACCTACAGCTACCCCTGCGGTATTTTTGTTAGCGATGTGCAAAACGATATATTTTTTAGTTGACTTGTCGGAGGATTGTCTGACTGACTAGTGGAGTAATTGTTATTAGAGAGATGGTTCACCCAAAATTCTTAGATACTGTCATCATTTACCCTCATGTAATTTCAAACCTCTATGACTTTCTTATTTTGGAATAAAATATGCTAAAGATATTAACGTGTTATTTATGTGATATTGTTACAGTATTTATTAAGATTTTAACATTTTGGTTTTATTCATTTTGTTGTTCATTTTGTGCTTTAGTCATTTTTTTTATACAAATATATTTTTTATATTTCTATATTGCTTTAAATTTGTTTGTTTTTTTTATTTCAGTTTTAGTATTTCAACTTAAACTTATTTGACTTTTGTAAGTTTACGTTTTTCATGTAATTTTTATATTGACAAATTGTTCTAAATATTTTTTTGTGTGTTCCAGAGAACAAAGTCATACAGGTTTGGAAGGACATGAGTGTGAGTAATTGATGACAGAAAGGTGATCTGTCCCTTTAAAAAGGACTTTACAATTAGGCTGGTTTTAGGTTCACTTGACCCGATGGAACATACAGTGCAAACAGTTTAAAGCACAGTTTATCAAACAATTAAAGCGCAGTATCCAAATGAAAGTACAGTACGACTGCTAAAGTAACTAATAGAAAAAGATGACCTCATCATACCAAATCATCTAGTCAGTTCTTAGACAACTAATCGACAATTGTGATCCGTTCCTATTTTTAATCCGGTATCCAGATATATCCTGGGGTGATTCGCCACCATGATAGTGCACAGCATGGAAGCGTGAAAGACAGCGCTCGTCACTGACAAGGGGGTCCTTCTGGACGCAGCCTCCCCGAGCACTTATTGCCAAAGAGATGATTTGTCATGCATGGCCTCAGGCTATTGCTTTTAATGACAGTGTAAACGGAAAAGTCGGCGGCTGATTAGAGAGCGTGCACACTCACAGCATGCTTATTCAGATCTCACTTTTGGCTCCCGTCTGGTGCTCCCTGTCGCTCCGCGCCAAACACGATTCTCTTAAAAGGCCCCTTGCATCAGCTGAGCGCTGGAGGCGCCTGGGTGTGTGTGCGTTCGTATGTGTGTGTGCGCACAAAATGGATTAATGCTATAAACAGAAAGTTGGATTTATATGCGATTGGCACCACGTTTTTCTTTACACAGGATTTGGAGCCCGAAGAGGAGGAGAGAGAGGAGAATGCCTTTATTCAAAACAACTGTTTGTGAGTAATTAACATATGAAAGGAAGCTTACAGTCTGGCAAATCCCTGCACTTGTTTTCAATTATTTATCCACATTCTGGGAGGGGGGAAGGGGGTGACGGAGGTGGGTGTCGATCGTGAAGGGAGGGTGGCGGGTTATCTGGAACCATGAAAAGAAAAGTGATTTTTTTTTTTTCTCTAACACAACCAGAGGGCCTCTGGGAATATGCTATCAGACATGATGAGATGAAAATGGAGTTAAGCCAAAGAGTGGATTAAGGGTAACGCAGAGAGTCGATGAAGAGTGGACAGTAAAACGGATTCAGAGCGGACTAGAAGTCCAGATCTACATGATTATTGGATACAGCGAGAGCGAGGCATTGATCTGACGGAATCGGACGGCACAGAGCAAAACGGATGGGAAAGACAGGGGGCTGGGGCCACAACTGACCGTAGGACACAAGGAACGGCAAAGATAAAGAGAGAAGGACTGGATGGAATAAAGTTTTCACAGGCATTTGTCAGGGTGGGGCCTTTCTGTGTTCAAAGATGCCTCAGGCTGGAGATTGATGGGAAGGGTGGCGGGCCAGGACTATATCAGCACCGAGCAGGACCAGTCTGGACGTGGCAGAGGAAACCAGAGGGAGGAGGAGATCAGGCAACCCTGTAAGAGACCAGAGAGAGAGGGAAGATTGAGAGTGGAGCTCAAGAGCGATTGAACAGACGTAGAGTCACTGTGCCAGATGCCACAAACTATAGAAGGAAGAAGTGAGGGAGGAATAAAACAGGAGGAGATGGTCTGTACAGCGGCACATCCAGAAGCATCACAGTATCATGTTTTAATGTGCAGATTTGATTCATTCTTGCAAGCTGTGCTTGTTCGCCAATAATCACTAGCTTTATTTATGATGGGCTGTGGAATAATGTTATAATCAGATCGCCTCGTTCATGGATAATCCAGGCTTATACAGAGCAACATAACTTTACAGATTCATGTATTTTTTTATTAGCTTGATGGTGCAAACCAATGCACAATATTTCAGTATAACTGAACATTTGTGGTAGAAATGTTGCATTTGTAGTAGAAGCATGTAGCTGGAGGCTATAGAGTTCGATTAACTCCTGCTGTCCTCATTCTCGCAGATCTTACTTTTTCAAAGACGTCTGCCTCTGTGCATTGTGTTCATTTCAGACTCTGACTTTGGAGTGCTTGACAGTGTTATTGATCTGCTCTCTGCATCTTGATCTCTTGTGTTTCAGCAGAGGATGAAATGACAGGATTGTTTGAGTTGTTTTTGTTGTTGTTTTTTTTCTAAAACACTTTTAATAGCACACACGGTAGTTGTGTTGATGTGGAAATGTGTTCACTACCCACAATTCACGGATCACGTGTCTGTGTTTATACTGTTATGCATTTTTGGCTGTGCGGGGCTCCAGACTGAAAAATGACTTCGGGTCATGGATTGCTTTGCCAAAGGACCTATTTTTGCCAAATCCCAGAATCACTGGGTATGTAGGCTATATTTAATTAAATATGTTGATTTAAAAAAAAAAAATCCGCGTCTGTCTGTAGCTAATGTTGATTACATGTTAAAATTTAAATATAATTTTTATAACACAACACATTATTTGCATTTCTTTTTTCAGGTGGTGAGGCTGTTATGTCCCTGGCTTTTCTTGCCTGATAGAGGAATGTAAACCCTGAACTGAGAGTGTAGCAGTTGTTTAGCCCCCTCTTTCCTTCAATGCTTCTCCTCTCCCGTCTCAGACTTCATGCCATCTGTGGGTTTGATTTAGTAGCTAAGAGGCTTTCTGTGCAATGGACAAGTGATGTTAATAGCACACATATGCCAGAGGACTGATTTAGTTTTACGGCTGTGACATGATACTGTTTTGATTCAAGCAAGGTCGAGCATTACTCATCCACTGTTGCGCTGATCACCATATATTTTAATAATAGCAATGAGGTTCTCTTTTTATGTCCTCTGTATCTGTTTCTTTCTCCTTTTTTCTCTTTGTAATAGTGGCGGTGACTTTATTTAGCATGTACTACACACACAAAAGCCCCTCTGCAGGTTGACAGGCTGCTCACCTCACAACATATCTGCAGTGCCCGTTGTCATGGCAACTGCAGCTGGCTGCTGGCGGTAATATGTGGTCGGAGGTGTGCTGAAGTAGAGCAGTGCTGACCAGAGGGATGCTCGGGGTCTGCCCGGGACACCCCGGGTCAGTGTGCCTCAGAAACACAGCGCTATCTGTTTTCACCTCGCTGGGGCTAGTGAATATTTCATGAGGATGCTGGAGAGTGTTTTGTCATAATCTGTGAGTATAGAGTGCGGGTATATATGAAATCCATACCTCTTTTCCTTTTCGAGGGACTTAGTATTGTTTAGAAAGACGAGAGGGTGAGGAAATTATGACAAGTTTCACTTTTGGGTGAACAATCCCTAAGAACAAGGGACTTACTGAATGACGAGCATTCGTTTTTTGTGGAAATCTGTGTAGTTTCTGCCATTCATTTGCCTGCTGGGTGTTCCTCAAGAAGGGCAAGAGTGCGGCGGATAGCGGCAGCTTGTTGATGCCCCAGCCGTGGCTTGCGGAAGCCTGATAGCGGGACCAACCTCTCGACCAGGACAGTGGAGGTCAGGTCATGAGCTCGCCTGCCCTCAGGGCTTCCGACTCTAATTACCTGAGGAGCAAAACATCCCGGCCTGCCGGTGGGGGAAGAATGTGTTGAACGTAGGATATCGGGGCCGCGCAGTCCAGCAGCAGCGACATCCTGCCCGGGAAGGCCGGGCGGGCCCTGTCCGTCCTGGTTCCTGACAGTGGGCTATCTCTGCCGGGCCCATGGTTCCTTCCATTCTAAAGGCCATTGTGTGGAAAAGGGCTGGGCCAGGAATGACTGGTTCCTGTTGGGCTCGATCTCTCGCTCAGGCAGCTCCGGTCCCACTGACAGATTCCTCTTGTTTTGTTTCGCTCTCTCTCTTTTTGTGTTAGTCACTCATGAGGATACTGAAAGTAATATCAGAACTGAAGAGGCTGCATGTTGCTGTTTCTATCCTCTTTCCACATTATGTTTGTATTACATAATCTAAACATAAGCTGGGACAGCTGGTATCCTCACTTTCGAAAAAGTTGACAAAAACGTTCTAAAGCAGAAACATCTTTTTTTTTTCTTCTCTTCAGCATTTGCTGGTGAATCTGTCAGTGCGCATCTGGACTCGCCTCTGAAAACCAAACGGCTCGTGATCAGGATTTAGAAATGAGACGTAGGTGTTTTTGTTTGTTACCTAAATGCAGAACCAGACACAATGAATCAGTCACACTGTATGTGTTGGTGTGTGAGTGTATGTGTGAAAATGTAATTTTTGAAGTATGTATTAATAGCACCACCTAGTGTGCAAACACTAAAGGATGGGCCATGTAGGCATCTCTACCTTCACTTCCCTTTCGCTCTTATTATACAGACAAAAGAATTTTAATTCATCGCCTAATGAAACATGGTATGTTTTCCGCAATGAGAAAGAGCGACTCGGCTGTCAGACGGTGCAAGTGTCTATGCCTGGGCTGAGAGCAGAGTCTGGCTCGGGTCTGAATGAGGGGGCTGATTTGTTACTGACGACATGCTTTTCATGAATCAGCACAACTCCCTGTTTCGCTTTCTAGTGAGAGCCGCACATTCAGATGATACTTTCACACATTATAAAGACTGGAGAGCGGGATTATTCTGCCGTCACAGGGGGCGAGGAGGGAGGGTCTCTTTGGACCTGGTGACAGTTGTTCAACTTGATTGGCGTGCACTGTGTGTCACAGTCATGCTGAAAAGGTGGAGTGGGAAAATCATGAATAGCTGTGGAACACAGATCTTGCCCCGGCCCTCAGCCACAGCTTGCTCTGGGACTCAGGGACAGCAGAACGGACAGATGGCTCAGGACTGGACACACACACAAACAAACACACATGCTTGCTTTGGCCTTTTCTCTTATTTTTTCATGCAGACCCTCAACACTAAGGTGGCTAAGAAAGCTATGGTGCCTTCATTCACACAAGATACATACAGAAACCAGGTGATGCACAGAAAATATTTTTTTTTTTCGAAACAGAAAATAAAGTTTCCATTTAGCTGGAAACCGAAACTAAAAATAATGTTTTGCTAATTACATTAGGGTAACTGGGTAATTTAACTCTGCATGCTGTTATTTATGGGATAGCTGCTTAACATAGGTCATCCATTCATCATAATATTCCCTGCATTATGTGGACAATTTATCTGTGGCTTTATATTAAAATAAGTGCGATTTGACAGCACAAGATCAACAGAGGCATTTCCAACCTGTTTGAGTTTTCATATTTGTAGCAGATCTGCATGAGATGAAACACAAGCAGTCCTATCACACAGTTTATATATGATGTTAGCTGAGTACTTTTTTTCGCTGTGTTTGATTCTTGTATCCAGTGTTTTGCTTCTGCAAGGAGCCCTTCATGTGGTTTCTGCTGTCTGTTGTGGCTGAGAAACATTTACACTGTGATTCGTACCCTCGGTCGTGCCCTTTGGGGTTTCCTCTGAGAGACAACATCATACTGGCTGATCTAATGATCGTCTTTCTTTCCACTGTTCCTCCCTTCCTCTGCTTTCTCTTTTTCTGTCTCATTGCAACCTCTCCAGCTCAGCCACCCTGCGTATGAGCAGATCATAAGAGAGCTCTAATGACTTCCAGCTGTGTGGAAGATAAAGTCTTTTGGGTTGAGTCGAGAAGTAGACTATAAAAAAAAAAAAGCTAATTTGGGCCCTTTTTTCAGCATCAGCAGACCACTAAAAACATGTTCCCCCTTTGTAACCTGGCCTGCAGCACAGGTCAAGGGTCTGAGCGTGTGGGAACACTGCATGTGTGCAACTCCTTCCCGCTTTCCCAGTTGGGACCTTCGCAGGAAAAGACCCTGCTGTAGAGGTATCTGTATGCTCACTGGCTTTTTAAGAAGCTCTTAAGCCAGTCACAAAAAAACTGGCGCTATTGGTCCTTGGAACGCGAAAGAAGTGGAATCCCTTCAGCTCACAGTTTCCTCATTTCGCATTGTCTCGTTCCTGCTCTTTTAGTCTGTTAATGCAGCCAACTCTTAAAGCAGGTCTTTATCAAGCTGGGCTGGAAATATATTCTCTTCCTACCAGCTCTGAAAGGGCTGTCAGATTGGTTTAAGGGGAGGGAGGGGACGGAAGGGACCCACAGAAAAGCCAGAATATTTAGTTTGCTATGTTGCCTCTCAATAAAATCATAGATGTAGCGGATTTTGAGAAATGTACTCGTTCAGAGGCTAGGGGAATTGATGAATCTGGCTTTGTGCTGAGTGGACATGAAGGTGTGTAAGTGCTGACAAATAGGAAGTCGAAAGGACATTTTCTCACACACCTCATTGCAGGATATAAATGCAGCACGTATTGTTTTTTACCTCATGGTAGGTGATCATCCTAGAATTGTTCGATTATGTTTGCATTTTCTGAAAGAGCTGGTGTAGGCGTCAATCATGAAGTTTGAATGCGTTTCTTCAGTATAGCAGTGTACCGTAATTTCTTCTTATGCCTTGTTGCAAAATTGACCTTTCATGACTTTTATGATAACTGCACTGCATTTTACTTTATAGCTGCAGGATAAAGCAAATGAGGAATTCTGGCATTGTTTGAGATTTGGTAATGTTCGGAATTTACAAGTGAATGCAACCGCTGGCAATTAAAACAAATCAACATTGTTTGACGCTATGCCAGTAAGAATTTTCAGAAACGTCATTCTCTGTTTTTTGCTATTGAACATTTGAGGTACAATTATCCTTGGAGGTGCAAAAAGAGTAGATCCGCCACTAAACGTGCAAGAAGAACGAATCTGTCTCTCATCCTTTCTCCTCTCTCTCTCGCTCTCTCTCTCTCTCCCTCTCTCTTCCTCTCCTGAGTGTTTCCTCCACATGGAGCTCATCTGCTGTTTTAGGCGGCTGGGAGAAATGCCTTCAAGCTGACAGGGGCTGAAAGCCCAGACATATGTTAATCACATGCAGTGATGGCAGTCTGGGAGGGGAGAGAGAGAAACGGCAAATCTGAGAAAGAGAGCAGAAAAAGAACGTGTGCGAGGGGTGGGGGGAGAGGGGGAAGAGCGCCACTCTAGAGACTTAAAACACAGCAGTAGAGGCAGATGCATGCCTTTGTTTGGACTCTCCAAATTGATTTTTCTTGGTTCTAATGAGGTTGTTCCCGCCACTGCTTGCAAAAAAAAAAAAAAAATGGTGGATGGGGCTGATTGATGCAGGCAGTATGCTGGTATTTTGGATGGATCTAAAGCATTTAAGCATCAACACAGTACATTTTTAGACGGATGAATCAGAAGGTTGATAAGTGAATCCGATTATATGGACTTCACAAACATGAGCAAACACGCTGTTCACCTCAGATCTATATTTTTCATCTGATTATGAATGTAGTAGTAAAGTATGAAGTGAATCTGGTTAAGCAGAAGCAGATGTGAATGAACTCAGATTGGCCAGTTGACCAGAAGAGGGTTGTTTTTGCAAGACTGCACTTAATTCAGAGCATATGAGAGGGCAGATTCACAGCACAAATCTATCTTTCTGTCTTACTTTTGTTTTTCAATCTATCTGTTTGTCTGTCTATCTGTCTCTCTGTCTGTCTGTCTATCTATCTATCTATCTATCGGTATCTATCTATCTATCTATCCCCTCTGCACCCCCCCCCCCCCCCCGCCCCCACCCTCGCTCTCTCATACGCGTGCTGGGTTTTGTGTGGCTGCCGCACATCAGTTGGGAGGGGTCAGCGGAGGAGGCGGGGAGCGCGTGTGCTCGCATTTGCGTGTGCTCTAGCTGTCATTGTCTCAGTCTGCGGGCTCAGGGAGCGAGCGTGTGCAGGATAGCGCGAGGCCCCAGCGGCCACACGTGCCCTTGTTAGTGCAGGGCATCCCTGGAAGCAGAGCAGAACGAGAGGCAGGTCTCCATCTGTCCCTCTAAGGCTCTGAAAGCAGGAGGACAGGCTGCTCCACTCTCCCGTTTGGACCTGGTGTACCGGCCTTGGGGTCCTGTGCCAACCACCGTGCCCCTCGCAGAGCACAGAAAGACGCAAAGAGACTTTGGTTACAGGGAACCTGGTAGAAATAGAAAAACATACCCTGGATTATTTGATAAGATTGTCTCCATCATCTATGATGCCAGGTGAGATTGGAAAGCTTTGATTGTTTTGACTGTCAGTGGGAAATTGTGCATGTGCATTTTTGAAAGTAAATATTTTGTAAAATATAGAATTAGCCTATTTAAGGCAACTTCTACTGCTGTTATTGCTTTTTTGAATGCATGTGGAAGAAATAACCTTATTCAGTTGATGCTGTTTTGTATATTTTTTGTTACAACTAATGCATTTATTGATTGAGTTTTTTGAGAAAGAGTTTTTTGTTTGTTTTTATATGCAGTTAATGCTTTTTCTGATTAGCTTAGATTCATTTTATGTCTGCTTGTGCATGGGAATGTTGGTAAAAAATAAACATAAGAAGATATAATAGGGGGAATAATCCAGGGCTCAATAGTTCACTTTTTTACGTATTTTATTTTACGTATTTAAGTTTTCGGTGCATAATATTTTTAATTTGCCAATCCTGTAAAATGATGATATTTATTTAAAAAACACGCATTTTGTGCTTTTCAGAACCCTTTTTCAGTAAGGCTTCCAAGTCATTCTCTATGCTAGCCTTATAACTTTACCTTGGTCACTGATTTAAATCAACACATTTGCAACATTTCATTTATCACTGTAAAATCAAACGTTTATGTTCTCAACACATGAAATCTCAAATACAAGCCCAAGAAATGTAAGATGTAGAACCAATACAGCAATGGCCTGACAGTACATCAACTGGCCTTAATGTCTCTCACATCCTTATTTTTGAGCCCTGTTCAGAAAGAACCGAGATCTGCTATAGAAACAGTAAAATCACAGTGCAGGAGCATGAAAGTGAAGAAAGCGGACTGAACGAAAGAAAATGAGAGAGGAGAGTTGCAGAGGGCAGCTGGCGTGTTGTGTGTATGCAGGCTGCAGGGAGATCTCAGTGCTGCTCTTCACAGATGGTGTTGTGAGACAAGCTCTGTTGGCACTGCTGCTCTCCTGTGTGCCATGGCCACTACCTCTCTGCCAGCCAACCCGTCTGGTGCCCACCTCTCTGACTCCCCCTCTCCATCTACCCAGCCTCCACTTCTCTTTCTGTTTGTGTTTAAACTTCCAAGTGTAACATTGTTGGCTGTGTGTTTGGCTCAGTTCAACTGTGGAACGGAATAAATAGAGCAAAAGTATTTCTTTAAAAGTGTCTCTTTCGTGTTGTTTCCTTACCGAACATTGCAGCACTTAAAACGTGCTTGTTAACATTGGCTTTTGTGTACAGTGTGTTTGTGAAATAGTGTGTGCATGTGTAGAATTGTTCTGGGTAGCTCTGGAGGAAGCAGCTGTAAGCATGCGCGTGTGCCAGGTCAGGGACACTTGAGCAGAACTGACACTGGGTTATTTCGGACACCCATCTGCACTGGAGCTACCGTTCCTCCAGGCTGCCGCCACGGACAATCTGTTCACTCGCTGGCAGAGTGCCAAACACAGTGCCGTCCATCTGTGGCAGGGACTGAAGCTCTCAGTGCTGAGCAGAGCTTGGCTCCTTCCTCTCTGCTTGTAGTTTTATAGCTTTTTTTGTTAGCGAGAGTGTTTTCGTACAGTTTGTTTATAACGCATGTTCTCAGTTCGCAAGAATAGCCTATGCTACTTTAATTAGATAATAGAGGTCATTCTATTGGGTAATACAGAAACATGACTAAGTCCCTGTATTTTTGTAGCTCTTTTCTTACCTACAGGTTTTACGTACAGTACACGTTTAACATTTCTTAGTTTTCACTTTGCAGCATTTCAGCTGCAAGTTATGCTACTCCAACAAGGAGCAGTTTTCATATTGTTTTCAATGCATTTTCTTAGTAATGCTTCTGTAACAAAAGAAAATGTTTCCTTTGGAAGTAGAAACAAGGCTAAGCATCTGTAGTTTTGTGGCTTTTTTGTGCACAAAAGTGTCATGCAATATTTTTTTGAAATACTTTCATAGTTTAATATTTTACTTGTGGGTTAATCTATTGAATTGAAAAGTATGAAAACAACAGTAAGGCCGTGTGTCCACTGAAGCGTTTTAGCCAGCTGAAAACTCTAGGCTCTGCTGAAAACGCCTAGCTATGGGCACTTGAGAGCATTTGGCAGCGCAGCATTTTTTTTCAGTCAAGACGCTTTGCTTGTTATGATATGGAATATCCGCAAAAGTGTTACTAGTATCTCATTTCACACATATTTTGTTTGTGTTGATTCTATATTAAAATGTTGATACAATGTAACGTATTTTCTCTGGCTCTTGTTTTAAATTATTTTGTTCCGTTATTATGCTTGTTGTTGTCATCTGTTGACGTTGTACAAGCAGAATGTGGCGGTTGGTCGGTGTGGTATTAGTTCCGCCCCTTCTCCACTGTGATTGGACGGTTGGGTAAAAAGTGACAGTGATGAGCGCTGCGTTTTACCCAAAGTTGAACATTCATCAACTCTCGGCGACCAGTAAAAAAGTGGGGCGCTTCAGCGTGAAAAAAAATGCTCAGCGCCTTGTTTACGCTCATGGCGTTTAAAAAACGCTCCGCTCCCATTGAAAACAATTGGAAAAATACGCCAACATAGTGAAAAAAACGCTCTTTTGTAAGCCAGGGTGTTTTTAACGATATATATGTAACACTTTCTCAGTTTGACATATATTGATGGTGTATTATGGTAGTTAAAAAAGCAGAATGGAAACAAGTCTCTTCTTGTAGATTTTTTGATAGAGACAGTGTTTTGTAAATTTTTTGATGTACTTTGTCAGGTTTTTTTTTGTCAGTACTCTGTTATTTTACTTGCATTATGTTGCTGTAAAGGTAGAGAAGGTTGTTCTCTTAGGTAATATGAAAACAAGTAGCATATCTTCTCTTCCTCTAGCTTTGTTAATGTTTTGTTAGAGACACTGTTTTTGGTATTGCATGTTTTCCATGCAATTTCCCGATTCTTTTTTTTTTTAGTATGGCAACAAGGCTTTTGACCGTAGTTTGAGCATAAAAGACAACCTCTCTAGAGTGTATTTAGTCATTAAGAAGCCACTCAGTGATGGCAGCCAATCGGTTCAGGGGCAGTCATTGCCTGGAGCTACGCCTCAGTTCCTTGAACTGAAAGCCATTAGCAAACTGTGGCCAGTGCCACAATCATGCGCACACACACAGAAAAGCGCTCAGGGTGGAAGTGCCCTGACGTTAGGTCATACTCCACCGTCTCCTGCGTCTCCTGCCTGCCAGATGTGACTCGAACCATTTTTAAGGTCTCGTGGAGGGAAAGAAGAGGAGAAGGAGGAAGGGAGGGAGAGATCGAGAAGGAGACAGTTTGTGTGTGTGTGTGTGTGTGCGTGTGCAGTAATTGGGTGGGGGTGGGGGCTAGTTGTTTTCTGAATCTGTTTCTACTTAGTAAATCTCCATCCAGGACTGCGTTTCATAAATTGTCGACATATTTTTCTGCACAGCGGACTTAACTCACTCTAATTTTGAACACATGGCTTCTGTCATGTGATATTTTCAAAACACTTGCAGACAGAGGTCCCAGCAGAAATAAACCGTCATTCTGCCGCCAGGGTCTTTCTTTTTTCTCGCAATCTCCTTCCCCCCACCTCCTCCTCTGTGCCTTTCAGTTATTCTTTTATCACGTAGCTGTGTTTTCAGTTAGCGAGAGCAATATATTATTAGCTCACATTTTTGAGTGTAGTAAAATAGCGTTTTGTTAATGTAAAACATGAGCTTCTTTATTATCTGTCGAAAATTGATTTGGCATCCACCGCCGTGGGCTCGACTCGTCCTAGCATCAGAGACTTGCCACGCTTTTTGTTGCCAAGCGTGGAGAGACGTCCGTTCATAGCTCCCACAGCCAGTGAGAATAAGTGGCTGAAATGAATAAAGTGGATAAAGGCCTACAATTTGCAGGTTTGAGTGGTACTGAGGGCAATGAGCAGAGTGCAGAGGTAATTGCAGTCTGTTTGAACTGCAGGAGAGGACGGGAGCTGTATACGGATATGGATGAAACATCTGACGTGTGTTTCTTAGCATTTTGAAAACTTCCAGGGAACCTCATGAAGTTCTCTGGGCTCTTTCAATCCAGACTTCTGTTAGGATGTCAGTAGTTGCATGTTGTTGATCGTTACGGGTTATTTGGTGGCCAATCTGTTGCTGAGATATTCATAGTATTATTTAATGGCAGCGTACTATTTAAATTGCAAGAAATGATATGGCCACTTATATGACCAGTCAAAGCTTTGGACACATTTTATGTTTCTCGGGATCTTTAAAAACACTTTTAATCTAAAAGCTTATGCTTCAATGTTTGAAGTTAATTTTGTAAATAAATACATTTACATTTATGCATTTACATATTTTTCTTTACAAAACAAAAAATGTTATTTCATTGTTTTATAAAAAGTGTCATTTCATAGTTTTGATGACTAATTCTAAAATGCGTCCAAACTTTTAATTGGCAGTGTATTTCCCAAAGGAATATACTGTAAGGTCTCTTGAACATTGCAATTAGGTCTGCTAGATGATATTAAATGAAAAGCAAATGAAATCTTTTTCTTCTCAAAATTAATAAAACCTTAATAGTCTTCTAGAGATTTAAAGATCTCAACAATGTCTCAAACTGTGCTCAGATTTGCCAATATACCAAAGCTGTGATAAAAAATCTGATCTAATGATCTAATCACAGTAGAATCTGATGAGAAATGTTTGGCTTCAAATTGAAAGCTTTTTCATCACAGCTTTGGTATCTTGACAAATCTGAGCACAGTTTGAGACATTCTTGAGATCTCTTCTGAATCTCTAGAGGATTATTAAGGTTTTGTCTTTTGATAAAAAGTGCAAGGAAGAGGTCAAGTCTAAACAATCTTCAGGTTACACAAAAACACTCAAAAACAAAATGATGATAAGGCTGACTGTAGATTCTGGAACAGATGCAAGCAGAAAGTACCACTTCTGTTAATCCTATATATATATATATCGTCTATCACAAATTTTTAACGTCTACTTTTTCTGGCCATGTTACATTCTGTTTATGTGATGTTGTTTTCACCAAACAAACTTTTTTCAATGACAGAGTGTTGCTTGTGGACCCCAAGCGCAAATCCCTTGAGGATGTGTGTGACTTTAACCTACACGCTGCTAATGAGGGACACAGTGAAAAACACAGCAGTGTTGGTGGATAGCCAGTTAAAGCCATGTGTCTAGGTGCTGAGCCATATTGCATGTGCCATCTTTCTCTGTTTCTCTCTCTTTCTCCCCACTTTTCAGCTGGCATCTGATCATGCCAGGAAGCTGAGTGAGTCATTGACTTGAGAGTTGGACGGGCTTCATACTAGCGTTTGAGAGCACTAATCTCAGTATGAAAGGCCTTTTATTGAAAAATGCTCTAATTCTGCCTCTCTAGATAAGAAGTCAGTAAATAATTATTTACTGTTTGTTCAAAAGATGCTGAAAATTGTAGTTGGGCTCGTAGTGTAATTGCATAACCTCCATTGTTCCTATTTCAATTATGATTGTCTGTTTGTAGATGAGGCACGAGAGGAGATTACAAGTGCTTTTTATGCGACTTCCCCTGTGAGGTCTTACACTCTCACAGCCTTTAAGGATTTATCCTTTTCCTCATTTTTTTAAAAGTCTGGCAACAAGATGCCACACAAATCTCTGCGATTTCAACGTATGCGTAACAGCAACCGTGAATCACTTTTATTGTTCCTCTACACTTGTTTTCTTCCTCTGCGCTTCATGCCAACGGGGCCTTATTTCAACAGATGGTTAAAACAGACGTTAAGATAAATCCATTTTGAAGAAGAAAAAAAGAGTGACTTCCAATATAAACGCTGCATCTGTTTTATTGGTCAGTCCTTTTTTTCCTTTGACGCAAGACCATATTTTGAAATGGATCAGCAGATGGCTCCCGGCCCTTCCTATTTACTGCAGAAATGCTCCAGGAACACATTATCTCACATTATAGCCACACTGTAAAACTAACAGTGCCCACTCGTCAGTGTCCACTTAAGCCAGCACGACTGGCATCAAAGTGGGTAGCTATAGTGTGAAATCACTTTCTTTTAAAGGTTACTGCCATCGGTAACTGATGATGGCATTTATGGTGCGTTTAAGAGGAGGAATGATTCATATGTCTGTTGTAATCCAGAAATAACATCTCGGTTGGGTGTGCTGAGGAATGAGCCCGACTGAAGAGTACAATCTCTTTAAATATCGGAGTGCACAGGTTGCCGTGTGCTGCGGTTGGTGGTTGGGTGGGTTGGTAACTCTTCAGTGAGCACAGACTGATGCAGGTCCCTTCAGCGCACGTCATTTGATGGGATGGAATGGAACGTTGGCACACCACCTGGCGCCGGCCAAGTGGGGCTCATGAAAACAACTGCGCCTGGGGAGAAGCCTTGAAAAGTGAGGGCTCGGGGAGAGAGGGAATGAGTCGGAGAGGAAGAAGGAGATCCAAAGGGACAGGCTTTGTTGCAGGGAGAATGAGCGGAATAAGTGATGGGAATGAGTTCCAGGAGGGTGGGGGCATCCATACATCTTCCCTGTCAAGCTGGCAGGGTTTGATGGGCCACGCTCTGTGCGCTGTTCCATCTGGCGGAGATGATTGCATGGTGCATCGGCGTGCACAAGTTCATAATGTATTCATACCGACGCACAACGCACTCTCCCAGTTCACCCTCGGCCTTGGATACCTGAGACGGCGTCTGAATTACAATTATCCAAAGAGTCGATGTTCTCGCTCTCTCTCTCGTTCTCACCACATTACTGACTTCATCATCTTTAATGCACGGTGGCTCTAAAGCGCAGCAGCTGGCTGTAATGCCACCTTCGTCATCCCCTTTCAAGACGCTATCTGTCCCACGAGATGTCTCCTGTGAAAGGTGCTCTCTATCTTTGCGTCCCTCACCTTGTGAACCTGATCTGATGAGCACGAGGCCACTAAAAGCAGCCGTCTTGTCAGCATTAGTATGCGGCTGATTGGCTTCCTGTGGCTTTTGCGCATCATGCCACACATTACTGGTCACAGCTTTTCTCAGAGGAGAAAAAACAATTTTCAAATCGAGAGAAATCCTCCCTGAACTTTCTGCAAACACAACTGTGGGGATTTATGCATTGCTGCAGGCACTACAGAAATATAAGGCTGAATCATCACAGCAGATTAGGTTTCACAAAGCTTCTAAACTAAGTCGCTAAGTGAATAAGCAAGTTTAGCTGGCATGTTGGAGGATGAATGTAGTTTCAGCTTTACCGTTTTCACAATGACACAAAAGTGGTGATGCGGGTATGTGATTATGGTTTTAAATTCATTACGTGTTTGCACATGGGGAGGTCTGCTTCAAAAAACATCCTAGGGTTTCTAATACGCAACAAGAAAATTAATGAGATGATTCGTGGCCACCTTTTTCCTCACGTAATGGATGTGTACACAGAGAGCTGTTTTTCCCACCCTGGAATGAGCCGAACATGTCCACTTGTGCAGTGAGTGATGTAAGAGACATGTAAGTCGAGCTGTGCGTGTCAAAAATATGATTATCAGAAGAAAGGATCTTATACAGGGTGCATGTATAAAAGGAGCAGAGCAGATTGAGGGATAAAAGAAGACTGATGTTGATTGATAGAATACAAAAGTACAGGCTTTAAATTAGCTTGAACCTTATAATATTTTAAACCAGAAATGTACTTTGTTTTGTATTTCTGTGTAATATTATGTGTAGCTTGTATAATATCCATGAAACAGAGTTGTTTTTAACTCAAAAAGGTCATGAAAATGAGTAAACCATAATTCTGTGTTTACAGAAGACCTATGTAGTGTCACTTGTTCAGGCATGTTTATTATTATTATTATTATTATTATTATTATTCAATATAAATTAGAAATCCATTAAATATCCAAGAGTTGCTCTTTTATTCACCTTCATAGAAGACTGTAGAAATAGAAAGCATGCAAAGCTGACTGTTTAGATCATGGCGAGCTGGCTAACGGACCCTGAAGGATGTGACTCAGTTCTGCACCAAATCATGCTGGTCTTTAATAGTGGTCTCTTAATTATAGTGATAACATTTGCAATTCCTCTTTGACTTCTGGTATTTGTTTGTGCATGCAAATTAGTGATATAAGCACAAAGATATAAGGAGAGTGGCTAGGAGAGCCAGTCACGTCCTAGCAAGAAATTCACTGCCACTGTCGGGTCATGAAAAATGACCAGGCGTGGAGTGAAGATGAGCGAGTCTGTGCTTTCTAATGCTCAGTTTGGTGTGTCGTTTAATGGCGATCCATATTACTCGAGAGCTCTTTTGAAAAGCAATAAAAGACCTTGGCGAACAGGAAAATGGAAAGCACTTCATCGTCCTTCCTGGGAGCCACATTAAATCTCTTGCTGCATCAATATCCGTGGTGGCCCGCCTAATATTCATCTGTGCCGCTCGTCTGCCAATTTCCCGTTTAGAAAAGCCAGGTAACTGCCAAACAAATGCACTCTGTGCGTTAACTCTGCGCAGATTAACTTTATGAAATCAAGGCAGGATGGATGTGCACTCTGGTATGTTTTTGAGCCTGTTTAAAATGCAAAATTGCTTCTTTTCCACTCCAAGAGGGAACTCATTTGAATTGAGTTATGCATCTCTTTTTTTTCCCACCGCATATTTGCGCAGTCAACCACTTTTAGCTGGGTTTAATGCTGCTCTTGTACAATGCATTTTTATTGTCAATCCTTTTCGCTTTGACTAATAGGAGATCAAATATATAAAGATTGTGCATATGTAACCTGCATTCCATATTATGTATGTAACACCTAGATTTTATTCCAACACTCTTAGTCTAATGGAAATAGTGAGATTATAATATAAATAGTAGAGAACACTTTCATCTGAATATGCTTTTTTCCTTTTCTTCAGATGGGTTTTTACAGTCATTGATTGTACTTAATGTGGAATTCATCCATCCTGCCAGTATAAAAGTGAGATGTATTATGGTGATTATTATTTCACTCAAACACGGGGTGACACATACTATAGGAAGTGCAATGCTTGATGTGTAATATTTCAGCAGAAAATAGTGAAGGAAATATAAAACTTAATGGATATGTTGTGCTGACTAATGGACGACCTTCCACATTTATGCCACTTTTTCATATTTCTTCTTCCTTCCTTTGTCTTCCAAGGGGTCAGAATCTTAGCGTGCATGTCGGCATGCTTGTGAACATGCACATAAAAGTGTGAACAGCTTACTGCCTATTCTATACCTCCTATCATCCAATTCTGTTCGACAGGTAAGGAGAGAGGATGAGGTTTAGACGTCTCAGGGTTGTTTCTCTTTTCCCGATTCCCAATCCAATCCCAACTTTGACCCAGATGTTAATCCTCAATTACACATGTAGATCCACAAGCTGCTTTTTAGGTTGCCCTGGGCTGCTTCTGAGACCAAAGCCGAATAAAAGCCTTTCCCGTAGACCTTATCTGTCTTGGACAATTAATATATATGTTTTCACAATTTCATATATTTTCCAATTATAATAATCTGACAGGCATATTGGTTTAGAATAGCTTTCGCACTAGATCTTGGGCTATTTTATTCATTTCAGACTTGTACGGCGGCTCTCATAAATTATAGTGCCTGGACTTGTCACGTTGTTAACATTTCAAGGTAATAACTAACCCCATACTGAGATTTTAATGTTGAATCAAGCCACTTTGCTTTGCCTCGTCCCTTTCACTGACTTCATTTCTATCATTGTGTTTTTAATGAATATCATAGGCCGAATGCAGAGTTTCCTTTTTAGAAATAATTATGTTTCATTACCAGCATTGGCTTTTCTAGGTAGTCTGTCCATCATCTCTTCATTCTTTATATTATTTTCTTTTTCATTTTCTTTCTTTATTTTTTGACAATACAGATACAGAACTGTTTATCAGCACAGGTGTAGGCGTGGAATAAAGACCCCTGCTTATTATTCTGTCATAAAAGGTTAGCTCAGACTGGGATAGATGGATCGGTCCCTGTGTAATGTATAACGCTTGAGCTTTGTTTTTAGCACAAGTGACTTTTTATGAATTTGGGAAAGGATTGAGGGAGCAAGTATGGGGCCGATTAAGCCTGACACATATGTTTAGGATCTGGTGCACACACACAGCCATAGAGGTGCCTATGGAATGGGAGCCATTCGTAGCTGAAATTCCCACCCTTTTTATCTCTTTTGCTTTCCTGGTCAGACTATGGTTGTCTAAGTGCACCCACCTTTCTTTTTAGATTCTTCTGCAATGTGTACATAGCCAGTAAGACAATAGCCGATATCTCTAGCTGTGAGACATCTTTAAAGGGATGTATAGCCATTATTAACAGGCTGTATTTAATTAATATTCTTCTGTGGAGTAAGACGTGCTGAAAAGGGAGCGGTTAGAGAAAGAGAATTGGAAAGACAGGAGCCCCTGCTGTTATCAGAGTCTAGGGGACACACAGGACAGTTGTAATCAGGAAAGTCAGGCTACATGTCCCAGACGTAGGGCGGCTGCTCGCCCTGACACATAATGTTCCCACAGCTGGTACAACGCGTGCGTACATGTCTGTCTATATGTAAGAAAGAGAGAGTACGAGGGTTCTGATAGGTCAGTACAGATGCTGATATTGTAAAACAACTAAAATGAGAGTGAATTTGCTATCATAAGTCTGATAGATAAGCAGACTTTTAAGGTTCACTGCTATAGCAACTAAAGGACACTGTGACCGCAGCTTTAATCAGGACCTTCTGAAGTAAATGCTATCTAGATGTCATGTTGTGTGCGGTCATATCAAGGGTTTTGAAGAACAAAAAAAGCATGCTCACATGCCCTAAAAACCATCAGTGCCGCTGCTCATAGCTTTTATTTATATATTTTCAGTTTTCATTTTAATTTAGTTTAAGTTTTGTCATTTTGTTATGTGCTTTTGTCATTTTTATTAGATTTTTATTTTAGTTTTGGTTGTAGTCATTTCAGCACTTATAATACATTTAATATTACACCTACATTTAATTTAAAAAAAAAAAATTTCAGCATTATTTCATGAATGAATACTATTTTTAATAGTTTTTCATTAGTTAACAATAGCAACACTGACGCTTTAAGCTATTATAGAGAAGTAGGCAGGACACTGCGTTAGACCAAATTTGAAGAAAGTGACCTCTCCATCTCTATCAATGACCTCTTTGTCAAAACAGAGAGATGCAGATAAGTCTTGTTACACTGTAAAAAAAAAAACTGTAAAAAAACTGTAATTTTCTGGCAGCAGGGGCGCCAGAAAATGTCTATTAAAAAACGGAAAAATACTGTCAGGAAAAAAACGGTAAACAAATGGTAATTTCTTATTTTATAATTATGGTTTATTACTGTTATTCTACACAAAAATACCTTCCATTATCTGATATAATGTTAATTTACTGACTTATTGAAGTATTAATATCTGTTTTGTACCATTGTAACACTGACAACCACAGTGGTGATGAGAGTCACAAGCTCATTCAAAGCTTATTACAAGCAGCTTTACCACAAGAGAGTTAGTACTAATATATAGAAACTGCACAGTGTCATTCGCAGAAACACTAAACACCATCATGGTAACACATGAAATTTTAAAAATGCAATAAACATTAGTTTAACAACATTAAATGTAACATAAAACCCTAATATACATAACTGATTCGAAAAAAAAATAAGAAAACTATGAAGAAACATAGTTATTTCAACAAAAACCGTCAATTTACGTTTTTTCACTGTAAATTATACAATGAGTTGTTCTTTTTCGCTTTCAAAAACTGTAAATTTAATGGTATTTAGTACGGAAATACTATTATTTAACCTTAAAACTCACTTTAACACCCACATACTTAATGATCTTCAAGGAAAACATGTTAAATGACTGCTGATTTCTGCAGTTATAACTTCTTTTCTGTGTTTTCTAATTTAACAGAAAAAATCTGTAAAATATTACGAAATATTTTATGTAAAATTACACACAACCCTGTAAAAATACAGACAATTTCCTTTAAAAAAACGGAAAATTGATGTAAAACCAAAATACAAGCAATTACCTGTAAATTCAATAGTGGACCTTTAAATTACAGCAAATATCTGTAAAATAACAGGCATTCACTGTATAATGACAAAACGGGAAAAAATCTGTAAAAAATACAGACCATTACCTGTAAATTTACTTTTTTTTTTACAGTGTAGATATTACCCACAATCAGCTTTCTATTTACTAATTATTTTGCTTTTTAAAAACTTATAGTAAATATGAGGGGCTTTCGCACCAGGTGGTTATAGGAACTAGCCACCAGGGCGGTCTTATTATATATTTTAAACATAATCATGTTTGCTTGGTCCCTTCAAAGTCGCGTTGGATATCCTCGTCTTAAAGGTTTAGAAGTCGCTGGACTTCGGCGTCGGTCCATCTATCATTGTTTTCCATGTTCGTGAAGTAAATAAGACTATAAACTGTGTGGGTTTTTTTTTTTAAATGGCTGATGCTGGTGTTTCGTGTACGTTCGGCCAATCAACGCACCCTTACGTCACTGGTAGTTCCTATTGTGCTGGGTTAGACCCTACTCTTAAGTAGGAGCTAATTTAGTTCCCCAAAAAGTAGTTCCTATAGTTAAAGTTGTTCCCATTTTCAGTGCGAACACACCAAAAAGTGAGTACTTCCGCAAATAGTTATAGGAACTATAAAAAAAGGTTCCTCCGGTGCGAAAGCTCCTATAAAATTCACATTTTAAGGAGCTATGAGCATACTCGGAGCTATGGGTTTGTTCAAATTCTTAAAGACATGAATAATACTGCAAATTATGTGGTTTATTGAGGTATGCTATTGTTTTTCTAAGCAGTCAGGTTTTTTTATTTTTGGATGCCTTGGCAACTAACTGACACAAAATAAATTGAAGTTGAACCACCTTGCAATAATCTAGAAACCACTCACAAACCCTAGTAACCACATAGCAACACATGATAACACCTGTGCATTGTGACTGTGAGTTTTGCACATGCAACCAAATATACAGTGCAAAATTTACTTATTTCTATTATTCTTAACCGTAGTCGAGTGTAGAATGGGTTGACTGACTTTTTAATCTGGAAGAACAGGGTACTTTTTACGTTACTGTTGAAGATGCTGGAGATCTCTGTGGGTTTCCACCAGATTTCTGAAACGTTTTAATGAGAGTATTGCCGGTGTCTTTGATCATTAGGGAAATGGGGATGACAGCTGGAATTTGACTGGTGTTACTATCTATGAGCTCTCTAAAGGCATGTATCGTGTATGTAGCTATGTGTGTGTATCTTACAGAAGCTCAGGTGCTGTGGAGAGGCAGCTGTTGGGATATCACTGAGGTCTCACAAGAACTGTTCCACTTTTTCTTTTGCAGATCGTACTGAGAAGCGGTCCACCATGCCCGACTCACCTGCTGATGTGAAAACACAGTCCAGGTTAACTCCGCCCACCATGCCTCCTCCCCCCACCACACAGGGAGCTCCCAGGACCAGCTCCTTCACCCCAACTGCATGTGAGTACTTGTACAAAAGGGCTGCTTCCAGAATCGCATACTCTCTTGAGTACTGTAGGTACTTATTTTGAACAATTACTTCACGACCACTAAAAAAAGTACGTTCTATACTGTAGTATTAATGTGTGTAGTATGAATGTTATCTGGAAGTACTACGTACATTCGCCATGTTGTCATTATCATGTGACCTACCAGCGCCAATTACGTCGCTTCACTGCCATTCATAAATCCTCTCCCGTGACCTCATGGGAAAGTAAAGTGTCCATCGTATTCACACTTCAGATTCTCGCCGGGAGAAGTAGGTCATCAGGGTACGTTTTGCCCACTCTTTTTGTACTGTGAATTCAGACATACTTCTTTTGTCACATACTGTTTTTCGCCTACTATATCGTAGGGAAGTATGTGATTTTGGATGTTTTTTCCTATACATCAACACCACGACAGAAAACCAATGTGTCTGAATGCCACAAATGTATAACATATTCACAAATATTTTTTTACTGAATCCAATTCTGTTCTTTCTTGAAAAGTGTGCATACCTAAATAAATTTCCAGCATTCAAACTCTTTTAACCAAGTCAGCCTAGGCAGACCATTGCAGTACAGTTTTTTTGCATTTGGTTTACAGAGATAAAGGGCGTTCATAGAGATGCATTATTTTATTTTGAAATAATGATATTTGGACTTCTATTTTCATCTTCCAACCTTTTACAGTTTGCGATATGTCAGAATTGTTGACAAGTTGGTTTAAAGGAGATGCTCTTACAGCAACTCAGTCAATAAATAGTAAATAATTTTGGGTTTGTGTCCAATGGAGAGAAGTACGGGAGCTTTTGAATTCCTGTCATATGCATATGTAGAATCTGTGCTTTGGGTGCATAAATTAGTTGACAGCACTACTTTTACAGTTAGACCATTTGCAACTACTTGAACGTAATGTATTCTAATCAAAACTTTGAGTGTGAGGTGAAAATGTCCAATATTTTTGCTCTGAAATAATATTTTTATTTATTTATATAACTCCTTTCTAATGCTCAATGTTACAAAAAAATGACAATACAAAACAAATGCAGAAACAAGAAAAACAGAACACAGAATAAAGATTTCAAAAGTAACGTGGTAAAATTATACAAGGCTTTGAGGCCAACTTGTTGACTAGCCATTCATATAATCTTTTTAAAAAGATGTAGTTTTGCACTCTCCTTATTACAGCCGACATGAGTTCCCCTCGTCTTCTGACCTGCAGATTTTTGCATCTGCCCGCTGGCTGATGCCACAAAGAGCATCACACATGGCAGCTCAGGGGAGCGCTGGAGTGGCTCACTATCAAAGCCGTCCGTGCCACAGCCTCCCAGCACCATGTCAGTGTAATTGAGCAGTGGTGTGCCGTCAACAGCAGTAACACATTCCTCTCTCTGATGTTACATCCCTAAAAACAGATCAGTTGGACTCTGCAATTAGTGCTTATGAAAAAAAAGAGACAAAAAGCAAGCCGGGTCTGAAGCAATCCGGAGCCTTTTTAAAGGCAGACTCTAATTATACATTCTGAAGGTTTAACAAAGCAAGCGCTTTGATTTCCCCTCCATGTAATTGTTACCAGATGCAGCTCAAGTATCTCGTTTCTGTTCTGTTGGAAGGAGGCCAGGCAAACGAGGCTATCACGCAGCCTAATCTCATTAGAGAGACGTTGATTCCAAGCTGCATCCCTCCGCCGCGTATGTTTCTCATCGTGGCACGGGGGGCACTCGACCACATGTCTTCTCCTCCTCTGGACTTAATATGTCTGATGTATGGAACGCACTGCTTCCTTCTCAAAGCTGCCGTGGCTGATTCAAAACAAATGTCCCACTGTCACAAGAGCCTCATTCAAGCACCGTCAGTCACAGGCGTTCATACGTAAATGTCATTTTTGACAAAGGATCCTCTTGCAGCTTCTTTTTGAGGAATGTTCCTAGCAGTGTTTAATATGAATCTTTTGGGTCTAGATCATTCAATACGCTTGGGTTAAAAATAAATGCCAACGATCTCTTTGTGGCATGTAGAAATAATATGTTTCTGTTTTCCAGTAACGAATGGCACCAGTCACTCTCCCACTGCACTGAACGGAGCTCCATCTCCACCCAATGGCTTCAGCAATGGGCCTTCATCGTCTTCTTCATCCTCACTGGCCAATCAACAGCTGCCGCCGGCCTGTGGTGCAAGGCAGCTCAGCAAGCTCAAACGCTTCCTCACGACACTGCAGCAGTTTGGCAATGACATCTCACCTGAGATAGGAGAACGAGTGCGAACGCTGGTGTTAGGACTTGTGGTAAGTCTGAAATCACATACTCGGTGGCATGAAATTAAAATTCACCCAATCTATTGCGTAAACGCATTGTGAATGATTCATCCATGAATCCATTTTTTATTTTTAACCAAACAGTTAAATCTCGATCGTACAATGAAACGACATTTCTGTGGCGATGTATGCCAATCATGTATTTGGGATGTATTTTGCTTAAACTCTGCCCCTGCAAGCTCATGTTCATCTGCCTCTGTTTATGAGTGCAATGCCCACATCTCAAAATCCAATCAACTACTTATGAATTGAACGGTGCCCTAATTAATTTTTTTCCAATAAGCCATTACACTTGGATGTGCGTCACAATAAAAGAAAAGAAAAGATCTGCCACTACTTCCATTTCATCATGACCTTAATGAGTATTTTCAACAGTGTATTCTGTATTTGTGTATATTGCGACAAAAAGTGAAACCGTTACTAGTGATCATTGTGTCTCCTGAAAAGTTGAAAATTATTTGTTTAGCTTTTTTGTCACCAAAAAGGTTGTCACCAGGTCTTATTTAACTTTCATCACAGGAAATAAAGGCTTGTCCAACAGAGATAAGTCAAATGGAACACATCTGTTGCCAAGGATAGCAACATAACTGTGAAAAAAAAAGATCCTCTTGACTAGATGTGCACCATAAGCTGTGCCACAGCATTTCTTTTTTCATTAATATGTAGTTATGGACTAAACAATGGTGAAATAGCTGCCTTTACTAGAGGAGGGCTGCTCTAATTAGCCATTCCAAAGGAAAGCTTTTTTTTTCGGCGGGCATTTGTTTATTTTTTGCTGTGTCTACACGCAGAGGCTTCCTTGTGTCCCCTTGGCTTCCATGGCTCTTTTTAATTCGCTCCCCACTCTGCCTTATTGAAAAGAGTGACACACTTAATTAGCGCCGCCGATGCTGGAGAAAAGCTCAGGAGGCTTTCTGGCTGTCAAAACAGGCCGCTGCAATCTGGCCGAACAGATGTAAGCTTAATGTAACAAAATTCAGGTCTGGGAAAAGAGGGGAGAAAAAAAAAAAAGCCTGTGTATTTTTCTCAAATGTATGACTTGAAAATGGTGTCCTATCAGTCTGTTAAAAGATGATAGAGCAGAGAGCAGGAGGGATAGAAATTAGTAATTTCTCTCTTTATTTTTCCTTTTTTTTACACTGCCAAGTTTAACAGGGGTAAGATACATGTCAGTTTGGTAGGGAACAAGACACGTTTTTTTTAAAGCTGCATATCTTCTGTGTGTCTTATGATGTTTATGCCATGTTTTTCTCAAGCCACGTGGTGGAATACTGCATCTGTAGTTGTGTTTGCCTACGTATTTGTGTTTATTGATGCAATGATGATGCGGTCAGCGCGTGCACATGTAAAAGCCACCAGATCAAACTTCCCCATATGAGGCCTTTCACCACAGCCATCCATATGCCTCCCATTACAGTCTTCAAATCATTCAATCTTCAGCAGGATATAGTTTTGCCTCCAATAAGTAATATTATCACATAATGTTTTCCACATGTATTCATGCGTGTCTTTTTTCCTCTCCCTGCAGAACTCCACTCTAACCATTGAGGAATTCCACTCCAAACTGCAAGAAGCGACCAACTTCCCACTCCGACCTTTTGTCATCCCGTTTCTGAAGGTATTGCACAAGCAAGCAATCTGGAAAACATTTAAACAACTGAGGCACAGATGTACATATTTCTCCCAGCTCTTGAAATTTTTTTTTCATCCCTCACTTTTAAATGGCCTGAATGGATACATGGTTTCATCATGAGCAAAGAGGCTTCAGGTTTCTTGGTCACGGGGACCTATTTTTTAATTTCTCTTTGGAAATACATGATGTGAACCCACATTACTCAGTGTAACAGCACCATACGGGACTGTCCCACAGCACAATGTCTCTATTTATTCATACGTGTCGATGGACTCCCTTGTTCGACTGTCGCTTTTCTCACACGCTGAGTTTCGTAGGGCAGGGCACATCTGAAACCATTACCACAGTAAGACGACCTGTCTGGGAGAATATCAACCTTTGCCCTCTCTGCCGCCCATTTGTCACTACGGCCCTTATTTCATTACAGTTAAATGTGTCTCTGGGCCTGTTTATGTTGGAGCACTTAACACGAACCGTTCAAATAAACACTCTGCATATTATTCTTTCGACTAAGGGAAGTATTTGAATTACACATGACACATTTTTGTATCGCATTATTATGTTCGAGATTAAAGTGATTGTAGCCTGCGGAACGAATGTATAATTTGTTAATGTATGACATATGTAGCAAATAGACATCAGCGCTTGATAGAGATTAAATTCTCATGAGCTTTGATCCATATGGTGACTGCTGTATCCATCCACCCTCAATCGTTCGCCATTCGTTTTCATCTGCTAGTAAGTGACAGCTATTACGCACCAACCTACCCGTTCCCCTCCCTCTTTGTCTAACCTTCACCCCCTCCCCCTGTTCCTCCCATCTTTCTCTCACGCTCTGCTTTCCTCCGTCTTCCTTTCCATAATAATAAAATAAGCGACCGGTGGAGATGCATCAAATCTGTGGTGTTTACTCCATTAGATGATGATGGAAAGGGGTCCGTCGGTTGGATGCGTCCTCCGTTCTCGCGGCGTGCGGTTCGAAGGCATTTCATCTTGTCCACTGCTTGTCCTGGCCGGCTCTGTCATGCAGAAATCGGTCCCATTAGGGGTTGCGCCAGTCGCTGACGGATGCAGAGAAGCATACAGGGACACTTCCCTGACTCGTTCGCTCTCTCACACCATATGGTTACTGTATCATCCAGTCAGGAGGGGTGGTATCAAAGATGCAACTTGTGTTTTTTTTTCTCGCTCCCTCTCTCCCTCTCGTCTAATTTTAGTGGTTTTCCTCAAAGGAGCCTTTAATGACAAATACCATATGGCTGTGGGAACAGGGGCTTTTATAAGCGTGCAGAAGCGCAGCTGCAACAATGTGCATTAGCAGCATTTTTTCATTAGGCTAATGTTGTCTAGCGACCCTCCCGTCAGAGTTGGGTTTTGCGGGGAAGTGTTTACAGGAAGGGCAGCGTGCATCACACTAATGATGTAATCCGAATTTGACGCCGGCTGACGGCCTTTGTGCTGATGGCTTTTGTTTATGATTTCTCCAAATGGATTCCTCATCAGATAAATTTGTAATATTTAGCCGCTGTTTCGTTCAGCAGTCTCCATAAAGCCTGTAAGCACATGTGTTCCTCTGCGGCTCTGTGCCTCATTGCTCAGAGACGTACTCAGCGTGACATAGTCGGCGCTTCACCACATGCTATCAGTGCAGAGGAAGTGAGGATTACATATACATGGCAAACTCCTTTGCGGCTTGTGTTTGATATGCTGGGTTCCAAATAGCTGTGTGCTAATGGACCACACAGGAGCTGGAGAACACACTCAGACATAATCGAAGCAAACATCAAATTATTGCATGCTTATAAAGCTACAGGATTGTATTATAAAAAATCATGATAAAATTGTTTTTTACCGTCATTATCCAAAATGCTTTTATATAGAGTTACACACAACGAAAATTAGACTGTTGCATTAACGTTTTCTGATGAATAAGCTTTTCTCATTCATTGGCTGGAAATACACTGCAAAAATATCTTAAATTTCTTTAAAATATAAAAGATATTAGGTCTTGTTTTAGAATTTATACTTTAGTTTATATTTATATAGTTTATACTTAAAAAAATTGGATTAAAAAACAAATTCTGAGGGAAGACGAGTTTGTTTTAGTTTTTTTACCCCACTGGCAGATTTTGTATTACTATTTTAGGCATAAAATCACTTAATTTTGATTAAGCAAAAATTCAGAAAACTTTATATCTTTTGTCATTTTGCTCCTCAAACAAATGTATCTTGATATAAGAATGTGTATATATTCATACTGGAAAGCAAGACAAAAATATTGAGTAAGAAAATGTTTTTTTTACAGTGTACATTAAGCACTCTGTGAGCAGCTGCTATATGTGAACTGCCACGAACTATGAGGACCTCCATTTAATAAAAGTCTAAGGTCATTTAGGGTCAAGGCAATTTCACTGCCTCTGGTAATTATCACCATAAACTACTAACAGACCATTACCTCATACAGCTGGCGACCAAGAGGTCCTTTATAAACTATCCCAATCATTATCATCATTAAAATTAATCAAAATAACTTTTATTTATTTACCTGTATCATATTGTTTCTGTATCATGACCAACGGCTACATTTTTTGCCACGCTTCCTTTAAAGTCTTTGCTTTCGTTGTGCTTCGTTCAATATTCAATCAACGCTCTACTCCTAATTTTAGCCATTGCATCACTGAAAAGGCACACTGTGAGAGTACACTGAAAGACATTCCAGAGCTGAAAATATGTTTGATTATAGTCTTAGATCAGAGTCACAGGCCAGGGAGAAAGAAAGAAAGAAAAGACATCATCCTCCAACTAACACCTTGTGCTGTTTAGATGCTGCAATAGTCCGACTGTTGCTGGATGGGGATTCACAAAAACCTTTCATCTGCCGTGAAAATGCTCCTCCGTGTGTCTTTGAAGTGCCGAGGCCTCCGAGTGCTTTCGGAGAAAGCCAAGCCAGCTAGTAATCATGATGGAGATGCAGAGGAAATGAGACAGAAAGAAAGCGAACGTTGTTGCCCCCCCACCCCCCCACCTCCAAACCATCTGCTTTGAAGATGTCACTTTCTATGTTGACCATTATTGCTCATATCGAAGGCCCAGGGCACTAATGCATGTTTCAGGTCACAATAGAGTGCTGCTCAAAACGGCGCGAGAGTGTCTTTATTTTGGAAGAATGTACCTGTAATGATAATAATGAGTAAACAAAAAACGGTGTTTAGAGCCTCTGGCTGTGGACAGCTTCATAGTGTCACATCTGCTCAGCAGCACAACCTGACCACTATCTCCCCCTACAGGCCAACCTGCCGCTACTGCAGAGGGAGTTGGTGCACTGTGCACGGCTGGCCAAGCAGAACCCGGCTCAGTATCTCGCCCAACATGAGCAGCTCCTGCTGGACACAAGCACCACGTCACCCGTCGACTCTTCTGAACTCTTGATGGATGTCAATGAGAATGGCAAGAGAAGAACGCCTGACAGGTGAGCTGACCTGTAAACTGACATCGTCAATCAGTCTCGTTATTTTGTTGGTATTTAGCCAGTCAAACTATGTTTTAAGAAACATACTATTTTATTTGCTTTGAGACAAAAATACAATTTATATTTTTCTATAATTTACACAAATTATTTATATTATTCTTTATCAAAAGACAGAAACTTTACAACAAACGAATGAATGTTTCCAGGGCTAACAGAATTCATTCTGACAGAATTCACAAACAAAATGTTCAATTTATCACACAAAACCAAATATTTAAATTTGCAAGGAATAAAAACACACAATCAATGAAAGTAAGCAGTAATGACAATGCAAACTTTCTCACGTTGGCCTCAGGTCAGTGGGGCTTTTCTTACTTTCTTAGAGCTCATAGTATTTAAAATCTTTTTTAAAGTTATTGATAAATGCTTAAAAGCGCATTTGTTTGGTAGTGAGTGGACTTTAGGCACCTAAATATATAGACTAGGAATACATGCTTGTAAAACAGCTGGAGAGATGTAGAAATGTTGCAGCAGGTTATGAGTGTCTATATGCGTCATTTGGATCCTCGTCCTTAAATGGAGCAGAACCTTGAGAAACCAGACACATCTGGAGAATGCAGGTAGATTCTTTGGAGACTTCCTGTTGAGATGGACATGAGTGAGGTCTGTGGACTGAGAGAAAAGATTAAAAAAAAGTTTTTATATATCAGTTCACTTCACTCCCAGGAGCTCAGAATTATTTCCACTTTTAAGTGAAGATACTTTTTTTAATATGCTATCTTATATGAATACATATCAGCTCAGGTCCCTGTGGATATTAGAAAAGAATATACAGCTCTCTTTTTCTCTTTCCTTCTATCTTTTTTTTTATGTAATACCTGCATTTTTGCGTGAGCTCTAATGTATGGCTAGGTGAGCCTAGGGACATGGCTGATAACACATACAGATGAGACTCAGCTCAGATACGGCTGGCTAAGCGCTTCTGTTTCTGCTTAGCTCGGCTCGGCTCGCCTCGACTCTCCGCGCTCAGAATGAGGAGGTGGAAGAGAGAGAAAACCAATATTGGAATTTGAAAGGGAGCTATGCTGTCCTTGATCACGGAGTACAATATACGATCACTTCAGTCTGATTAATATCAAAGGAATCAGGAAACTACAGCTACGGAGAGGAGCGCATCCCGCAATGCAGTCTTAGCACGCTCTCCTCATTTAGAAGAGAAATGTGTGCCCAGACTTATTTGAATAAAATATTCCATTGTGCTGCACGACCCCTATATATTTGAAAGAAAAAAAAATTGTGTTTTCAAAATGAGGTTCAAATTCAGTTCACAGCTTTTAGTGATCCACAAAAGAGTGTCATAAACTGGGCTTTTAAAATGCTTACACCCAAGGACTATCTTACTTGAATACACTACCGTAAAAAAAGAAAGTTGTGGGTCGGTAAGGTTTTTTCAACTTTTTAAAGGAAGTCCTTTTTGCTCACCAATGCTGCATTCGTTTGATAAAAAAACGCACACAAAAAAAAACATAATAAATGAAAAAAAGAGATGTTTTGTAGATGGTAAAAAAACAAGATGGACAATCACATGAAAATCACATACAGTACCTGAATCAGAGACACAAGTCCATGAAGAATGGATGGAATTAGAATTGGTAATAAAATGTATGAGACTGGGGTAAAATAAATGCAGCTGTGTTTTGGAGGTGTGGGTGGAGGAGAGAGGTTGTTTTGAGGAGCATATGGACGGTGATGGATGCACATTAGCAGCTCATAAAAGCTGCTCATTAGGAAGTTCAGTCTCTTTCAGAGGTAACCGAGGGACGACCACCTCACGACACACACACACGCACGCACTGTGACTCACACGAGTACCAGCATCTGCGAACACCTGGACCCGTGACACATGAAAGTGAAGGGCAAAGCTATGTGAAAGCACCAGGGTTTAGGTGCGCTGACTGAGTCCTGTAAGTGCACATCTCTTATGGTCCTCATGTGCTCTGTCAAGACCTCCTTTTACGGACAACAAAGTGCTCAACGGAGGCATAGTGGCTGCTTTTCTACTTAGCACATTATTAGATGACAGACTCTTACTGCCTCAGGAGCAGTTTCACATTCTCTCTCGACTAACAGCATAGGAAAGTACATTACATGAATGAACACACTGTCCTCAGAAGACATCTCAATGTCAGACAGTGTTTGTCTCGTTGGAGTGGTAAAAAAAAAAAACGAGTGAGTCAACATTGTCCCTGACATGAAAAGACAACCAGTTGTGTAGAAGAGGAAAGGAAAGGTCTCTGTCTGTCTATCTACCTATCTATCCATCCATCCATCCATCCATCCATCCATCCATTCATCCATTAGTATAACGTCAGTGCAACACTTCTACTTCTTTCCTATTCCTCACTCTGGAATCTTCTTTCTTATTCCAGAACCAAAGAGAACGGCTTTGAGCGGGACCCGCTCCATCCCGAGCACCCCAACAAGAGGCCCTGCACTATCAGTCCCGGCCAGCGTTTCAGCCCCTCCAACGGGCTGTCCTACCCGCCCAACGGCCTGCCACACCCCACCCCGCCCCCTCCACAGCACTACCGTCTGGACGACATGGCCATAGCACACCACTACAGAGATTCCTACCGCCACCCCAACCACCGCGAGCTCCGCGACCGCCCTCGGCCTCTGGGTAAGAGAGGGCAGATTACAGCAGCATCTGGAGACAGTCATTAATAAGAGCGTTACTGTGCTGTGAATGATTGTTAGAGCTTGAGACATGCAATATAAGCCACCTTCTACACGGCTGCTGTCACCAATGTCTTCAATCCTCAAACTTTATGAATAAAATATTCCATTTCCATGTGAGAGCCCTATACATTTTGAGGGTAAAAAACAAGTTTCAAATAAAATGAGGCTCAAATTCAGTTTATGGTCTTTAATAGACCCCAAAAATATACGGATAAAAGGACTTTTTTTAGAGGAAAATCTGCTTGATTAAACTGTAAATTAAATACATAGTACCAATAATAAAATAATGATAAATTACAAACCATATATATATATATATATATATATATATATATATATATATCGAATTTGAGAAAATAAGAAAATGTGCATTTATTATTTAAAACAAATTTCTCAAATTAATTGACAATATAAACAATATGAGCCCCATTCTCCAAGGCTGAGTTTGCCAATGCCTCAAATCCTCAAAAGTCCACTGCATCCTGCTCAGACTCTTAGAAGTTAAATCAGGCGAGACTCCGTTGGATCAGGAATATAAACTCTTTTAAAAATTATTTGAGGTTCACATAAAGCCAACTCGCCATATCAGGTTTAAATGTGCTAAAAATACTCAAGCATGTTAGCTGGTGATATATGCACAAGATATGCATGAGCCTGGCAGCTCTGGTGCGGTGTGGAGAGAGGGAGAAAGCGTGCCTGCAGGCAGCACGGGAGAGTGGAGTGAGGGATGAGAGCATGTGAGGAATGAAGAGTGTGTGAGCGATGGAGGATGTCAGGAAGCGGGTGAGCTATGGCTGTGAAACAGACGGGCACGACATGCCGCTGAGGGCAAGCAAGAGAAATGGAAAACCAAGGCCCAAATAGTAACACGTTTAACACTCGCTCTCTCTCTTTCTCTCGTTCTGTGTCAGGGATGCACGGCAGCACACGCCAGGAGGAAGTCATAGATCACAGGCTCACAGACAGAGAATGGGCAGAAGAGTGGAAGCACCTTGACCATGTAAGAAAAGTAATAACATTTTTTATTACTATCCAAAGTATATGTGTGTGAGAGAGAATGAGAATGAGAGAACATGAGAAGTGTGTTTGCTAGTCATATCTGTGTGTTTGCATGTTTGTTTTGTTTTGTTTTTGCTTTATCACAAGCACTTCTAGACAGCAACGAGATTATATTGAGCTCAAATGGTGATTCTTCTGTTTCTCATATCTTTCACAAAATGAGCAAGATCCTGAAGTCTGGTTAAACATGAATGCAAACTTTTTTAAGTTATTCCAAGATCAAAATTTTGTGAACAATTGCTTATTTGTGTCTAAAGAGTTTCAGGAGAAACATATGAGACAGTTGTTTTTTAAAGGGATAGTTCACCCAAAAATTTAAATTCTGTCATCAATTACTTGCCCTCCATTGCCAGCTATGCACTTTGACGCTTCAAATTTTCTGAAGAGACTCGACCGCTTTATATGATGAACAGATTTAATTTAGGCTTTTATTCACATAAACATTGATCAGTGAACATTAACAGAAGCTCAACCGAACCTGCTTGACGCGTGAAAACAAACCTTATTGGTTCTTGCAGAAGCTCAAACGTGCTGCGTAACACGAGAATGAACCTCATTGGTTCTCACTCGTCAAGCGAACATGCTTGAGCTTCCGTTTACCACATATATCTTCATCATATAAAGCGATTTTCAGAAAATTTGGACTAAACCGCTCAATTCATTTGGATTAGTTTTACGATCTCTTTATGAACTTTTTGAAGCGTCAAAGTGGTAGTTGCGTAGCTGTCAATGGAGGGACAGAAAGCTCTCAGATTTCATCAAAAAGATCTTCATTAGTGTTCCTGAAGTTGAACAAAAGTCTTACGGGTTTGAATCAACATCAGGATAATTAATGACAAAATGTACATTTTTGGGTGAACTAACCATTTAAGTTGTAACGTCTCCTGAGCAAAAAAAAAAAAAAAAAGAGTAACCACAGAGCATTAACTTTTTCTTAGTGGTTGGCATCAGTGTTTTAATGACTTCAAACATAAAGATGTGTGAGTGAGTGTTCAATGTAAGCCTTTTAACATGATATTTTTATATCTAAATTTGGTCAATTCTATTTAGAGAAGATGTTGTGTTGGTAACGCTCTGCCTGCATCTCCCCCACAGCTCCTGAACTGCATCATGGATATGGTGGAGAAGACTCGTCGCTCGCTGACGGTGTTGCGGAGGTGTCAGGAGGCCGACCGGGAGGAGCTCAACTACTGGATCCGTCGTTACAGTGATGCTGAAGACCTTAAGAAGACCAGCAGCACCAGCAGCAGTCAGTCCCGACAGCAGAGCCCCGCCAGCCAAGAAAGCAATGCTTTAGGTAACACATATTCAGCACAAGATGCGTGTCTGAGACGTCTACATCACGTCCTATTGCCTACATCGATTTTAAATGTCTGACCTTAAAAAAGAACAGATTTACAGTTGATTTAACAATTGTCTTGATGACAATATGGTAACTTATCTGTTATTTTGACTGGGAAAAAATGCTGTATATTGAGTTCATTGTAAATGAAGTGTCCTTTGTTTTCTCTTTTACAGATATCCATAGGGAGCTCCTTCACAGGCCAGTGTCTGGATATGTACCTGAAGAAATCTGGAAGAAAGCCGGTTAGCATGCTGTCTTTTTTTAAACATGTACACATACTCATAAGCACAGGTGGAAAATCAAAGCTAAATTATTCACACAGAGCTCTTTCAAAGCATGTCTGTGATTTAAAAGCTCTCTGAAATTCAATCAGTCAGTCAGTTAGTTATCTGTATGCAGAACTCCAGTCAGGTAGGAACCTGGTCGGTGTCACACCAAACTCAGGGGGGAAATTTAATGCACAACAAATAATGTACATATACAGTAATTGCAGTTTAAGCTCTAGGCAAAATCCTAAAAATAGTAATGCACAAATAAAAAAAGGACAATAAATAAATCAAATTTAATTAATATGTTTTTGACAGATTAAATTCCTTTAATTCTTATGAAAATAAACATAGAATTGTTTTCCTTTGATGCACACTTGTGGTGGCAATAAATATAGAAAAATATATATATATTCTATTTAAAAATATCATTTTACTAAAAATGAAATGGTTTTGTCATCATGCATTTACATTTAAAACCAACATTATCAAAAATGTTCAGAAGAAGGTCTTGGAGCTCTAGAGTACGTTTTGAACTGTCTGTCTGTTTTTGTTGCGTTTTGTTTGACTCCTGTGATGTCCCTGAGTCGTGTGTTGGGCAGTTTAGTGATTGGCTTTCACTGGAAGCACCTCTACACATTCCAACAGTGATGTCAGATCATAAAGCTCTTTTATTGCTCTGGCTGAACAGGACACATAAGTGCTCCCAGCCTTTACAGCACTTCAGCACTCTTGCCATTAGCTGTGCAACAGGCTCTCAGCTCTCCACGGCACTCTGTTTTATCACAGCAGAGGAGCTGGTTAAAAGATGGATAAAGATATTAAAAGGCTTTGTTTAAAGAGCAGTTGATCTGTGTGAAATATGACAAGTGATGGGTTCTGTAATAGCAGATTGTTTACCTTGGCTTCGGCTCTCTAATACACGACAGACGCATCTGCTAGCAGTTTGTCTTCACGGTGTGGTCTTACCAAAGGCTTTATAAAAGCAAACAAACTTTGCCATGAAAATGACGTTACAAAAGACGCTCTAAGACCGCTCGTTTCAGCTAACACATTGCCTTTGAAACACAACGGCAGTAGTAACACCCTAAACAAATCACCGCAGATTGAAATTCCATCTGAATAGTGAAGTATAGATGCAGTAAAACATATCAGGGAATGTGGTGCATTTTCCGTGACCTCAGCCCATCAAGAGGAGGACTCTGTGCACCAAACCACCATGGTTTTACAATTCAGTCCAGTCTTGATGAAAATGTCCCTGGCTCTATAATCCTTCATATTTAAGACTGGGGTCTGCTCAACCACAGCCATCCATTTCTGCAAAACAAGAGACTGCCATGACAGTTTAGTCTATTAAAACTCCTTAAGAATAGTATTTTTCTAAGCTATTGGACGCCTCTAGTGATGGTTACAAAACCTAACACAAGCTAAAAGTTTTTAACTCTTTCCCCGCCATTGATGGGATTTCCCGCCATTTATGAGACACCGCTTCCCCGCCATTGACGAAAAGGTACGGCTTTCCGTGTTTTCACTGTTATGCGGTAGGGGTGCTGTTAGACATCTTCTGAAAGAGTACAGAATCTTCAGATCAAAAGACATGTAAAGAAGAAGCATAAGCAAGCGATAGCATATGTAAGCAGATGCATATGTAAAAAAAAAATAAAGCAATCATCAACATTAAACAGCATATAAATCAAAACTGCCTAATGTTACCGAATGAAATGTCGACCCAGGACGAGGTATAGGTCTGTGCAAGCTTTGGAGGTGTTGATGGAAGCGATCTATACCATCTATGTTTTGATCATCGTTCTGAATCAGATCCAGACGTAGTCTTTGACATAAACGTGATTTTCTCAGCTTTTTGCTCAGAATGCATGAAGTTATAATAAATCTTTTTTTTTTCTTTTTTTTAAGCAGAGGGTCTGTTCTTTCTTTCTTTTGAAATATTACAACAAAATATTCAGGGGGCCATGAAACTTTTGTGAAAATGATCAAAAATGCTGGTGCTGGCTGGCAAATTTTTTCAAAACGCTGGCTTAGAGAGATAGTTTAACCAAAAATGAAAATTACCCTATGATTTACTCACCCTTAAGAACTAACCCTTTAAGAGTTAAGAGTCAGATCTGCCTTAAAGTGGTCTTCACAAGCGTAAGAGGTGAATGTCCTTTTTTTTTTAGAAAGACTGTGTACAGTAGGTGATGAATATTCAAACCCTTTTCTCACACAGTGCCATATCCTGATCTGCATGGTCCTTTGGGGGCGCAATTGAAATGCATAATTTAAATATAAATTGCCTAATTTGCATATGCAATTAGTCAGGCTGCAGCCTTGAACAATGAAAACAAACAAACACAAAAAATCCCTAGTCTGCTCTTGAGATGAGTTTTCCTGCCAGAAGTATTTACGGTTAATAGGATAACAATGTAAAAGTAGAGATAAAGTGCGAGTTCAAGGAAATACATTTATACTTCATAGGGAAAAATAACAAGGATTACCTGTAATCTGTCTTGTGCACTACAGTAGTCTTTGGTTTGAGGCTAAACAAAAGCATTCCATTCTTGTTTATTTGTATTCAGCAAACACAGAAAGTCATCTGAGCACATTCAAATAAAAATTGATGTTTCTAATTAATCCCCAGATTAATCTCTCAGCTGCTTTAGAACAAAACAAACCAATAGGATCAATTAAACAACGTAAAAATAGTTTTCAAAATGAACACTAATTAGCTGAGTTACTTTGAATGAATACAAAATGTCAGATACTATTGTTTTTAAATTAGAATTTGTATCTGAATTATTATGTAAGTGTATTCTATAGGGGTGTAACGATACCCTTATGTCACGTTTCGATACATATCACGATACAATATTATTGCGATACTTTAAGAAGTATGGTAAAAGGTTAACAAAAAAATGACTGTTGATTTAAAATGCTAAATTTGGTATTACATTGGGGATGGAAATGAATAGGCTTGGACTTGATGCACAGGACAATGGTGACACCAGATACAGATTGTCACTCTCCACGAGACATATTGTTGCATTTTTGTATTGAGATATATTGTGACACAATATATTGTTGCACCCCTAGTATTTTAGAAGGCATAATCTTAAGCTGTGAGATGTCATGTCAACAGTTCAACATGTGCAGTTGTTAACTTATGGTGTGCGAATTTAATTATTTGCGTGAGTAGATTACATACAAAGTCAATGCAAAGACGCGAATAGACTTGGAATTGAATTGGGCGACGCGTTTGCCGCGAATGTCTTCCGCACAAGTTGAAAAATTTGGACTCGTACGGAAGATTCACGCGTCTAACTAGACGCGTATTTGACGCTCTTGAACACCCCATTAATGAGCTATTTCTACTTAGTCTGACCCTTAAAATGTACTTGATTTAACAATGTAGACAGTTTGATTAAGTCATTTAAAATAATATTCGACTTCAATAAAAACCAGTTAATTTAATTGTCACCACATAAATCATGTTGGTTACCTGGAAAAAAAATTGATAGTTTGTCACATTTTCTGCAGATAGCAGAGCTGCAGATTAAACGTGATCCATACATCGGTTATTCATTCTACACTATTTTTGGGGTTTCTGTTGCTGTGCTATGGACACTGTAAAGCACTGTGCTCTTTCTTTCAGAAGAGGCTGTGAATGAGGTGAAGAGGCAGGCTATGTCTGAGCTGCAGAAAGCTGTGTCAGAGGCTGAGCGCAAGGCACACGAGATGATCAGCACGGAGCGAGCCAAGATGGAGCGCACGGTGGCCGAGGCCAAGAGGCAAGCGGCGGAGGACGCGCTGTCAGTCATCAACCAGCAGGAGGACTCTAGTGAGGTAACAGCTTGTACGCCTACCGCACATTATTATATTAGTGAACAGCTGCAGCATTCACTCCCTGCACAATGATTCATTGGGATGTTAATATATTCCATAATTTATGAAATTTTGCATTAGATATTATCTTGGGGATTTTCTTATATTTTATATGATTTGTACATGCCTGATTTACTTGGTTGGGTTGTTTTATTTCCATGACTTACATTTGATCTCCTTAGTATGGAAATCTGTAGGGAAACATAGAGATCATTTGAGAAGAGAAAAGTGTGTCCCAGATAATTCCTCATGCAGGCTGGTGTCACGCAGAGCCGAGGAATATAACATTGCATTTATCACCTCAGGCAGAGCGGTGCGTTTCCTCCACTAAATGAAACATGTGGACAGTTAAGGTGGTACTGATTTGGATGCGGGAAATTGGGAAGGGAGCGCCGAGTGTCTGTGCGCAGCGGGGGTACGGCTCGTTTAATCAGTTAGCAGAGAAAGGCGGCACGCATATGAGTTTAATTGCACGAGCCATGTTTATGCGCCTCTCTCCGGAGGATTGCGTCGGTAGCCGTTTATAACTCCGGCTTCTCGTCTCTGGGACACATTCGAGACTTTGTGATAATTGCTCTTATTTGGCCCGGAGACAAACACAACGAGGCCACAGTGGTAACCTGAGTTTCTGTGTGATCTTTGAGCGTTTTGTAGTTAACCTGTTACAAATGTGTCCTCGCAAAGCGCCATGTGGAACTGGGTAAAATAACTGGGGGTTTTTCCCCCAGCTAGCTCATTATTTCCATGTTTTCAAAGCAGGGAGATCCAAAGAAAAATAAAGCAGAATTCTCTATTTACACTTAAATTCAAATGGGAAATGTTTGCTGCTAATGAGCCGAGACTTTCGCTCACTTTTCTCAAAGGTCTGTGTATCTATTATTTCCTAATTGGAATAATACCCATGGAAAAGAAGTCCACATTTTTTTTATATTACAGTTGAAATAGTGCTGGGCAGTATATCGGTTCATGCCGAATACCGGTGTTTATTTTTGTTGTGATATGAATTTTTAATATACCAGAATATGTATAATATACCGGAATATATATGAATACCAAAGTATGTCGCTTAAACAACGTTCGGAACGCATAGCGGCGCGACACTGTTTGAGAGGGGTCCCTTTTCACTTTTGCACTGTGGTGATGCACAGCTGTATGTGTTACTATGTGTGAAGGTGAAGATGGATAGGTTAAACTATAATTGATAGCTTTCAAATTATATTACAGTGTTTCCATACATTGGTTCACAAAATCCACACTGCCCGCCACGAATAGATTTTCCAAAAGGCTTTGACATCGTTGAATAAACATGAGCACTGCACGTTTCAAAGTCAAAACGCGGTGTGGGTGTTTTTATATGAATGTATCTTTGAAGGGAACTGACTGTCTTTAGAAAAGTTTCGATGTTATTTTCATTTAATCTTTCTTTATCTTTCCTTATAAATCAGCATTTATGAGAGCTGCGTTGCTTTGTGTAAAGCCGTTACCGGGGAAACCGCTATTTCTGCCGCTCCTAAAGCGCCTCCTCTTTGCACCTCTTTGTAAACAGCATCATTTTGTGGGGCCTTGCAAACCTGTATTAATACTAGTGTGGATTTTTTCTACAATATTCACTCATGACAGTATAATAGGGCATTCTAAGTCAATCTAATGCAGTATTTCCTCCCTCAATTAGTAGAAAATGTGGTTAACACCCAGTCATGCTTGAAAAAAAAAAGACTGTCATATACTGTGAAACCGGTATAATTTTGAACAATTCTGTGATATAAATTTTTGGTCATATCGCCCACCACTAAGTTTAAACCTCCATTCAAACCTTCCCTCTTTTCCCATGCAGAGCTGCTGGAATTGTGGGCGCAAGGCGAGCGAGACCTGCAGCGGCTGCAACACGGCGCGTTACTGCGGTTCCTTCTGCCAGCACAAGGACTGGGAAAAGCACCACCACGTATGTGGCCAGACTCTGCAGGCACAGCAGCAAAGCGAGACCCCGGCCACCGTCAGCTCCTCAGCCACCCCCAGCAGCGGAGCCGGGAGCCCAGCGGACACGCCGTCCGCCGCCACTCCCCGATCCGCCACCCCCGGCACGCCCTCCACCATAGAGAACACGCCGCGCTAGAGTCCGAGCGGACTCTTACCGAAGCCTCAGCAGACTGGGGACTGACTCACCTGCCTCACTCGCTCGCTCCAAAATGCTAAAGCTAGCGCACTAACAAAGAAAGAAGACTGTACTTAGGGCGATCACCCACAGGAGGTCCATTTCGGGTCATATTGACTTGCCATGATAGAGAACGCAAAGATATTCTTTGTTTGAAATTCTCATTGTTCTTTATTGTTACTACAGCTATTATCGATTACTGCTGGTAATGTCGTTTATTGATGTTGTGGCTCTCTTGCATTCTTGTAAATAAGAAGACAAATGGAGTAGACAGCCGGGACCTCTTGATGAGTGTATTTGACCTCCTCTTCATTTTGTTTTTTTGTCGGGTTTTTTTCCCCCCTCCTCCGTTCTGTTCTCAAAGCTCTTTATCCAGTAGCTGGGATATGAAACTATTTGACCTCATTAAAAGACACTTTAAATAACAAAAACCAAGGAAATATTTCATAGCTGATGTAAGCAGAGACTCTGAATATTATGAGGACAGCGTTCCTTGTAAAGAAGACAACGAAATGTTGAGGGGAAAAAAACGTGCCGTGAAGGGCATCTGTGTCGGACGTGGTGGAGTAGACGGCGGATGGCTTTTCTGGCTCGCGCGCTGAACTCTGCAGATGTGCAGCAGATTGTGAAGGAACGCAGATGTTCGTCCCTCTTCTGCAAGATAATATCCAGGTCAATGGTCTGAGAAATAAAAAGCTGTTTCACTGAGGAATGTAGGGGCGAGGAGGGCCCGTGCTGGATGTTGAGTACTATGCGGCGTAATGAAGGATGCACTCTGAGCCCTGATCCCAAATGCACTCCATCAGCTCCCAAAACAGGAAGTGAAGTCATCGGCCCACCAGAGCAGGACTGTCAGAACCTCACTGTGACAGCCGCTGGGAAACAAAGGGCTGAGAAATCACCCATAAATCACTGGCTATTGGAATCAGTCCAGAGCCCTCTCCTGTCCTGCCTATCTCTTGCCATCAGTCCTCGTTCTGCTTCTTTTTGCCCTTCTAGATCTCATTGTGTTAAACACTTGTGTCCTGTGCCGTCTCCAATGGTTATTTATTGTACGTGTGCTGGACAATTGTGACGACGCATTAATAGTTTAAACCACGGTCACAACTTTTTAGTCTTTCTAGGTGCAAAAAGGAAGAACATATTTTCTCTTTTTTCTCTGTCTCTCTCGCTCTCTCTCTCTCTCTTTCTCGCAAGCTGCTTTTCTATTTGTATGTGTTTGTGCTAGTCCCCTTGTAGTTCTCTAAGAAGAAAAAAAAACTTTTCCCATTGTCCTCGAAAGACAAACGCTATCTCTCAGAGCTGCTACTTCAGTCTCATTCAGATGTTTTTTCTGAGAACTAGCATGTTACATGGAATGCTAACATAAATGTTTTTGTACATGGGACGTACATAAATGTATTTGCACTGTCACGGTTTCTCTCGGCATGCTTCTTTTGGCAGTTTTTTTTTTTTTTCATAGGGAGCCTCACTTCATAGGTTATCTTTGGAGTGCTTCGTTACATATCTGTGATTTTTCTTTTCTTGTTAAAAAAATTGAGAAAAAATGTATGAAAAAAGAGCAAAAAGAAAATGGAAAAAAGACACAACAGAAGTATCACAATCTGCTTTTGTTCACTTTTTTTTCTAAACATTTTGCTTTGAATAGTTAAGGACAGTGCATGCACATGCATACTGAACGCTATGGTATATGTTGTTTTTGTTTTCTACAAAAAAGGGAAAAAATTACAAAAAAGACACTAAGAAACTAACTTTCCAAATGCAGAGGTGAAAAACAGACAGCTTTAACACTGCAGAGCACCAGGATACACAGTATTACAAAATAATTAACATGGAAGACAGCCAAAGACAGACATGAAGGACCAAAACCTGATTTTATCCAAGATTTAAACATGACAAAAGAGACTCACTTAAATGCATTTTTTGTTAATCAGGGGAAGCCACATTGAGCAATGTTTCCATTCGAAACCTTTAACTCTCCCCTGTCCAGAGCCAAGACCAGCCCTGTTCAGATCGTAGGGAGGAGGAGCCACTCAAAACCATGTAGCAGGTCCTAAGAAAAGAGGGTTTCATGTGTGGACGAGGCGGTCTGAATGATTGAGCAATAACTGAAAAGGTGGATCCCATATTCAGATCCTCCAGGGCTAGGTTTTCACAACCGTTTCATTGTCGTCCTTTTTTCTTTCCGTATCATTCCTCGAAACGGATGTGTCATGAGAACGTCGCCCCAAAAGGCTACCTGCCCGACCGAAGCGAAGCTCTTCTCGTTCACGAACGGCGCATAACCAAACCTTTAAGTGTTTCAGCTCAAGATAAATAAAAAGCCATGTGAGAAACTAAAACTAAACGAAACAACCTCGCCAATGGCTTAAGAGGAAGAGGGGTCTAAACCAGCACTTAGCTGCACTCTGATGTTTCACGCCCCCCAAACCATGGTGCTAAACGCTGTGCATTTGACCTCTTTGGAGGAGGGGCTGGCCCTGGATGCACTACCGGCCTCCTCCGGCATGCTACGGTTAAATGATCCAAAAAACAAAGGTGTAAGACACCTGTACACATCTCCAGAGAACCTGCCAGCTAAGCTGTCTTGAAACACTAATGTACTATTTTTGAAAAATATATACAGTTAGTGTAGTAACTTCAATCAGGGTGACCTGAATAAACTAAGCACGGACAAAGCATTAAGAAACTCCTCCTTCCCACTCTAGTACGTCTGTTTTGCTACAACCTTTTTTCCTCGGTGGCAAAAAGTCTCACTCTACCTCTGACAGCACGTTAGGAGCACCAGTCGCCGAGCGGACACTGGTCTAGTCAAACCAAATGGGCACATGAGAACAGGACTTAAACCCAAAGTTAAAAGCTCATATAGCTGCAAACCATATCACTACTTGGTAACAATGCAGACCTCATGAGAAAAAGAAAAAAAAACGTAATAAATAAAATACGTAAAATAAAAAACGGGAAAAAAAAATGTTATGTTCATTTTAAGTTTGTCACACGTACAAATCACTTTGAGTCAACTCAAAGTTAAAAAAAAAGTGTTGACTCCATTTGATATACACTATTCAATAAATGGTCAAAGATGAGAAATGTGATATATTCCAATTGCCCTCCTCTTCTCCTGCAACCCCTTTTTCCCCGTTTATGTCTTCTGTTGTGAGACACGCTTGGCCGCTTGTCAATGTCCTTTAGGTTCGTGTTATTGGGGGATTCGCACCAAACGTGAGCGAAAAGTAACGGCTGGTGAATTTGCGCATGCCTTTTTTGCCAGGTGTTCTTACGTTTTGTTTTGTTTTGTTTTTCCTCCAGTTTGTAAAGTTAATTAAACTTTTGGGATAATAAAGGGACAGTGGAAACTTAGTGAAATGAATTGGTGGGGTGGTTTCAGGACGGGCAGTCATAGGGTTCTTCGAAAATCTTTATTGTGAAAAAAAAGAAAAAAAAACTCATGAAAGTTGTTGTGCAATACTTAACGGAAACATGAACCACAGGTTACAGGTGGGCTGGGAGGGTGTGCTCTCTCGTCACACCGTTTCAGTATACTCTAGGGTTTTTGAGTCTACTATGTCAGAACTGTGGTTTCTTGTTTAATCTGTTTTCTTTATTTTATTCTCTCATTTTTGGGGGCTGTAGTAAATGGTCTGTCAGTCTGTGAATCTTTGCAGTATGATTCTGGTATTGTTGTACTCTTTACTGTGTAATAAATATGTTCATACCTGCATTGGAGGCTGTGGGTTTATTTTTTGTCTTTGTTTAAAGTACTTTGTACCTGTTGCATGTTACAGAACAGAATGCGCATTCTGTTTGAATGCATCGTTTACATTAACATTTATTCATTAAGCAATTCAGAAAATGAGAAAAGGAAAATGAGAAAATGGTTCGTCCTTAAGATGCAATAACATGAGAAGTTCCAAGATTGTTCAAAGGAGTAGAGACTAGAAAAGAGATACATCTAAGAAATAATGATTTTATTTCTTTATTTCATTGATTTTTTTTCATGCATTTTAATTTACAGGGTTCCCACGGTTATGTAAATCATAGTTAGGACATGAAGTCTAAATTAATGTAGAACTTATAAACTTTGTAAAACATAATTCTGACATGAAAAGTCAAAATTAAGGTAGGACTTTTAAATTTTTACATAATGGTTTGTCATAATTTCAACATTTTGTATCATAATTATGACTTTTGATTTCAAAATTTCAATTCAAATGATCGTTTTTGTCATAATTTTTTACTTTTTCCTATAATTGTTTCTGTCATGATTATTACTTTTTTTGTAATCATTTTTATAGATTTTTTTTCTCATTATTTCTTTTCATTGACATTTTATCTCATAATTACGTCTTAGTATCTCTTCATTTTGCCTTTTTATCACAATTTTTCATGTTATGATTATGATTTACTGACTGGAATGATTTGGAGTGACTGGAAAAGTCATGGCTATTGGTCAAAAGGTGTGGGAATTATAGACTTCTAAGCATTTCTAAACTCAATTCAAATGGCCTTTTTTTACAACAAATGTCTCCAAAACTAAAGCTATACTGCGAGTAAGAGACATACTGTTAAAGGTTGAGTAAATTGTGATTTAGTGTGAACCGAAAAGCTTGAAGTGAAATTAGGCTTTGAAAGGCCTGCTAAACCCAACATAAGTAGCCTTGTGAACTGAAGAGTAAATGCTCTCTGAAGGGAAGCCATTAGTGTGAAAGGTCTGTATTTAAAGTGTCACTTAATTCCCATGTCCCCCGTTTTACATTTTACCTAATGTTGAAATGTTAATATGTGCAATATTCAGCCCACTTTGTCCTGAAATGTGACAGCAACATTGACAAGGCAACACATTTAGTCCAGCAATTACCTTCGTCCCGGCCGAAAGGCTTTATAAATGCGTCCGCCCCGCAAGCCACGCCAAAATGAACCCTGGTGATCGCTCAGCCATTACAAAACCTTCAGAGAATCACATGACTCTTTCAAGAGGTCTACGCTTTAGTGAACCTCTTACGCCCCTTATCTGCTTTTATTACCATTTAAGAGATCATAAAGCTAAGGATAAGTTGAAACACTGGGATATTCCTGCCATTTACCACCTTTCGCGTTTTTTATCAAGCGGCGAGAATTGACAGACCCTCAATTAAGTGAAGTCCGGAGAACTGTTCTCTGCCGATAACAATACAAATGGATTCTCTCAAACAGAGAAAAACAGCTGTCTCTATTATTTGAATGCTTCACCTTTCCCCGCTCCATTAATTGGGTCTTTGATCACAGGCAGAGGTGCAGAGTGCCTGATAAGGAAAAGGTTATTAGTAAAGTAGCCCGGAGGACCGAGCCGCGGCCTAGCGCGGGCTGCGCGAGATGAGATAAGCCCATAATGCCTGTGTGTGCATGTGCTCGTGAGCGATAGGGCCGCCGTCTGCCCCCAAAACGCTCGCGCGAGGAAAAGAGCAATACTCCGACGAGCTAATGCAGGATATAAATTCGGCTTCCAGGGATGGAACGCAGGATTAAACTCTATAAAGAGTTTGCCTTTAAATGGTTTACATTTTTTGCCTCTAAATCAAACTGTGTCGCAGAATTTCACCGTGCTTTTTTTTAACCCCGATATGCGGCGAGGAATATTACTGTAGGCCTACAGTGACGGAGGAGAAAATAACGCTCTGCCTTTGAGAGTCAGGCGAAAGTGTCTCTTTGATATGCAGCCGAGCTAAATTTGAGGATTTAAATCTGATTTCATCTAAGCCTGTTTATAGTCCCATGTCCACGGATGAGGCGCTGAGTGATTCGAAACACCTCGTTGAGGAATCTTCGCAAAACTCTCTTGTAATAGGTTTTGTGTGTGTGTGTGTGTGTGCTCTGCAACCACAGAGGAATACAACTAGGGGGTACGAGAGCATATTAGGCCTGTTATGGTGTGGGCAAAGTGACTCTATGGAGAAAACATTTTTGATTAAATTACAGAACACAAGGTTATCTTTCTCCAGCACATGCCTCACTGCCCCGGGCCTGGATAATCTGTTAATACCATTCAAGCAAAATGACATTATTAAGGAAGTGGAGTACTGCATCTCCACCCAGGCCTGAATGATGCATGTAGCCGACCCTCCATCATCCTAGCAGAAGATGTGGGAGAAAGAGAGAGAGCCTGCTTGGCAGTGACAAAAGCACTGCTTAAATGTCAGCTAATGGTTCCACGGCACCCTGCTGACGAACAGGGCAAAAAAAGAAAGAAAAAAAAGAACTGAGAGATATCTACCGTTTATCTCCAGGGGCCGAAGAGCTCAAGCCTATATTTATCCAGTGGAAAATAAAACAACACTGCTCTTTCTCACACCATCTTAGAATCTGCTACACCGACAAAATGTGTAATCCATTATTGTTGGTGGACATATAAACTCTGGTTTCAAACGTGTAAATCTAGGGTCTAGGTTGAGTAAATAAATTGTAAATCTAGGTTATGAATCTACGGGAAGGTATGTGTACAAGTCAGTAAATCAAAATCAAACAATTTTTTATTTTGATGAGTGCCCAGATGTTAATATACAGTATATATATAGTGTGTGTGTGTTTAAACAACTGCTGACTTATGAACAGGAACAGTGGTACTGATTTAAGTTTCATGGACCTGAAGTTTGTTCAGTGAATGATTCATCAGACCAATTTAAACTTGCAAATCTATTAAAATACTTTGTTAAAAGAAGCGGCTCATAACTGTCATTTGTCGTGATGTAATTTGCCATCAGGGAGAGTAATGATAACTTGCAGTTCAGTGAGTGAGTCAGCTGTTGATCCAGAACATACGTGATGGATTCAGTCAGTTCGTTCAGTGAAGGATTCGTCAGACCAGTTAATGAGTCTATCTGATTGATTTGTTAAAAGAACTGGCTCATGGGAGACATTTGTTATGATTCACAACAAATAATTCTTAAAGTCACCATGAAATCAAAATTGACAATCCTTATTTTTTTATGGAATATTGCTGTATTTATAAAGGATTTATAATTATTTATTTATGTCTTGCAGCAACATCTCTTCTCTTCCCTGATGATGCGTTTGCTGGCTTGAGGGCGGGACAACCTGTCACTCACATGAGATCACAGCAATAGCAAACCACAATGATCCAATCTATTCCATGTGGACAAAATTAAGTCTCTCCCTACATTCTTTCTTGTCTGAGATGATGATGCGAGAAACTTCTGTTTCATGCTGACTTTAAGAGCCCGTTATTTAACTTGTGAGGCGGACTACTGGTTGTGCTGTATTGTTTTTTATAACACAATTTGCTGCAATTAAGTCATTTAAAAAGTGATTACATTAAGACATCACAAACGTTTGTTTATGTGCAGCTCGTGAGGACAAGCTCATCAAATTATTTAATCCATTTATTTATTTTACTAGCTGACCTCCATTACGCTCACCCCCTGAACCTCACTCCCGCCCGGGTCACGGCACCAATGTAACTGGTCCTACTTGCACCCGCTCCGAGCAGGATTCAAACCAGCATCACCGGCATGGGAGGCGGGCACACTAACAAGGATGCCAAAGACCGCAGCCTCTAGAATCAGTCGCCAGTGCGTCTCTAGCTAGGGGAGTGAGGTTTACTTGCACAGCTCTCTACTAGCGGGCCTCCTTTATTCATCCCCCTAAACCTTATTCTCATCTGGGTCACGGCACCAATGTAACCCCTCTGGTTCTAATTGCACCACTCCTAGAGGGATTGGAAGTGCCGTTTCAAGCATGGGAGCCAGGCGCGATAACAAAGACATAAAAGACCGCAGTCGAGTTGAAATGCAACTAGAAATGCAGAGATGAGACAGCACAGGAGAATCACCTGCAGTCCCCCTGAAACTGAACTGAAGCTGGTTTGCGAGAAAAGTGCCGACGTGCACACCGTCAGAAGCCCAGAGCTGTGGGTCTTACCCAGCTGAGATGACTGATGGCTAATGAGAGTAGAGTGAGGACCCAGGCTGACTGCTACCCACTGTGTGTTTAAAGCGTGATTGATGCTTTTCAAGGCTCCCGAGCCCCCTCTTCACAGGAACAGCTTGCTCTAAACACACAGGGCAGCACTTGCTGACTTAAATACAAACTTTGTGTTTACGAGAGCCAGCCTACTGCACAATAAAACTTTAGGAGGCATATGGAACCCACAACTTTCAGACCTCACTGGATGTGCTCTGCATACTGTCAGTTGGCTAGGCTTGAAACTAGCAGTAAAACAGGCACGTGGCTCATCTTATGACCTTGGTGAAGAATCGATGTAAAGTGAAGAAATGTTGGTAGTAATGTTTTGATCAACTTTGGGGCCGTTGAATCATCATAGTTCCCCACCAGGACTTTGGCACTAGAAACGTCTGAATTCACAGTGGGACTGTGTGTTATCCATCATTCTGCTAATATAGTCTTCCACAGAGGATTTCTTATGTGAGATATCACACCAACACGATCCAGGCTGCCATCGTCGGAATATTGCAGCCAGCTGATACATTTTTGTAATCTGTTTGGAAAACTGTTTTGAGAAACACTGCTAAAGAGATCACAGCGGGCAAGTTTCAGAGTAAACAGAGATGCCTTACACTGTGTTTCTCCAAGTGCTTATTATGTTGATAAATGGTTCCAAATAAATGTGACTTTCAGTTTGCCAGCAAGAGGCGATACAGCGGAGCAGCTGGGTCAGGTGCTGCCCGACATATGTGTCCTCTTCTTTTTTTGGAGCCAAATGTAAGTTTTATTGTAATATTTGAAGTAAGCATTTATTACTTCACTTTTTATACAATTATTAAACTCGTACTTATTATACAAACAGTTAGTTCGGCGGCATTCCAACACTGCTGAAGTGACTCTTTACATCTTTCACACCAAGAACAATAACTATATTAGCTCCCAGACCAGCGCACGATAACATTCTGTTTATTATAAGTGTGCTCTGGTAATGCCGTCTGCCGCTTTAAACGCTTGAGCTCTTTAAATTTGGCTGAATTCTGATTGGCTGTCAATGTTTTTATCATTCTTCAGCTGGAAAAAAAAATCTGATATGATTCCTGTGTTGTTGCGGTTATAGCTTCGGTGTGAATTTTGCTATTCTAATTCATAAAATTAGAATGATTATTGAAACAGTTAGTTTTGCGGTTATAGAAATTATTATAGTTAACTTGTGAACAGGCCTTTATTCCACAGGGTGTTGTCTTTATGAGTGAGTCATTGAATTGTTCATTCAAAGATTTGTTCAAAAACACTGAATCATTCAGGTATGAAACTTTGGCTTTGGTATGACAGTCTTTGGCTGCTGTTCAAAATCGCCCGCTCTACCCTCATTCACTATTCCCTACATTACTCCACTGATACAGCCCACTTGAAGGAGTGAATGAAAACAAGTGAGTGAATTCGTACACCGAGTCTGCCGGAAGGACTGCCGCTTTTGCATAGTTTGTGCTCGCTGTTTAATAATAATTCTAAACTTAGAAAACTGGCAGCCCCAGTAGTAATGAAAACATTTATCTTATACTCTTTCATTGAAAATGTGCAAACCTTAATTAAACACTTTTTTGCCTTGATATTACAGAAAATGGATGTGCACTCAATAACATCCACTTTGGTTTCAGACACCACACAAAATAGTGCCCTCTTTAAGGGTATAGGGGGCGATTTCGAACACAGCCATATGTGTCATTGAATCATTCATCCAAACGATTCCTTCAAAAACAGTGAGAGAAAGAAACCAGGAGAGAAAACAGTTTTAATGTGTGACCCATTAAATCATTAATGCAATCAATTTGTTAAAAAAGGCTGATTCATTCAGCAACTAAGCACCACCGCTATATGATGCTCAGAGATGTGCAACCATTGCTGTGGCTTTGTAGAGAAATTCGATAGTCGAGCATATAGGTGGATAGATTGTTGGGTTGAATTTGAGAGCAAGTCAACCACGGGTCTACTTCAAAAGTAGAGTGAATTGTGAATTGTCTGTCTTATATCCTGGTCAGATGCTTATTCAAGTTTCCTCTCTCACACACACGACTGCACTGATCACTGAGGAAATGGAGGATGTGAGAAATTCAGTGTGGCGAAGCTGGTGATGTGCCTTTCATTCCACCAAATAAACAACCAGAGAGAGGTCATAAATCAGTGGGCCTCCGTCTGGCCTCAGCCCCCATCCTTCTCCCTACTGAACGCACAGAGTAACGGCACGAGGAGCGAAAGGAAATGAGAAATATAGAGCAAAAGAGAGCTAACGTAGAAGAGAGAAAAAGCAAGAGAAGGATTGGAGGTGAATAAGTGCAGCTGACGGCCAGAGGAGTGACAGGACACACCTGAGCTCCTGCGCATGATTAATAGTGCTAGAGACACGCCGGTGTTAAGTACCCAGAGTTCCTGCGCAATTTATAGCTCCTGCCGCGCTCTCCCCCCATTCTCATCCCTGCCGTCCCCCCACCACGGTCTTCCCCAGCTGTTCCACACCTGGACGTGGGCCCGGGAGAGATACGAGCCATCCATCTCTCACAGGCCACAGAGGGAGGGGTGAGAGAGCGCAAGGACCCAGCAGGTGCTCCGTGGAGTTAGGATAGAGAGAAAGCATCACACGAAACAAAACAGCATTGCAGGTAAACGCTGTTCGGGTCTCAATGCGAAATGCAGCAATCACGCATCTGCCGCATTTAAAATTAGCATGCTCTCAAAGTCTGCTTATCAAGCTCCCAAATCATATTTCATGCTGACAAGCGTCATTGCTCAGATTCCTATAGAGTCTCCGGGAAGCGAATAAACCGCCTCCCTCAGTCACACTTTGATGAGATGAGATAAAAGTGGCCCCTGTTGGAATGGGAATCTATATGCCTCAAAATGATGCCTCAAAATGTGGAATTGATTTTTCAGTAAATTAAATTTTTTGTAGCGTTGAGACTTAAAAAGACACCTTATCTTCACATGGGAATCCCACCCAAGACCCTCAGATGATTTGAAATCACACTGAAATATGCATCTGAGCTTTGGGCCCTCTTAAAAAAAGGGGGTGGGGGGGTTGGGGGGGGGGGGGGGGATAAATTACAAGCTGCAAGATTATCGAGAGCAGATGAGCAAGAGATGTCAAAATTGGCACTGTGACGCCCTATTCACACTCATCTTGATCAATCCAGTGGCAGAGATGACACCTCTAACCCCTCATGAGACAGAGCCAGTCTCGCATGCCACAGTTCTTTAATCTTCACCTTCACACGCATTGATGGATGATCTCATCCTCCGAAGCCTCAGAGGGGCAAAAACTACTAGAATTTTACATTTTCTAATGGAAATATGAGTGGTACTACTGCAGAACTCATTGGAACAGTCCTAGAGGGGTTGCTTAGTGGCAGTGTTATCATTAACTAAAACAAAAATTTTATTAAAACATTTTCGTTAAACGTACAGTATGTAATTTTTGGGCACCAGGGGGCACTCAATCTAAATAATAACAAAAGACGTACTTTGATGACGTCGGGAAAGAGCGTGGGCTCACGGGAGTTGTTGTCGCTGTCAATGACAACCAGCCCTCTGAGGGAGAGAGAGGGAGTCCGCGAGCGAACCAGCGATACGATGTTCATTGGAACACACGCGATCTGTCATTCCCCACATTCCTCACTCATTCTATGTATTTTGACAATCACGTCTTTTCGAACAGAGAGATATATGAATTATCAGACCCCTATTAAATCAATATTCCATCTAGCTAGTATTAATAGATGTTTAAAAAACACGGTCACCTTTCGTTAATAATATAATTACGTTTATACTATGATATCGAGCAAGATAACGTTAGTGAACTGAATATGAAGCTACTTTCTACAGCTATATATAGAACAAATATGAATTTACATTATAGCTACCATACATGAGAGCTAGCCCGTCTGCGTTTTACACATGACATCATCATTTCACAAAATATACGGATAGATATAGAGATCGGCATCTCTCCTATATTTAGCTTGTCACGAAGCTCTCTCCATTTTTTAAATGCAACCCCACTGTTTACCCATGTCATGCTTCTTCTCCTGTCCCAAACCCTTCTCGGGTCATATTTTTCACCCGTACGTTTGCTGGGGTGACCATATTTTGATTACCAAAAACCAGGACACTCGGCCAGCAGTTTTTTTTGAAAACCAGGACATTTTCATCACTTTATAAAAAAATGCCAGGACGGCCAGGACAGAACGTGAAAACAGGACTTTTCAGGACTGTTGGTCACCCTAACGTCTCCGCTTTGAGCTGGCTCCAGCAGCAGAACGTGCAGGCAAAGCGTAATCGTGGTCCATAATTAATACAGACTAATATAAATATTACATATAATAGTCTCGGTCAAGTTTGGTGCAGTTGCAAAATGATACTAGCTACTACTTTTTTTTTCTTTGTCGTTTTCTTTGCTTTTATTGGCGTTAGTCCGGTGTTCCCCTTTGTGTTTGGCGGTTTCGCCGGGTTCCACAGGAAGTTAGAGAAAATAGAGGAGTCAAAGGTTATATGACGCCATAGACGGGCGACAAAACGGAAATAAAGAAACGGCCCGTGTCTTAGAATTAAACTATACATTTCTCCGGATTTGAAAGTTGGTGGAAAGTGTCGGGATAATGTAAGTACATATCTAATAGAAATATATAACATAGATACAGTTTGTTTTTGCTATTTTTAAAGCAGAAAAAATACATATTGTGCCTTTAACTGAAATAAATGTAGAACCTAGGTGAAATTGGATGTTCATCATTGCTAATTAACTAAAAAATCTAACAAATAAAAATCTAATAAATAAAAATTTGTTTTTGATACATAAAATTTTTGTACATTTTTCCATTTAAAAAAAATAAACTGCATTAAACATGAAAATGCCTTAAAAGGACAAACTGAAATAAAAATAAAAAATCCAATAATAAAGACCCCACCCGGTCTATTGATATGGCTTTTTTGTTGGGAATTATGGGAACTATCTAATTAGATTTCTCTTTTTTTTTCATCATGTTGGTTGAAATCATCTGATTGGATAGAATAATTATTTAATACTTAAAGTCGCCATGAAATGAAAATTCACTCTGCGTGTTATATCTTTCATTAAACCGTCAAATAAATTGCCTCTGTAACTTTTATCCAAATGTCATAACTCTCTTTATTTTTTATTTTTTAATAATACATTACTCTTGGATGTACGTCACATTACGATAGAAAAGATGTTATGTTTCATCGCAACTTTAAGGTTAGGGATTATAAAAATGTAATTATCATTTCTCATCGCATGTTTGAGATATTGTAACAGATCAAAAGCTGTATTCCCATTGGTGAAGAAGGAAGAACATACTGTGGCATAGCCTACACTACATAGTACCTGTAGGCATGTAGGTCTGCATCTGTATTCAGCATTTGCCCTACGGATACAAGATACATGTGTGACACTAGCCCATGTAAATGAGACTCTATGTGCCAACAAAACCATGTTCCGTTCTCTCCCCTCGGGCGAATCGTAGCTGCTGCACCCTCACATTCAATGTCATGCTCAGAGCCGGATTAACGCAAAGGCAAACTAGGCACGTGCCTAGGGCCCTATTGGCGGGATGGGGCCCAGAAAGAGGGACAAAAAATAAAAAAATGTACAAATGTCCTATCTCGTTCAGGCGGCGATAATACACTCGCGTCTCGGAGTCGGAATAGACGGAATTGTCATGCATGGGCCAGCATTGCATCATGAGTAACTACAGGTTACCATTTGGACGTCTTAGGCTAAGTCTTACCAGTTTAAACATTCACGCGATCTTGAACTATTCGGGAGGCTATACTTGTGCGCTGTCTTAGAGATGTTTTTGCGCGCTGTCTGAGAGATGTTTTTTTCTGCACACATACAAGCCGCCTCACAAGCTCGCGGGTAACAACAGTTATTTTTCGTGGATTAAATCGCTTTAACAGTAAAAAACATGCGAAAATTATGTCAATTTCGGTCTTGGTGAGTATCCTCTAAACACAGTCGGTTATGTCTTCAATAAGCATACATCGCACGTGACCGTAGTGGCTACAGGATCTGTGCACGAGCTCTTACAGTGACAGCAGCCATGGTCTGTCATTAATTTGGTTGTCAAAACAACAAAACGTAGCTTTCATTTTAAGGAATCAGGATTAATATCCTGTATTTAATTTAGTTCTCAGGACTAAAACACTACCCACTGTTATTTTGCATTTGATTAGGCCTACTTTATTCAGTCTCTGTAGTACTATTTCAGAATACTGGTGTCAGACATAAGCAAAATCTTTTCTCTTTATAGGTATCTTTATTCTATTGTACTTTTGTGCTACTTTTTTCAATTTAATTCAAAGATTGAAATCAAGCTTCCTTGTGTTGCGTAAATTCTTAAGAACAAAATTACCCCATTAGGAGATAAATGTAGGCCTAATTTTAAAAAAAAGTCTAAACTCCCCCCTCAAATTAAAGAATCACCTAAGGGGGGATTTCCCCTCCATTTTTCAAAACGAAATGCAGGCCCTGCTGACAAACAGTTTATGACATCCTTCCAGAACTTCTGTATATCAGAACATTCCCATAGACAGTGAATTAGAGTTCCTTTATAATTTTGGCATTTTGTACATTTTAGGAATATTGCTAGACATATGATTGAGTTTTTCAGGTGTTATATAAACCCTTGTCAACCATTTATACTGTAATAATTTAAGCTGCGTGTTTATTTGTTTTTGCGCCTTTAAACATGCTTCAGTCCATTCAAATTCCTCTATTTCTTCTTGAATGTCTTTCCTCCATGCATTTAATTTGTCTACAGCAGACTCTTTAGAGTTAAACATTATTAAATTATAATATTTTGACAATTGGCCCTTTTCACCTCTTTTACCAATTATTTCCTCTATTAATGACAGTTTGGGAATGTACATAATATCTGTACACCTGGAAGACATAAAACTTTTAAGCTGTGAATATTTTTTAAAAAATGTTTTGAGGGAATCTGGTGTTTATCACACAATTCTTGAAATGTAAGAAGTATTCCATCCATATACAAGTCTTTAATAGTCTGAATACCTTTAGTTTTCCATAGTTTAAATCCTCCATCCTTATATTTATTATTGTTAGACAGATTCTAAATGGTTTTGATGAATGTGAAGGGGTCATGTTTGTCTTGTTCTTAATTACAACATTTATAAATAGCTTACAACATTTCTGCAATTTTGCAGAAAATCTTAATTTAATGTGTTGATTAAATGTAAACAGAGCAAATAAGATAAACTTATTTGCTCTGTTTACATAGTTTACCTATTGGTTATTTACTGGCACTACTGCCTTAACAATGACACTCCCAATCGATAAGATGAGGATAATTTAATAGCATTTAATAGAGCCGTGTAATGACGTATAAATAATGAATATCAAAAATAGTCTGATAGACTGTTTAATTTACAACACATGACTTATTTTGGCATACAAACAACCAATTTGTAACCAAAGACTAGGCTATGTAAAATGTGAATTAACTTTTATCAGTAACTTTGGTAAGTTTCAGATTTCATTTCATAAATAACATGGGTGGAGGGGGGCCCAAAAAATGCAGCCTGCCTAGTGTAGTCCATTTATTTAATCCGGCTCTGGTCATGCTTGCCTTAATCATGCAGATTTACTACCCTCTATAATTTCTTCAGCATTATACATCTTTGTTTTTCATACCCGCACTTCCCTCCAGCAGTGAGTCGCTGGGCTCAGCAGTGAGATTTCCTCACCCTCTGTCCCAGCCATCCATCTACAATGACTGATGCCACCCAGATAACAAATGTTTGACCAAGCTGTTCCACTGTATTATTCAGCTGTGCGAAGAACCTGACACATTTGACATAACACATTTGCCCGTTTAATTATATAGATTCCGGATAAATATTTACAGACGGTCCTTTGTCTGTCTCAGCAAGAGTGATTTATTCGGATGTGCCGAGGAGGTTTCTGCCACCTTGACTGGCTTGAATGCATCATTTTCAGCTGATCGTTTGCATGGCACACATCGAGTCGGCATTTCAAGACAGCCATGTGGAGATGATTAGAATAAGGATCATTTTTTTTACACATTGAAACTTGACTTTATTGACCCTGCAGCATCTGATAAAAAGAAAACATTTTTTACAACTGTTTTTATTTACTCTTCCAGTAAATTTTTAAAAATGAAAAGAAAAAGTAGAGTAGTGGAGAAGTTTGTAAAAAAAATCAAAAATCAAAAATAAATAAGTAATAATTAAATAAATAAAAAAATATATAAAAATAAATAAATACATACATTTAAAAAAAAATCTTAAAACAAAATTCTGCAACATATTAAAAGGTTAGTTCACCCAAAAATGAAAATTCTGTAAGACCCATGAGACTTTTGTTCATCTTTGGAAGACAAATAAAGATATTTATGAGGACATCTAAGAGCTTTCTGTCCCTCCATTGACAGCCTATAAGCAACTGCCACTTTCAAGCCCCAGAAAGGTAGTAAAGACATCATTAAAGTAATCCATGTGACACCAGTGGATTAACCTCAATTTTATGAAGCGACGCAAGTGCTTTGTTTGCGCAAAAATATGTATTCTACCACTTTATTAAAGCAACACCAAGTAACTTTGCCTCTGCGGTCGCCCTACAGGTTGGAAGTGGAATTGTCCATTACCGCTGACGTAAATAAGTTTTCTTATGTCTCATTAGAACTACAGAAACGCAACCCGATCTGGCAGTCTTACACAGCGTGGTTATAGCAGATATAGGACCGCAAAGTGAATCCAGAAGTGCCTTTCACCCTGTTACGACTTAATGAACCACTGAAACTATTTTGGAAACATTATTTTAAAGTGAAAAATCTTACTTAGTGTTGCTTTAACAAAATTATGATCATATAAAGATTTAGTTTTGTTTTTTTTTTCAAATAAAGTTTTTTTTTTTTGTTTCCTGAAGAAATAGGATAACCTTTCACAAGTAAGAATGTGTTGGTTTGTGTTTGTAGCCTATAGGACCTATATTAACAGTCAACTTGCTCTTGAGTGTCCACGGACTGGCCGTCCCAATATGGCGGATGACTCGCGTATCGCGGCTCATAGAGACAGCTGCTAATGAGGTATTTATTTATATCTATGGTAAATTATGTTTTTTTGCACAAACAAAGCACTTGTTTCGCTTTATAAAATTGAGGCTAATCCACTGGTGTCACATGGATTACTTTAATGATGTCTTTACTACTTTTCTAGGGCTTGAAAGTAGTAGTTGCATAGCTTTCAATGGACGGACAGAAAGCTCTCAGATTTCATCAAAAAGATCTTCATTTGTGTTCCGAAGATGAATGAATGCATACGGGTTTGAAACGACATGAGGGTGAGTAACAACATAATTTAAATTTTTGGGTGAACTAAGCCTTTAAGACCTATTTTCATATAATATATCTTGAAGTCTATCAAGTCTAAAATGTTCCATTATAAGCAAATATATAACACTATTTTGAGAGGTTTATGTTTAAAACAAGAAAAACATTTGCAAATGGGATAACATAAACATTGTTTTCTTTTTACTTGATTTTTATCACAAGAAAATTTAAACAGATTTTTAGGATATTTTATATATTTTTACTAAAATACTGATTAAGATTTTTTTTTTCTTTTGCAGTTCAAGAACTTTATCTGGAATAACTTAAATAATTATGTAATTATAGACAAAACATGAGTAGCCTACACTCATTAATCGCATCACAACCTTATATGCTGTTATACATCAAACAACATATTGTATTACATGTTTTGGCTGTTAAAGAAGGAACTTCAAAACCACTTCAGTGGTGCTCAACCCTTCACTGTTCAGGACATAGGCTAAAACTGCATAAATTAATCAAATGATTCATTAGTCAAAAAGTTTCCGATCAATCCATGTCGGAGCAGTGACCTACTGGTGAGCACGTCACATTAAGTCACATTGCTGCGTCCCAATTCGCATACTATCCGTCCTAAATAGTATTCGAAAATATAATTAGTACGTCCCAAATCGTAGTATGTTGAAATGAGTGTCCCAAAGAGACCCGGATGGTCTACTATATCCGGTCAGAATCCGAAGTGCAGATCGATGCGCACTCTAACGGCTGATATTGCCCACAACCCATCGCGCGTTGGACGAGGATTCGGTTAGAACTACAAACACGAATGAAAAGTGTTCAAAAACTACAGACATGGAGGACGCGCGAGTCCGGCGGTTATGTAGAGAGGTTTAGATAAAGGGGTTTGAGTGATTAATTATCGGTATCTAACCTGACGAAAATGTATTTATTCAATGTTGTCCACATTATATTGCATCTGCAGCAGCATTGTGAACTTTTGCAAAGATACGTTTAGCCATTACCTTTTAAATGCATTATTATATTCAAATTCCAAACACATGAGGAGAGTCTCCGCATGAAAGACCCATGACTGGCAGATGAACGTGCGACAACAATTCTCTCCGAAATGGTAAGAAGTTATATTAGATTGAATGGAGGATTTTAACTGTGACGAGATGATTGACAGGGCAGTTTATGGTGATAGGATGCGGATAGGATGCGACAGATCTGTCCGTTAAAGATGGCGAAGTAGTATGTCCCAAAGCTTGCCTACTCTTTTGCTACACACTCAAAAGTATGTACTTTTTCTTCACAAAAAGAGTACATACTTTTAGGGCGTAGTATAAGTAGGCGAATTGGGACGCAGCAATGGTCTATTCAACTGGTATGGTGTAATCATGAGAGATCATCAGCTCGCTAATATTATGGCCTCAAAAATATGGCCAGTTCATCTCACTGGAATTTCTTTTTGCAACTAGTTACTAACTAGACAGTCTGAATATCAGTCTCAATGGGTCACAGTCTTCATCGTCTCATTTTAGAAATGTTCCTTGCATTCACAGAGCGGTAGCATTAATGGCTGGGTTGAGGAGGTTGACTTAAGCCAGGTGCTTCAATTAGGCTGGCTGTGTTCCAGCACATACGGCTGCAGTGCCACTCGACACCATTCGGAGCGCTTTCCCTTCCTCAAACACACCTGCTGGAGCAAACTCAGCCTTTCCATACGCTGCCCTAGACCAGCACCATTTCGATCTAATAGATTCATAATATTCATATTCTGTATTCAGAATAATTGAAAACAAAAAATTAATGGGGATTCTCTTAGAATAGGTTTTCATGCTTGAATGTTCAAAAACATTATTGTTCACATATTTTACATTGTTGCAGCACCTCCCTTCCCAGTCTGTCAGTAACGCTCTGTTTAGTTCCGGTCTCTATGAACCCCCTCCTTCCAACATAGCAGTGTGCTCTGATTGGTCGGCTGGATCAGTGTGTTGTGATTGGCCAACAGCTTCGAGAGTGTTTTGGAAATGTCACGCCCCTTAAGTTTCAACACACTTCTAACTCTTCTCAACCAGGCCTCGCCCCCTTTTTTTTTTTGCGTATGCCATGGGTGGAAATTATTTAAATGAAGAATATCTTATGTGTTTGTTCTCTGAAGAAAACTGAAAACTATAATCGAAGCGTTTCAGGGAGTTCAGTAACAGTGGTAACTGATATAGAGAATTACCAAACCGTTCTCACGGCAATTCGTACGTATTTTACGAGGTGGCTAATTCGTACTTTTCCTCACTCTTACGAATTTTGCTGAATTGTACATATTTTATGAGTTGCCCAATTCGTATGAATGACCTACCCCTGACCCCGCCTCTAAACCTACCCATCACTGGGGTTTAGACAAATCGTACGAATTGGTCGTAAGATAGCGTTGGAATAACTCCCTTTGCAGACGTTTTCATGCTCAAACTGCAACACACTAAATAAAGTTGAAAATCTAAAAAAAACAATAGGTCCCCTTTAATAGATCTGTTATGTGTGTAGTCAAAATCCTATTGTCATTTCAAGTCTAATCATGAGTGCACATATGAGCCAGACAAATGGCAATGTGAGAGGGTAAATGTAACATATGACAGGGCAATGACTGATGCTGTGGTGGAGAGTTACTGAAATAAAGAGCGAGCGAGAGAGATAAATGAACACAGCGGACATATTCCTCAAGGACGTTGCTCCTGTCCCTCCATATGAAACAGATGTTGATCCAGTGGAGGTAGAATGCCACAGGCGCGGCTTGTTCCAGAAAAATCCTGTGTGCAGATGCCTCTACCTGGGTCGTGCTGGTGTCAGCTGCCTCTCACATTGAGCATGCTCCTCGGGCCATGTGAGCCATCAGCGAGTAATGGGGAAAAAGACCCACCGAGACACAGACAGTAGACGGCACCTACACTCAGATGGTCAAGACATTATGCTGCTGACTGGCAAAAATTACATGCAAACACTTCACAAGCAAATGAAACATTTATAACAAATGTAGTGCTATTTTTACCAATTTTCTTTTTAAAGGAACATTTCATATAAGTGTAAAAGTCAACATTTGCAACAAATTTATGTCATGTATTTTACAAAATGTGACAGAATACGCTTTTTTAAATGCTTCACAAGCATGAGGATTGAAGATTGACAATGATTCTTTATATGAAGAATAATATTAAATGAACATGATGACAAGCAAAAAATCTTTATGTGTGCACATAAGTGTGGATAAACATACCTGATAAACATATAGGCCTCTTGCCATGGAACTTTTTGTTAGCTTTGACTTTAATGAGACATATTTCTAGATGAAGGATATTCAAGGAGAGAAAAAATAGGGCTTGGAGGACTACTTTCATCCTGAAACACCACTGACATCCACCTTTGAGGAGCTCAAGTTCATAAATCTATCGTTATTTGCTGTTACCTCTGTATAGTTGATCACATTAATGTTAATAAGCATTAAATTACTATTGGCACGCAGTGCCTAAATAGCGTAATGCCTAAATAGACATGTGGTATACGTAATGCCTAAATAGACATGTGGTATACGTAATGCCTAAATAGACATGTGGTATACGTAATGCCTAAATAGACATGTGGTTAACATGGGCTTAGGTGACCAATAAATAACCCAAGGTGGAGCAAGTCATTATGTAATAAAAAGATTACAAAGACAACATTCTGAATTGTTTTGAATAATCTGCACTGAGAATTGTGCACAATGTTTAAAACAATTCAGTATTGATTTCATGTCCACTTTAAACAGCAAGATGGACTTATAGAAGTTTCTTATCATCCTCAGTGTCTGTGCTCACAATTTGCTGACGTTTTTTTTTTCTTTTCTTTTTCTTTCAACCAAGGAGCATCAAAGGATGGTTTGTTTCAGTGCATCCGCTGTAGTTCGTCTCAAATTACAAAACTTGAAAACAGACTTTCGGAGAAAAACAAAGCCTCTCAAAAGTAGGAAAAAGGCCCAGGTTTATGATTCCCCTATGGATATAGTCTACAGTCATTATTGTGACTACTGAAACTCTCATAGAGCACGAAACAAGATTAAAGCTTATTTGCTCTTTGAAGTTTTTTTGCTTCTTCTGTGTTTTCTTGCTCTTAACAACGTGAGGTGTTTTTACACTTGGAAAAAGGGGCGAATGACCCAAAACTGCCACAGCGAATGGGTCTTTCTGTGGCGCTCCAGCTAATGAGGAGAGGGCCAATGATGGTACAGCCTCATCTTCACCTCAAAGCAAGCACCTGTCTAACACTTACTTTCATATGTTCTGAGCCGAGACAGAAAAAACAAAGGCTTACATGGCTGGGATGCTGTCTTTTCTTTTTCTTTTAAGGAAATCAATATATCAAAAGAAAAATGTTGCAGTGGAATAATATGAAACATTGGATGCACATTTTCTTTGAACGCCAAGTTCTGGCTTTGATTTGGGTGCAAATATATAGGCTATAAGAATAAACGTGTGAATCTACAAAGCTTGACACTTCAGTCTTTTTGGCCTAAAGCAGTATATCCTATTGTCAGTGTTCCTGGTTATTTTCTGGGTACATTTTGGCACATCTTCAGTCCTCCTCAGCCATTTTGTTTAGTGTGGTGTTCTCATCCTCATAGATGCTTTCACATGCTCTGCTTCAATGCTTTTCAATCCTGAGCGCTGTCGAGGCGTTTACCAGAGAGACACAGTGGCCCCTACTGGCGCCTAGAAGGAGTGTGGCAGATTGATTGTGGAACCATCATGTTGACAACGCCTTGGTGCCATGCCAGCAGCTCAATAGGAGAGCCCTCGTTCAGCATAAGATGCCAGACAATAGATTTCCCTGATTGGAGAGTGCTCTTCGTAGCTTGACAGTGGTTCACTGCGTGGTATTGAGTAGCTGTTTTTCCCCTTCTCAGAAGCAGTCCAATACACCAATCAATGATGCTAATTTTAATACTTGAACACAGAAGATAACAGGTCTGGTTGTAGGACTGAAAATCGACCCACACCAGTCTTATTCAGAGGCCTATTATCCCTAGGGATTTATTTGACATATCGGAGAAATGAACGACAAGCAGTGATGTATATAAATAATGATGTGGTCATTACAGAATGCAATTGTGTAAAATATTCAGATTTGCCAAGAAATAAAATATATAAAGCCATAACTTTAAATGAGTGCAGACAGCATCTGAAGAAAGCATCTGATCATGAAGCACGAATCATGAAGCGATGTGAATCACACTGTTTGCAGAAACTGCAATTCACATACATCATGGCGACAGAGAAGGTCAAATCTGTTATGATAGTTTTATTATAAAGTATATTTGAGACGATAGACTATAGATCTGGCTATATGACAATATAGTTTGAATTAACTTCTTTTCTTTGCATGACACATTGACATTACAGAACAGCTCTTTCGGCATTATTATTATATTATCACTGTATCATAATTTGTTTCATGTGTCAAACGTCTAGAGTCCTTCACATAAAAAGCATTCTACAGCCAGGCTTACATACACAACCTAGGAAGTCAGGGATTCGGGGAAGGTCTCCTTTTTAAAGTTCCCTTAGCTGTTCTCACATTGGCAATAAAAAGGTGATTAATACATGGCAACACTTATATAGCCCATTTAAGTTTCTGAAAACATTACATTCGGCTCACACTTAAATATATTCTAATAAAGTAGGCCTATATGATTAAGTAGTACTCTTTTTAAAAGTATGCTATAAAGTGTACTTCTTTTGTTTTTACAAGGGCTGTTGTTTAATATGCCATTAAACCCCTTTTTGTGCTTTTCTGTGAGGCAAATATCTAAGTCTCTTTTCACTCTTTTAAAGCATATTTTTACAATTAAACAATTTCTGAGCAGCACACAAGGAAGTTCAGGGGTATGAAGATGGACCCATGAGGCTGGGCACGGGTGGGAGAGATGAGCAGAGATGCCTCGGGCAAAAGCACAATCAAAGAAATCTCATTCCGGTTACTTGCGTGTAAGAGATTATGAAAGCAATATGGTGCGATGAAATCTGGTTTGGCTGTAAGCTTGATATAGTAAATGTATGCAGGTAAATAAAGTGAATACATTATGTTATCTATCACTGTGTGTAAACCCCTATTTTACATTATAAGTGATGCCATGATGCATTACGGAGAAATCTCAGAAACGGGTCAAGCGAAACCCAATTAAAGAGATCTAATCTGTAACGAAGCTACTGAAGCATTCTTAATGTGCTCATGTTTGTGTGTAGGGGCTTGATAGGAGCTTAAATAGTCTGACAAAGGAGAAATATAATAAAGCTCCGGCTTTCCAATAGATCATCCTGAGTGAATTTGCCAACATTACTCTTCCCGTTTCAAGGCTGGTAAATTAAAATTTATGCACACCTACTTTATCTTCCTTTACGTTCCCCATGAGGTGGCGGGGAGATATTCTCACCATAGGCAATATTCCCTTTCAGTAATTATATCAGTGTAGACTTCCTAATTAACATATGGCATACATGTTCAGTGTAGAGGCATAATGCTCTCGGTTCTCCGCAACGTCACCCACTGTGTGATATTTTCTCCAATGACAGATATTCTGCATTGCTATTAATGTCAATCAAACACATTCTCTCTATTCAGGCGGCACAAATGCCCACAAATAGGGGATCGGGCACACCAGACGTGTCGTGACATTCCCACATCGGTGATGTATGAAAACAACAGTGGAGTGTTTGTGTGAACCGAGGTTAGCAAAACAAGAGGAAAGGCTGGGCTCCGTTTTAACAAAGTGGTCTGACAGAGGAGAGCTGCTCACGCACATATACACATCCGCAAACACACACACGCTGACACCAGACAGGGCCCGGGGCGGTCCTGCTGCTCCAGGACCCCAACATCTGCTCTCTGGAATAATGCATGTTTCATTTCAGATGCTCGCTCTCTTTCTAAAATTGAGCGGTGATCTGCCTGTAATGCAAAGGCCACAGATCATGCGGTAAACTCTGCTCTGGTAGCCTCAAAGCTGTCCTCGGGCGCTCACAATCCAGCTACAGAGATGGAGGAGACTGGTGCACCATTTGTTTCTAGTGCACTGAGTAATGGCTGCCAATGGGCTCTGCCACAAAGGCAGACTGGTTCTGTCTAGACTCACAAAGAAATACTCAGGCTGGTGTGCTTCCTAATGTACACACAAATGTAAATGAACAAAAACCCCTCTAGCCTATATGTATTTTTAATCTTACAATATGCACTATAAAAATATATATTGTTGCATTGAGTTCAGTTCTCTCAATAATTGCCAAATGTCCTTTTGTAAAATATGAGCTCGTAACATTGCCACACAACAAATAATTAACATTATACAAACAGTTTGTTCTATTTCTTGAATTTGATTTATTGGCATGATTGTGTATATTGCCACAATGTTCAAGTCTTGACAAGAAAAATAAATATGCAATATAATAATAACAAATAACAATGAAAAATGAATTAAAATAAGGTGCCAAGTAATGAATAAAATAATAAGAAAAAAAATTATATATAAAGTAAACATTTATCATTATGAATCATTATTATTTTTATTCATTATGAATAAAAATAATGCAAATTATGTACAATGGATCTTTTTATATACTGATCAAGGCAGTAATTGGTTTCTGAGAATTTTAAAGGGTCTTCGCTGAGTAACATCTATATTTTATCCATTTCTGAAGAACTGGAAAAGATGAGGTTTGAGTTTTCCAAACCTCATGTTTGGAAAACATGGGAGAGTTTGGAAGGTGGGAGAGTTTGGAAAACAAACTCTCCCACCTTTTTATAATGACCACAGTGAAGGAGAAAGCATCGACCACACCTTGTTTGCCAGCGTCTGTCTTTCTCATTACCCCTGTAGCTGGCGTCAAGTGAGTGAGTCACTGAATCATTCACTCAAGGATTTGTTCAAAACACCGATTCATTCAGAAATGAGAAATGTGTTACTCGGAAATGCAACATTTCATTCTGCTGTCGCTCCACTTGTAACTTCATTGGAAGAGCACAAGTAGACAAGCTAAACAGAAATATGTTTTCTAACAAGTTAGTAAGTTGCTGTAACATTAACGAAATTTCGTGGGCAAAAATGTTCTATTTTCTATTGTATCAGTGTAGCAAAAAGTACCGTTCACACAGAAGTAGCTTTCAAACCAAGTAGCTTCAGTTGGTCCAATGTTCCAGAAAATCAACTTCTTCTTTTGGTTTTAATGGCGGCGGTTGGCAAACCAACTTAAAGGTGCATTACTGCCACCTACTGATAGTAATAATAATAAATAAATATATATAATACATAATCTTACTAAATTCTCTCACTATCCCAGTATTTTTCAGATAATTTATTAGGAGACTGTGCATTTGCCCAAATGTTTTCCCCAGCAAATTCTCCAGTGTCATGTGTTGTTTTTAAATTTGCATCTCTAACTCCATTATTTCTTCCTCATATCTTTTGCAATCTAATAGAAGATGTTTTCAGTCTCTTGTGTATTGCAGCGGGTGCAAAGTCCAGTGGGGTGTTTTCCTATTCTATGTAATGTTAAATCTAAGCCAGCATGACCTACTGTACTAGCGCCAGAGAAACAAGCACACAGCCATCTTTAGACTCTTGTGTTTGAAGTAGCTCTGTATATTTCTATGGCATCGCTGTCAAAGACTTGATGAGTAATTAGCTGGTGAAGTGGATTTACTTAATGAAAGTTATCATGAGCATTATCTTTGAAAACGAGCAGTTAATTCATTAATCTGTAAGATCTTACCTTCATGCTGTGGAAATACAAACCAGAAGCAGAGGTGTCAAGTAACGAAGTACAAATACTTCGTTACCTTACTTAAGTAGAAATTTTGGGTATCTATACTTTACTTGAGTAATTATTTTTCAGCTGACTTTTTACTTCTACTCCTTACATTTTCACGCAATTATCTGTACTTTCTACTCCTTACATTTTAAAAATAGCCTCGTTACTCCTATTTCATTTCGGCTTGTTTTCATTTCGGCTTGTCATCGTTCGAAAAATGACCAATTACACAAACGTTTAATAGATCTGAGTTCCGCCTCCTGAACATCGCTAAACTGATTGGCTTTGTGTTTTCTTTCTAACTTGTGAGAGGCTGTTACATTTGGCATGCGAAGCGGCAAAACTCATCCAAAGGAATTAGGAAACCTAGATGCGGTAAGTGAGGGAGAAATCAACAGTTTTCTGCTCAAGAATACGGGGCAAAACGCGTCAAATAATGATTTGGGGACAGCCGTTTTTAAATGATAGAACTGACAATCGCGGGATAAGTGGCAAACATAATCGAGTGTGTGTGTGTGTGTGTGAGAGAGAGAGAGAGAGAGAGAGAGAGGGTGTGTATGAACGTGTGTGTGTGTGTGTGTGAGAGAGAGAGAGAGAGAGAGAGAGAGAGAGAGAGAGAGAGAGAAAGAGAGAGAGAGTGTGTGTGTGTGTGTGTGAGAGAGAGAGAGAGAGAGAGAGAGAGAGAGAGATAAAGAGAAAGAGAGAGAGAGTGTGTGTGTGTGTGTGAGAGAGAGAGAGAGAGAGAGAGAGTGAGTGTGTATGAGCGTGTGTGTGTGTGTGTGTGTGTGTGTGTGAGAGAGAGAGAGAGAGAGAGAGAGAGAGAGTGAGTGTGTATGAGCGTGTGTGTGTGTGTGTGTGTGTGAGAGAGAGAGAGAGAGAGAGAGAGAGAGAGAGAGAGAGAGAGAGAGAGAAAGAGAGAGAAAGAGAGAGTGTGTGTGTGTGTGTGTGTGTGTGTGTGTGTGTGTGTGTGTGTGTGTGTGTGTGTAACCCTACATTATAGAATCAAAATATCCCCATAAAGATGGCAATATCCGAAATCCTTTTGTCGGGATTTTTTTTTTTTTTTAAACAGCTTATAAATCAGACTAAGTTTTTTTAAAATGCAGCGAGTTATCTGTGATAGGGTTAGTGTAGGGGGGTAGAATACACAGTTTGTACAGTATAAAAATCATTATGTTTATGTAATTTATGTAATTTGTTTATGTTAAGTCCCCATAAAACATGAAAAAATAACATTGCTTGGTCTGTTGAAATGAGAGGCCTGTTTGATCAAGTTGAAACCTTGTCATCCCAGTCTCATCAGCGGGACTGAAAGAAGTTTCGGCACTTAGGACCCTGAAAACATGTCTCAATGAACACAAGTGACACTTGACAGTATTGTCGAGTCCAACAGGACAAACTTGACAGTATTGATGCAAAACATTTATACCAACAGTTAATTTCTGTTAAAGGAATAGTTCACTTATTTAAAAATGAAAATTCTGTCATCATTTACTCACTCTCAAGTTGTTTCAAACCAGATTCTTTCTTCTGCTGAACACAAAAGAAGATATTTTGAAGAATGTCGATAACCAAACAGTTGATGGTAGCCATTGACTTCCATAGTATTTTTTTTTTTCCTACAATGAAAGTCAATGGCTACAATCAGCTGTTTGGTTATCGACATTCTTCAAAATATCTTCTTTTGTGTTCAGCAGAAGAAAGAAACTGGTTTGATTTTAAATGATTTTCATTTTTGGGTGAACTTTATCCCTTTAATGAAAGATGCAGATGTGTATGGCTTCTTCAAAAAGCAAGGAACTAGAGTAAGATAGTATTGCACTATTGCATTGCACTATGAACGGAGTAAGGTTAAGTCTCTGTTAAACTGCCTCCTTGTCTTTATTAGTAACCTGTAACATTACAGTATTAACGTATCGTTAAGGTCAATATAGACTAAAAACCTTAATACATTATCCTATTAATTTCCTGATTCCTCCTCCGCTTCTGTGAATGTCCCCAGTCCCCACCAATCTCAAAATCAAACCTACGCCTTTAAAGAGAAGTATAAACCATTCCGAGATGACATGCCTCTGAAGTTTGACTTTTTGCACAAATTACAATACTTCTAGGCAACTAGTCATCATATCTTCCGCTCCATGAAACACATGTTAATGCTCAGTAGTACACACATATGGTTCTTTAAAATTGGGCTGAAATTCATTTTCTATGGGCATATATGCGGCTGAAACAGGTAGTGCATCCCACATTTTTCAACATTAACGATGGTGATGGCCTTTAGAAAACATGTTTTTTAAGGAGGTGGTAGTGCACTATAGGCCCCTGTGGCGCGGCCTAAGCTTGCATTACTTTTACTTTTATACTTTAAGTAGTTTTGAAACCAGTTACTTTTACTTGAGTAAAAAGCTTGAGTTGATACTTCAACTTCTACAGAAGTCTTTTTAAACCCTAGTATCTATACTTCTACTTGAGTAACGAATGTGAATACTTTTGACACCTCTGACCAGAAGACAGAGCATGCTGAAAAGGGGCAGGGGGCTACAGGTCTATAGAAATGACTGGATTTCGCAATAAAAAATTTGCCGTACTACAGTAAATGTGATAGCACCTTTACTCAACTTTAACTTGTTTGTTGAACTGTATAGCCTATAAAATTCTTATCACACTGAATTTCTGTTCTGAATATCAGCATAGCTGTGATTACCTATATGACCTTGTGCCATGCATTTGGATAACATCACTCTTGTTGTGATTAAATGGCATGAGAAAAGCAACAGCTACACGTTATTTTTTTAATGGTAACTGCTTAATTTAGTCATGCATGTTGAGAGCCTGAAATCAGAAAGAAATCAGCAACATCCTTCAATATTAAATTGTTGGTTCAGACAACAATCCAAGGCTAGTTGAGTTAGGAATATCGATGGTCTAACAAATGTAGATTCAAAGTCATTCACGTTTTTGAGTATACGTGACTCAATAAACTTGCATTCTGGATCAAATGTAACTGATTTTTCATCAATGTGCCAGAACAAAAGAGCTGTATGTACTCTTGATGATTTACAAAGACAGTGATCGTAATACAGGGGATGGTTCGGGAAGTGTTATATTGAGTCTTGTCTTTTGGTTGATTGATTTTGCTGATGTTTGAAAGCAATACAGTCTTATCATGGCCGAGCGGCCGGCTCTCCTGACAGCTTTCTGCTTGTTGGTGCATTTGCCTCAAAGAAAGTAATTTAGTAACATCAGACTGAAACAGACTTGTTTACACTATCTCCTCTCCTCCTTTCACGGGGAGTCCATCTACCATTTGTGAGGCGCATTAACGCCCGCCAAGTGCACAATCACTTGAAAATTGAGGCAACTGCTCTAGAATAATGGCTGAGCTTGACTGAGGGCTGTATAATAAATGACTGAGTCTCGTGGCACTTTTCAGTGGACATCCACACAGTCACCATTAGTTTCCTAAGTGCACTTTCCCCCGCACTTCTAAATTGATTGAAACAAAATGTCACAATTATGCCCTGTAGCTCAAGCTTTAATTATTCATCAATTAGCGTTTTGTCCCCCCTTCTTTTTTTCTGAACTGATTTTTCATTCAGTTTGCAGAGATGTATGGTTCCCCTGCTGTTAACCAGTCCTAAGTCATTAGTTTCTGGCTTTGCAATTAAACCTGCTGCATTATTCATCAGGCCCAACTCGGTAGACTCTGCTCTGAGCTCAGGAGGCCTGCATGAGAAATTAATTTGGAGAGATGAAGTTTCCTCTCAGGTTAGAACAGATGCCATTGGCCCAAACAGAGGTATGGAGTGCATTCATTGTAGGGAATTATAATGGCAAGCATAAAGCTAGACTATAGAAAGGTTAAAAATACTAATGGGAAAAAAAGGTCAAAATTGGGAATAGCCTGTGGCGGAGTGCTTCAGATTACTTAAAAAATCAACTCAGGAGGAAACGTATAATGACTATAATAGAAGTCATATTGTGCAGTTAAAAATGAATAAAATAGAATATTTCATTTTACTGTAACGAAATTTTTTTTTTTAATGTAAAGGATAAAGGAAAAAGGTGTATGGCATTTTAATCTAATACAGAAGGATACTGATGTGTATTATTGTGAGATTTATATATATATATATAAATGACTGGATTGATTCACTTCAGCAGATATCAATCTGACAGCCAGATCAAAAAAACGTAAGTGATCAAATGTTGCCATCTGCTGGTGTATTGCAAAAACATCAAAAATTAATTTATTATAATAAAGAGATTTAGATCATGATCAGTCATTGGGGAAAATAAAAAGATACATTTTTAATTTATAATCGTGCAAGCCCATAGTATCGGTGGTCATCTCTGTTGAAGCAGTCGTAAGAGCACAGCAGAACTCTCACTGGAACAGACTGTGAGCTTTTCATCCCCATGTGCTGTTCAAAGACAATAGAACAGACTCAAATTACCAAAGGATAGTCTAAAATTATCTGGCACTTTATTGACATGCAATGTGGATCATGCAGAAAAAAAGAGTAGAAGAAGAAAATAACATTGCCATTGTTGTTTTGCTAATATCGACTAAGTTAAGTTAAACCGTGACCCTGTTAATCTGTTGATTACAAATGTTGTTTATGCGCCTGATGCATATGAAATGCATAATCAAACATTCTGAGCGAAGCACATCCTGCCAGTCTTTACAACAGCACCACTTTTTTTTGCATTTTTTTGCCACGCACTGAATGCTGAACATTGGTGTTCTGGTAAGGTGTGATATGCAGAATGAACTCATAGTGTACCTTCTTGGTGTTGATGAACTGCACACACTCCAGCCAGGTGGTGAGGAAGGGCTGTGAGCACAGGCCACACTGGCCCCAATGAGACAGCATGTCCTGCAGATCTGGGTACATTGGCAGAGCTCTGGACACTACTGAGAAACTGTTAGTGCTCTCCTGGAGGATGAGCCTGGCTGAGAGTTCCTGAACACATTAAACTACAATCAGCACCAGTATGGAAATGTTATGGTTAAAAAAATAACAATTTTTATTTAATTTTAATGATTTTCTGGAAAAAAGGGAAGAAATCACATACAAGGCACCAGGGTTATTATAGTTAACTAAGGCCGCATTTACATTACATGCTTCAAGTGACCCAATTCCGATTGTTCTCTCCCACGTGGCACAGATCGGATATGATCAACGAACGTGTAAGCAGGAAAAAAGCACATGAATTTCAATATTCTCAATCGGTTTCAGGCCTCATTCATATGTGGAAATGAATCTGAAATGAATCGAAAACGTGCATTTGCGTCTGCCATGTAATCGGACAGATTGGATATTCCCCTGTCAATGCGGTGGTGGTCGCAACAAGGGCAACAAGTGTCAAATAATAGCATGTTACTTTTAATGCGAGGACTTCTTTCTCTTGAAAGGACTCCATCAGTGTGAACGGAACTAAACTGTTTCCTTCGAAGAACAGTTCATCCAATGTGAGAAACTGAAACTAAACATTAAAGAGAAAAACATCAGTAAAATATATATATGAAAAGTTAACAATTAAGTGAATTGTGGGGGGCTGAGGTCCTACTAATTAGCATTTAGCATCCGATATTTATTTTTTAATTATATAGCTTATTTAAAAAATAAATACATTTACAGTGACAAAATTATTATAAAGAACAAAAAGATTTAAAGAAACATCTGAAATGGCTGGCACTTTGACCAAATAACTTACACCAACTGGAAACAAAGATAAAAAATTTCCGGCAACATCTAAGATCTTCAGATTCTTCCAACCAAGTGCACCCTAAGCAAAGAACGGACACATATTAATCTAATAGACATAAGATTGGGTTAAGTATGATGATAATCGTCACTCTTGCCTCTGGTAGTTCTGTCAGGTTGTTTCGGGCCAAGTACAGCTTCCTCAGCTGTGATAAATTGCAAAGCTGCTGTGGTATTTGAGTCAGTTTATTATTAGTGAAGTTAATCTCAGTCAAACTCTTCATCAAGCCCAGTTCAGCTGGAATCTGCTGCAAATGATTGTCTGTGATACTGATGCTCTTTAGACTACACAGTCTGCAAATAAACAAGAATTTTTTTTAAATCAGATAGCATGCATGATAATCAATTAGCAAAGTGTTTGTGTGGGGTGGGGGGAGGAAATATGTCACACAAAAAAAAAACTTGATTCATCTTACTTTTCAATTTCTGCCGGAATGACTTTGATTCTGTTGTGGTTCAAATTGAGAAGCTCGAGGTTTGGTAGACCTTCTGAAAATATATCACATACTAAAACCCAGTTCAGTAAACTATAATACGATAAACCTGAATAAGAGTTTGAACTTACCCAGCACCTCTGGTGACAAATGGCTGATTTTGTTACCATATAAATAAAGTTTATTTAGACAACAGAGGTGTTTTAACACGGATGGAATCTCCTCAAGAACATTATTTCCCAGATTGAGCTCTGTCAACTTAAGATGCGCATTAATAAATGTACAGTACAAACTATGAAAACATTACAACGAATTACATGATCTAAGTTAGACTAAAAAACTAGATTTTGGCTTTGCAATAATTAAGTTGTCATGCGGTCTTTTATAAGTACAATGTATTATTGTTGGTTAAACGTCTATTTCTCAACATTTACTAAAATGGTAAGTTATAAACATATTTGTTGGGCTCTGTCACAGAATAATGATATATTATTGTTAAATGAATCATTGCTATTGTACAGAAGTGTCTGAACTCACCTTCTGTAAACACATCAGTTCAGACGGGAGACTCGACAGATAATTATTATTCAACTTTAATACAGCAATCCATGGCAGCTTCGCAAAAACTTCTGGAAGATGTGTAATTTTCCTGGAACTCAAATTAAGCGACTTTGATTTCGTTTTTAAAGCCCTGATAACAAAATCTTTAGCCATTTGACTTTCCCCAACGTTTCTATGGAGATGCGACGCAACTTGCCTGAAGCCACTGGCGCCGCCTGACGGCCTAACATGAGAATAGCACGCTGTCATTGGCGCCTCAATACTGGCCACAGAAAATGAACAAGATTTTTGAGTATTATACCAAATATAGGACAAATGCTCAGTGAAAGGTTGTCAACCTTCAGAGAATCTTGATGGTCAAAGTCAAACTAAATGTATGAGCATTATTTTTTTACTCATTTTCTATGGGCTTTGCGATTTGTACAACCTTAAAGTCTAAAGACTGATAAATCCCTAATTTGTGTGATAGTATTACTGCATTTTTTATTTTAGCAGTAAACATAAAACAAAATATAACGGAATGACATTTCATCATGCTTTTGAAAGTTTTCAAATAATGTTATTTCTTCATAATTTTACATTCTTTTTTTTATGGGGGAAATCATGTAGTGACAGGGTTATGTGCAAACACAGCTAAATATTAAAATGTTTTCATTAAAATGTACATTTTTGTTAACAGAAAAAGCTTTTTTACTCAAATAATTTAATATATTAGTATGTCAAAATTATTATGAAGTTGTGATCTTGTGAAGTTCAGATGTGATTTTGATGGTTAGATACAGTCTAACCTCTAAGCCTGGTTTGACAGACAGGGCTTAGATTTAGCCAGGATTAGGCCTGAGTTCAATTAGGACATTTAAGTAGCTTTTATAAAAGTGCTTTAGAAAAAAAAACATTACCTGTGTGCATCTTGAGACAAAACAATGGCACTGACATATTTCAAGACATGTCAGTGCAAGTTGCTTTCAGTTAAAACAGATGCATTTTAGTCTGGGACTAGTCTTAAACCTTGTCTGTGAAACCGGGCACTAATGTGTTTTTTCTGTTGGCCAAAATCCCAATTTTAAAGAGGGAGACTGCATTTGTCAAATGTGCTGTTAAAACAAAAGCTTGTTGACATTGATAGAAAGTTCTGTTCTTTTTATTCAATGACATAAGCATGACCAATGATCCAGCACCTCTTAGAGCAAATGACTTGCAGATATGCAGCTTTCCACGAACAACACAAAGCACATAGCAGTTTATTCATAAATAACACTGTGAAGCATGGACTATTTCATTAAACTTGTCCAATGCAACTGAAGTCACCAGCAGCATGTGTTATTTCAGCATCTTCTATGAGCATCCTGACTGACAACCTTAATTCCACTCATACTAGCGAAATGGAATCAAACTCCAGAAGGTCAATTTCTACGGGGTAACTATGCACAGATGCATATATTAATGTGTGTCAGTGACTGGGTCAACCCTCTTCCTCATTTGCCAAATCTTTCAGAGGCTCCACAGAGTTGTAGTGCTCACCAAGTCCATAAGCATGCCGCATATAACTGAAAGAGACAGAGAAACAAACTTTAGCACAGCAGTAGAGGTTGTACTTATGCACAGAATATTCCTTTTTAAATTGATAAAAATACAACTCGAGTTATTTACATTAATGTGATTGGTGGCTTGTCATAATCTTCACCAATAATAATAGAGGGGGATTCTGCCTGGATGACTTCTATCGGTAGCTGGAGGACCTGTGAAAGGGCTTTTAACTGTCATGGAGAAAATATCAAAATATCAAAAATTAAAAAAAATAGGCAAATGATGGATTATGACTTTTCAATGTTTGTTGTTGGAATAAATGGCTGGTATTCTTACCTCTAACTGTCCACCCCAAGCAGCTGTGTCTGCAACATCATTGCAGTATTTCTCAAACTCATCTAAAGTAAAAATTAATCTACAGTTAACAACAGAATCCATTCTGGCATGTAACAAGCATTTAGCTTCATGACAAAAATATTTTCATTTGTGTTCCGAAGATGAACGAATGTCTTAGGTGTTTTGACTGACATGAGGGAAAGTAATTACTGACAGAATTTTTGGTTGAACTAACCCTTTAAATTGTGTCAGAAATCAAAAGAAACATTTGTAATATTACAAAATATTTTGGTTTCAAAATAACTTTCTATTCATCAAAGATTCCTGAAAAAAAAAAAAATCAGCAGCACAGCTATTTGCAACATTGATAATCAGAAATGTTTCTTTAGCACCAAATCAGCATACAAGAATGATTTCTGAAGGATCATGTGACACTGAAGACTGGAGTAATTAGGCTGAAAATTCATATCATATGAATAAATTACTTTTTAAAATATATTAAATAAAATAAGTTATTTTTAATCTATCTATTTATCTATCTATCTACTGAAGTGTATGGCACAGAGTCTGGCATTCACCTGCAGTGTACATGTCTCCTGAATTGGGGTCAGTGAGGAATGGGAGGAAGTCGTCTGCATGGCTCCTCATGTACTGAGCTGTTTGAGCCCGAAGCTCTTTGAGGGTGAGGGTGGTGCTTCTCTCCGTCAGCTGATCCTCCACAGCGCGGTACATGCAGTGACCGTCAGAAGAGATCTCTCTGATCTGCAGGTGCTTCTCCACCAGCTTCTGTCTCAGCTTCAGACCCTCCTGATGACGGGAGCCGCTGAGATTCTCCACTTCCGCTTCAGCAATCCGGACCTCCCGCTCCTTCTCAAGAGCAGCCTTTTTGTCCTAAAAAAACACCAAGAATTTTCAGTGTTTTCAAAAGAGATGCAAGTAAGTACAGTCACCTTATATGATTAAAATAACTCACCCGCTTCTTTTGGGCTTTAGATGTCCGACTTGGCTTGCTTGGATCCGTTTTTTCCTCATTATTTGCCAAACTCACAGATTCCAATGCATTTGAAACCTCCTCCACCTTGGAACAATCCATGACATCAGAATGAGTGAGCTGCAGTCATGTGTATCTAGTTGATGTGTCTGGTTTCTAAGTAGGGTGTTTTAACATCGTCTAACAACATTTTACTTACCGAGGAAGAGTTCTGAAGATGTTTGAGCTCATTTTCGTGTTTTTGATCGAGTTCAGTCTCTAGTTTGGCTATGTCTTCTGTCAGCTGTTTTCTCCTCTTCTTATCATTTTTGGGAACAGCATTTTTCATAGTTTGTATTTTTGCTATGACATGAAAAATATATCTATATTTGGTATTGTGTACTTTTATGTTTCGTTTCTTAACCCAAACAGAGTCATGCAATGCATTTTGTGGTATTTCAAAGGGATATTTCAGAGAAATTAGTCTTATAATATTTATAGATGTAATCGTGACATGGTTTCTTACCTTGCAGGTCTTTCTTTTCCTTGCGTTGCTGTTTGGCTAACAGCTCCTCTGCCGACTCCACTTCCTCCATGTCAAAATTAACTAATATTCAGAGCAATAAAATATGTGTAAAAAATTATCTAAACGATAAATACATTATTCGTTTCCATCAGGTTTACTTATTTGAATTGCGGTTTTCAACCCATTGAAACCAGATGTTGTTTTTTCAGTTCAATTGAACTGCAAGTCACACGCATGGATTCAATGGGAACGCAGACACTGAACACAACACATCCGGGATGTAATATTTCAAAATAAAAGTCTTAGAAACCTAGAGCTTTCGGTATTTTGATATAATTGGATAAAATGGCAGAATATATAACCAGTAATTTACACTAACTTAAACCAGTAGATTACAAAGTACCTTAAAAACAGTGTTTTATTTTGATCCTTATTATTTATTCATCGTAATGTCTGGGTAAATGCAATTATTTTGAAATCAATGTCCAGTTGCAAGAGTGTTGCCGCTTCTTTATTAATAAAGTCACTTATAAAAATAGATAGTCGTGGGTTGCGTTTTTTTGGGGATTATTTTCAGAATCATTGTTGATGTGGTAAATCGCTTTAATCAGTCTGTGTTGCTAGTTTCCCGATTGAAATCTGGCAACACTGCCAGACGCAGTTAATCGAAACTGTTCGTTCAAACGACGCTTGTATTACTGATCGACACGCTCCGTGGGCTTTTAATGTCTGACATGCAATTCATGTTGACAGTTCTAGCATGCCGACTTTAATACCACAGACCAACTTCAATAAGGTATAATTTTGTAGTAGGAGCGCGGTTTCTGCAGCCTTGCAGGCAATGTTGGGAAGCCAAGGGATTCAACCTGTCACTCTGGTCTTCAATAACTCCAAGAACTGCTTTCTTCAGCTGTCATCAAACTTCGCCACTCATCTCTGTCTTCATGAGGTTCGTGTCTAGCTAGTTGCTTTATAATAATAAAAATGCTATTTACTAGTCCGCCACTGTACTGTATGTTTACCTTCCATATGTAAAGTTCTGAATGTTTTGAGAGTCATGTATCATTAATGTGATGTCAGAACCAGATCCTGGAGCTGTCATGGGGTGTTTCTGCACCCGTGTTCCTCAGCTGGATCAGGTCTTCAGGTCCAGAGGACCGAGTTGAGATCAGCAGACAGCTGGGAGAGAAACTTGGGCTCAAGGAGGGGGAACAGGTTTGCCACTGGTTAAGATGTGTTATGACTGTGAAGTGACATGATGGTTGTAGTAGATAAGTTGTTCTCAACCAAGGGACCGGGGCACACAAGTGGTACTCAAAATAATTTAAAATAAGACAAAACAAGAATTAAAATAAAACAACTAAAATTTAAGATATTTTATTTTAGTTTAGTTTTGTATGGAAAAACCTGGATATATCCCTCATTTTAAAAGTGTTATTTCCAGACTGGGAAAAGTCATGTTAATAAACTCCATGGGCATTTTTTATACATTTTATGAAAATACATTTTTTCTAGTTATGCCAAGCTCTAAAATATTTTAACAGGTATACATTTTGAGTAAAAATATAAATGCTTCCTATCCTTAATCCTCATCAATTAAATCATGAACAACTGGAAAAGTCATGAGGCCTTGGACAATGCTGTGGACAACGAGGGGCCTTGAAGTCAAAAGGGTTGAGAAGCACTGATGTAGATACATGTAACATGGTTGTGATGTGTTTTAGGGGTATCTGCGGCCATGTCATCAGGTGCAGTCAGTGCAGCAGGTGTTCGTAGAGCCTCTGTCTCCAGATGACTGGGAGATCCTGGTGAGGCCACAGTGGCATAATTTATCTCTGTCTTCAGTCCCAAGGAGATGTTTAGTTGATATATAGTGGTATATGCCCATTATAATGCATATAAATCGAAATCACACATCTTTAAAAGCCTACTTGAAATCTAAATGGACCTAATTTTCTTTCATGATACACATTACTTTGGTCTTATTTTGCACGATTCATCAATGCTTATCATTCTTAAAGAACAACAAAGTTAGTCCTTCACAATCCACTGCAAACATTCGCATCTGGCTCAATGTTGGTATGAAACACTCACATTTCATGACCCAGTCAATAAAATATATTTTCATTGAACGCCTTTTTTACTTTATACAAATACATTAGATTTGTGAATGGCTTTTAACGCCATTTAAAATGGCTTGTGAATGCCTTTTCTGTCGAAAATTTGATTGAACTTTGTTCCAGGAGCTGCACAGCAATGTTCTGGAACAGCGACTCCTGGATCAGATCCGAGTGGTCTTCAGTGACGGTGTGTTCCCTGTATGGGTGGACCAGCACACCGTCATCTATATCAGGATAGGTCAGTCTGCCCTATTTTAAAGGTCTGTCACATTGAAGCTGTCATTGGGTATGAGCTGAATCTTGTACACTAATGATTCTTATATTTTTAGCATCCCTATCTCCATCTGTTCCTTATGGCCGACTGGAGCAGTTCACTGAGCTCGTTGTCTCTCCAAAACTACATCCAGGAAATGAACAACTCCACCAAACTCGATCAGTGGAGCCAAGTCAACATCTACAACACCAGAATGTTGATGTCACGTCTTCCTCCAGCTCAGTCGTCCATCGGGAAGCCCTCAGTGATCATCTGGAGAGTCAGAATGAAGGCCATTGGGGAGGTATAGCTGATCTGAAAAGCTTGTTTAGATACTTGTTTACAAGAGGATTTGAGCCTGCAAAGGAGAATCTCACAGTTCCCACAATTCCCACCATCCTGAATGACTGTATCCTCAGAACATGTGGAACTCCTCCTAGCTCTGTCAGCCATTTAGGCTCATGTCATGGAGATGTCCATATACTGCCATGGAACCTGCAAGAACAAGAGAACTGGAATCCAGGGCAGTCTGCCTTAACATACGGGAGACTTTCAAAGATCCTTTCTCCTAAAGAACTCAGGGAGAAACTCAAGCATGCCATGGAAAAGAAGAAAATCAGAGATGGACCTCACAAAGGGAATGACGCCGAGGAATGTAAGGAGAACGCTGTTGTGGTCAGGATGCTTTGTCACAATATGAAAAGGCTGCAGGAAGACCAGAAATTCCATAAATGTGAAGAAATTTACTCTGGGAAGGTTTGGGTAAGTTATTACAGTTTGAGTTCAGTTATATAAGTTTCATAGAAATATTCTTTATATTGGATCCAACCAATACAAACACATGTAAAAACAAAACAAATACAGGCTAATAACCGATATAGTACAGATATATTGTGTATCCCTAGTAAAAAATCTTGTTACTTTTCTTGTTGTTGTAGATCCCAAAGGTGCTGCAAAGGCATTTGAAGATTGAACCTCACTCGGCGGTGAGGATTCAGCCTTTAAAGTCATTGCCAAGAGTAGCAGAAGCAGTCATGGTTCGCCCATTACTACCGTTGGTAAGATTTTCTTTCAGGCTAGTGCTTTATGTTGTCAAGTAATGAAAATATTGTACTGTAAAGTTATTCCCTGTTTTTGTCTGCAGGCAGAAAGTGAAAAAGAAGAAGATATTCAGTCTGCATTCCTCAACTGGCTGCATGCTCAGAGCCATCAACCTTTGACCTGTCTGACCGGACCCACTAATGTCATTCTCTTACCCTGTGCTGAAGGTGTGAGGAAGAACCATAAACATGTATGTTTTCAATCATTTTACAATTATTACAGACTATTCTGTGTTTTTCTCTTCTCAGGAAAAGAAGAGTTTGTCTTGACTGTGCTAAAACCAGAGCAACAGCAAGATGATGAGATGTTCTTTCTATCATCCAGTTTACTAAAGAAAAGAGACGTGCAGGTATAAAGACATATCATTTTTGGAAATTAATTTTCCTTCTCATGCATGCTCAACAAACCAGCTCAATCTCTGTTTAGATTGTCAGAGAGCCACAATATTCTGACCACAGTGGAGCTGATGATGACAATGAAGACCTGTATCTTGGCTTTCCCTCCCTCAGCTCTCTTGGGTATGCTCGTATTCTTTTTAAAAAGAGGAAATGTCAATTAGAGCTGCACAATTATTCGCTAAAAGATCTCGATTCAAACACCCATGCGATCTTATTTCTAAATGACAACAATTCTCCTATGTCTATTAATCCTTTGACAAAATCACACCAGAATATTCAGATCTGCATTGCCGTTGCCACTGACCCAGAGAAAGCATAGGTATGAAGCAGCTTCACAAATAGTCTTTTCAACCACACAGTATCATATTTCTGTTACAAATTATTGCAGAAGTACTGGGATAAAAGTTTGGATATAAACACTGATGTCTGTGGTAGACAAAATAGAGCAAAACTCCTATCAATTACATCGCAAGATTTAATGTTAAAAAAATGTATTTGTCATTGAATCATTCGTTCAAGAGATTCGTTAAAAAACGCTTATTCAACCAATCATGGAACAAGTGAAGTCTTTATGGGTGAGTTATTGAATCATTCATTCAATTCAGACAAATTAATTAAACGTTTTTAAATTGACTGCAGCAATTTAAATTTTGTCAGAACCTCTGGTAAATTACATGTTACTTTGTTTAGTTGTCTGTTTAGAATCGTGGGAGAATTTCAATCAATGTTTGAAGCAAACAAAAATATTTGTTATTCTCAACTTATCCAGAATCGTGCAACTCTAATATCAATGTATTTTTTAATATCCAGAGCAAACAGCATAACTTTCTGTTGAGTCAGTGTAGTTTTTTCTTTGTTGTATGTGATTGTTGAATCTGTTTGCTCAGTGGGGTAGAGGACATCAGCAGGTCTGCTTTTGAGCACATCTCTCATGCTCTAATGGGAGGTTCTCTGTCGCGTGAGCTGGTCTCCACAGGACGTGGACTGAGGAGTGGAGCTCTGCTCATCACAGGTGCAAAGGTAACCTTCACGCTTATGCTATGGCCCTTTCAAAGTACGATGTGGGATATTTGTACTTAATATTATGCGAGTAATTATTTTTTGCAGGTATACGATTATCAACTGAGAATATTTATTAAGATCATAACGGTCAGGTTTCCACCGTTCAAAAGTTTGCGGTCTGTAATATTTTTTTTATGTTTTTAAAATAAGTGTCTTATGCTCAACAAGGCTGCATTTATTTGATCAAAAATACAGTAAAAACGGTAATGTTGTGAAATACTATTGCAATTTAAAATAACAGTTTTCTATGTTAATATATGTTAAAATGTTTTTTATTCCTTTGAGGGCAAGCTGAATTTTCAGCATCATTACTCCAGTCTTGCACAAGTGTCACATGATGCTTCAGAAATCATTCTAATATGCTGATTTAATTTGATCTAATAACGTTTCTGATTATTATCAACATTGAAAACAGTTGCTGTTTAATATTTTTATGTCCTGTTTTTCAGGATTCTTTGATGAATATTTTAAAAGAACAGCATTTATTTCAAATAGAAATCTTTTGTAACATACATAAATGTACCGTATTTACTGTCATTTGTATTTACAATTTAATGCATCCTTACTGATTAAAAGTATTAATGTCTTTAAAAAAAATACCGACTTCAAACTTTTGAATGGTAGTGTTCATTTGCATCAAAATTCAGGGTTAAACATCTCTGCATGTTGTTAGTCTGACTTCAGGTGGCGTTCTAAGTAGGAAGTTTGAAAGTCTACATTGTTGAATGGATAAATGTAGCATTCGCTCCCATGCACTTGATGACTTTAACACTGATGTCAAATTTTTTGACTTTTTTTGGAAATCCAGATAACAATCAAGGAGATGTTTTGACTTATATGGTAAAAAAGAAAAGAGGATGTATGTGATACATTTCTTGCTTTTCTCCACAGGGCAGTGGAAAATCTTCTCTATCTAGAGCGCTGTGTCGAAAGGCCAGTGAAGAGCTGGACGTCCACATTCAAGTTGTGGACTGCAAAACACTAAAAGGTAGGCAAGATTATTAGACTGACCTGTTTTGATGTGGATTCCAACTTAATTACATTTTGTCTTTTATCAAACATATTTCTCAATATTATGAATGAATTTGTTAGGTAAGAGAGCAGACAAAAGCAGACAGAGGTTGGAAGAGGTTTTCGAGCAGGCAGTTTGGAGACAACCTTCATTGGTCCTGCTGGATGACTTGGATCACGTGACCGGTGCTGCGACCTCACCTGAGCACGAGCATGGGCCAGAGGCCGTACTGCGGCAGCACATAGCACAGAGTAAGACATAACAGATGTGCCTGGCTCTACATGAATCTCTGTGAGGAATCATCTAATGGATGTCTTTACTTTGCGTGTTCTCCTCAGGTCTGAGGGATTTGGTGGATGAGATGGTGGTGCGCTCCAGTCTCATAGCTCTGATGGTCACAGCACAGAGTGAACATTCCCTTCATCAGACTCTGACTGCGGTGCAGGGTTCACACTTCTTCCAAAGCTTCTGCAAGATCCAAACACCAGATCAGGTGGGTTCATGAAACTGCAATCTAGGACTACATGATTTGGGTAAAAAAATCAAAGGAAAAATTGCAATTGTGATTTAAAATGGGATTTAAAAAGTTCCAGGGTTACGGTGCACAATTTGGCCCAAAATGTTGTGATTATGTATCAATATGACTATAGTAATTATATGATAACTATATTCAACAACCACAATAATAATAATAATAATAATAATAACAATAATTTTAAACTTTAAAATTATAATACTTATATGTAATTACTGTCTTAATTTCTTAATTTGTATTATTTTTCTTAATACATAGCCATATCACGATTTCAGTTTTCTTTAGATTAATCATGCAACCCTACCGCAATATAACAAAAACATTTGGATTTCAAAGGTGGGATTTTTAGATGAGAAAGTCACTGAATTTGCTAAAGTTTGTGATGTTCCTGTTATTGAATCCTTGCCTGAACAAGATGCAGTGTGAATGAGTCTTTATACCTATAGTAAAAAGTCTTGAGAACTCAAGACTACCCTAGTGAAAAAAAGTAAACTACAAACCATTCACATATTTACCGACATATCGCTTGAGATTTACTGATATAAATATTATAATTAAACTTTATTTGGAGCACTACTTTATTGCACAATGCACTTTTTTTTTATATTACGCCTAAAATGTGTTTTAATATCACTATTAGTAAGAATAGTATGATCTCTGTATAATATCAGTCTTTAAATGCAAGATATTTGTACCTGAAGTATACTTGCAATAGTTCCACTTTATCACAATCAAATATTTATCTTAATATAAATTATAATTAAAAAAATATATATATTAAATTATCTTAATATATATTTAGTTGTATTTCAGTTTTATTCCTGCATGTGTTTTTTAGTTGTTTTTTTTAAAGAAAAGAAAATGACTGTAAAGGATGTTTTCTCTTTGTAGGGTCAAAGGGTTGAGATTCTGAGGTCTTTGATAGTCAAAAAGACCTTCCTGGACTGTCAAACTACTCTTGACCTGGACAGTGTTGCCAAAGAAACGGAGGGCTTCATGCCACGAGACCTGAACCTGCTGCTCAAGAGGGCCATCCATGCCAACACTCTACACAGCAGAAACAATGGCAACTCTGAAGGCCAGCGCTATATCTAATTTCATATCTTTCTATGATTCAGCTGTTTTTCTGAAATCTAAATTTTCTGGTTCTACAGATTTGAGCTATAAGGACTTCAGACAGGCCCTTCAGGGCTTCACCCCACCCTCCCTCTGGGGGGCTCAGCTGCAGGCTCCCACCGGGGCCGGCATGGAGCGTATTGGGGGACTTCATCAGGCACGTCAGCTCCTGATGGACATCATACTGCTGCCAGCTAAGGTACAAAATGTCCATTTCAGTGTAAGAATCAAAATACAAAAAAGATGGGCACATCTAAAACCCACATTGGGCTCAGGTGCAGTACAAAAAGATACCAATAAATAAACAAATAAAAATAACACTGAAATTGTAGCTTGTGCCTGATGAAGACCTGACTGGTCGAAATGTTGCGCTGTTTATAAATACATTTTGGGGGTTTAATTTCAGTGTGTGGACATTATTTTTCTTTGTTCATTTCAGCGTAAGACCATCTTTTCTAAATAAATAAAAAACAGTTCATGTGCAAGAAGATTTGGCGAATCAACTAGACTGGTTACAAATCTGTGTTAAAGAGAGTGTTAAAGAGAGTGTTAAAGAGTGTGTTAAAGAGTGTGTTAAAAAGTGTCTAACTGAACTGACTAACATTTTTTTTCATGGAATTGATTTGAATCAAAATATTTCGAGTGTAGAGTATTTTTGTAGAGTACTCTACTGCTGTAGAGTATTTTTTTGTGAGTGCAAGTCAGGATGATAATACTGGTCTGTCTGTTCTCAAATCAGTGTCATTATCATTAACTAATACTAAAACCATAAAAAAACGAAATAAACGCTAACTTAAATAAAAAAAAATGTTTTTAAAGAACTAGATGCCAAGGAAATGTTTCTTTTTCATTTAGTTTTACTTCAAACACTAAAATAACCATCTTAATAAACTTAAAACTAATACATTAAAATTAATAAAAACTCTATAGACACAGTTTAAAATTAATAATAAAAATGACAAAAACACAACAAAGTTACTAAAAGTTTAATAAAAATTAAAGTTAAAACAAATAATTTAAACAGAAAAAAAAATGAACAAAAACTAAAACAGTTTATCAATAATAGTAAAATAACACTGCTCAGGTCATATTTTTAATGTTATTCGAGACACCAAGTATAATTGTTTAAATCTACTAATTCAAAATATGAATTCATCCATGTCTATAAATTGATTTCTGCGACAGAAACCATTTACCAGTGATCATAAGGACTGGGACAGACATAGTTCCCTCATTCTTTTTAACCAAAGAATTTCCATTATATATCCCTATTCATGTGTTGTTGAAGTAATAGTCTGATGTGTCATGTTGTGTCCAGTACCCGCTGCTCTTCTCCAGTCTTCCCATGCGGCAGTGCTCTGGTGTGCTGCTCTTTGGCGCTCCTGGTACAGGCAAGACTTTACTAGCTGGAGCTGTTGCCAAAGAGAGCGGCATGAACTTCATCAGCATCAAGGTAAGGGAAAGTGTGCAGTATGTGTATTGACATCAAATTTGAATGTCCTGATGCAATGTGATGTCCTATGTCTTTCTCCAGGGTCCCGAACTCCTCAGCAAGTATATTGGTGCCAGTGAACAGGCAGTTAGAGATGTGTTTCAGAGGTCTGTCTGAATGCTCTTCTATATGAAATATAGTAGCAGTTTACTAAAGTCATCACCAAATGTGTGTCTGTGTTGCTGCAGGGCTCAACAAGCTAAGCCGTGCATACTGTTCTTTGATGAGTTTGACTCTCTTGCCCCTCGAAGAGGCCATGACAACACAGGGGTCACTGACCGTGTGGTTAATCAGCTACTTACTCAGCTGGATGGAGTGGAAGGACTGACAGGTACATCAGGATTGACAATCAAATGCTCACACTTTGATTTGTTGATCTGTGAGTAAGTGGGTAGTTGACAAATAAAACGTAAAAGCAGATTTTAGGTTAAGGTTTATATATAGACTACCATTCAAAAGTCTGGGGTTGGTAAGGCTGCATTTATTAAGTCAAAAATAACAGTAAAAACAGTCATATTGTAAAATGTTATATAAAAATCTATTTTAATATAGTTTAAAATGTCATTTATTCATGTGATGGCAGAGCTGAATTTCTAGCATCATTACTCTCCTGTCTTCAGTGTCACATGATCCTTCAGAAATCATTCTAATATGCTGGTTTGGTACTCATGAATCATTTCTAATTTTCTCAAAGTTGAAAACAGTGCTGGTTAATATTTTTGCTGCTTAATATTTTGATGAATAGAAAGTTCGAACATATTTATCGAACAAATAGAAATCTTATGTAACATTATAAATGTCTTTACTGTCACTTGATCAAAATAATGCATCCTCGCTAAATAAAATGATTCATTTCTATTTTTCTTCTTACTGACCCCAAACTTTTGAATGGTAGTGTATGTATATGGTAAAGTCACCTAAGTTTTTCAACATTTTAAATCAATCTTTTGCTCAGTAGTCCTGTAGTGTGACAAATTAATTTTTAAAAACATAAAACTAATAAAAACTGTATAATTATATTACAACTGGGAAAAAATTATTGTATACAGTAGCACACCACCATCACATTGTTGAAACTGCTTGAAATTGTATGTCAACTACCCAAGTGCCTCATGTTTGCATGTAGTGTTCATTCGAGGACACTTGTGCAAAGTTTCAGTTTCATGCTTTTAATTCTGCTGTGATTATTGCTTATACTGTAGCAACATCATCAAAATCAGTAGATTAACTTATACAAGTTTTCTTGCTACGATCTAATTCTACATTTAAAAAACTATTTGTTTCGCCACAAAAACACCAAGACTGAGACTGTAGAGCAAAGCCAATTATGTGACTTGAGAATTGTTTTGTTTTTTATATATATTTATATAGATTTGGAAGATTGCATTGTTGTATTTGTGAGATCTCTGCATAGTTTTTTATTTCCAGGGGTGTATGTGTTGGCTGCCACCAGTCGTCCTGACTTGATTGATCCTGCTCTCTTGAGACCTGGGCGACTGGACAAGTCTCTCTATTGCCCTCCTCCTGATCGGGTCAGCATGTTGTCTGGCGCACATCGGATTTACACCTAAAGACACTTTTACACCATCTTTACACCTAAAAGATCTTCACTATTAATTCACGTATACATATCTGTCCTTCAGGAGGCACGACTGGAGATCCTGAGGGCTTTAACTCATTCTGTGCCGCTGGCTGCAGATGTGGACTTGGAGCAGATTGCTGTGGCAACAGAGCTGTTCACTGGAGCCGACCTGAAGGCCCTTCTCTATAACGCTCAGCTAGAGGCCATCCATAGCAGCCTGGGGCCCAACCTTCTGCATGTGTGTTACACACAAACTCAAACATTGACCCATACATATATCACTCGAACCACATGATCAGTGGTTGACCTACATGGGTTTTTCAGTGGCTGTGGCTGATGCCCATATCTAAAGACCAGTGGCCAATGGTCAACATATACACTAATGTTCAAAATGTTCAGGTCGGTAAGATTTTGAAATATTTTTGAAGACTCTTGCTCACCAAGTCTACATTTATTTGATCAAAAATGCAGTAAAAACTGTAATATTGCGAAATATTATTACAAATTACAGTTAAAATAACTTTTCTATTTTAAAATGTAATTTATTTCTGTGATAGTTGAAATACATATGAGTTGTGTATATACATATGTCATATACAATCAAGAGATGCTCATATGTGTTGAAATTAACATGTACACAAAATTCACTCAAAATATTTAAATAAATACAACATACAATTGTCCAAGTTATCAGCGCTGATAATCTCAAAATGGTCCATAACTGGGCTTGTCGATATGTCAGTCTACAACTACATTAGATTTAGAAATGATATAAAAAGTAGCCAGTACATCAGTGCCAAATTTACAGCTTGTGTGTGAATCAGACTCTCTCTGCTGTTTTATAGGATCTGGGCTCAGGGTCAGACAGTGATGTCAGCCTCTCGTCCCTGATCTTCCTGAACCACAGCAGCGGGTCAGATGACTCAGCTGGAGAGGGGGACGCAGGGCTGGAGCACTCGATGGTTCTGCTGGACCCCAGTGAACTCCCTCCTGAGGACCCACGTCACAACATCTGGCGCCTTTACTTTGGCAGCTCCTTTGAGTCTGAACTGGATAACCAGTCTCTATCTGAATTGGTGAGACTCTAAATTTACAAATGTTATATTTAAAAATAATTGATTATATGTCATTCCAACTACTATGATAATGTAATATTTTTGAGCTTCTTATGAGACTCTCACATTCTGTTCTGCTCCCAGAATTCGACTGCCCCCGACCTGACAGGGGCGTCAATGAGGGATCCAAGCTCCTGTCATGCCCCCCTTTTTATGTCCTGTCTGCAAGATGGCTTTCAGGAACTGACCTATGAGCAGTCAGAACGCCTCCGAGCAGAAGTCAGCACCGTTAAGAACAGTTACCGCAAAAACACGGTCAGTTGCCTTCCTCATACATCGTCCATCTATCGATGATGGATGGATGGGTAAAAAAAAACAAAGACAGGATCTCTAGTTATTTAAATTGAAAACCATCAATTTAAATAACTACTTTTCCTGTCTTTTTGTTTTATACCCAAAATTGATCAGTGGTTGACCTACATGTTACATCTTTTTGTTTTTATACCTGTCCATCCATCATCCATTTATCCATTCATCATTCTATCTAGTTTTCCCATTCATTCATCCATCTAATTTTCCCCTACATTTATCCATTATCTAATTTTCCCATCCATCCATCCTTTCAGTGAGTTTTCCCATGATCCCATCCATTGCTATATCCCTCTAGCTGTCCCATTTATCCATCCATCCATCTATTTATGATTCTATCTATGTAGTTTTCCTATCCATCCATCCATCCATGATTCTATCTATAGTTTTCCCATCCATCATTCTATCCATCTAGTTTTTTATCCAACCATCCATTTTCCTATGCATTGCTATATCCCTCTAGTTTTCCATCCAACCATCCATCCATTCAGTGAGTTTTCCCATCCATCCATTTATGACTATATATATTGTTCCCATCCATCATCCATTTGTCCATTTATGATTCTATCTATTTAGTTTTCCCATCCATCCATCTTTCCATTTGATTCTACCTATATAGTTTTCCTGTCCATCCATCATTCTATCTATATAGTTTTCCCATCCATCCATCCATCCATCCAGACAGAAGACTGTGTTAGAGTGTGTCTGAGATCTACTGCTCTTTTGTGTTCATAGGATGAATCCTCTCTGGTGCAGACTGGGCCCAGTAAGCCTGGCTCTCTCATATGCCAAACTCACCTGACCACCGCTTTGGCTAACACTAGAGCATCTGTCAGCAGAGAAGACTGGAGGAGATACACTGAACTGTGAGTGTACTGTTTTTACACATTTCAATTACACAATTCACACCACTGCATTGCTGAATTTTTCTCCTTCCGTTATGCAGATATGAGTCTTTCGGAGCATCCAAGGAAGGCAAGTCTCAGAGAACTGCTTCATTAAAAGCAGGTCAGCGGGTGACCTTGGCTTAATGAGAGCCTCGCATAAATGAATACAGCTCAGGGCATTAGAAGGTGAATTTTTGTGTGATACTATCGACTCGGTTTGTATCACACGTGCTGGGCTTTTCTACTTTTCTCCTCAAGAGCAAATGCATACTTGCAATGTTTTAATGTTAATTATAGGGATGTATCAAAAACGTGACTTGATTTCAGTAGCACTGAACGAATAATTAAAAAATTAATTTTGAAAGTTTATCAAGTGATGTGTTTGCTAAATTTGCTTAGATGCTGTAGTCAATATAATGTAAAGAAAACAAATGTGTGTATATATACATTAAATATGTAATTAATGAACTTTTTAATAAATGACATTCTTCTTGGAATTATGATGGCTGTTTCGTTTCTTCAGTGCCTCAGATACATTGCACATGTCTCAGTATAACTGAAAATGGTGTATATCGAAAAAAGAGAATACCAATAGATAGTAAATAATTAATTTGAATGCTAATTAGTGTTTTTTTATATGTGACAATGTTGTTGCTGTTTGAAGTTTCTCTAGCATCAATATCAAGGGATTCTTACCATAACCAGTTGGTGGCAGTATATTCCTACTATCCGAAAGCCAATTGGCGTGTTAAAGTCCTGCATGGATACTTTTCAATCTGTATTCAAAGACATGTGTGTCCTTCTCTCTGTACAAGAGTATAATCTTCTTTTTTATGATCCGTAAAGGCCTCCAGCTAATTCTGTGAATAACTGACATCTGCAGACCCCCAGGATCGGAGTTCTCCTAAATTGATTTTTCAATTCTTTCATTGTCTTTAGTCTCCCTTAGGACATACCTTAGAGCTACCGCTGTCTCTGCACCTTTGATTATCCTAGCACATTCTCAGTTTTGTGCTCATGTGAGTTGGATTTTCCTCTCACAAATCTTTAAATTGAATCCAGAGTTGCTGCAAGATGCACCACGGCCTATACATGTACAGTCTGATGTAGCAGTTTCTGCTGAGTATATAGCCATCCTTTGCTCTGGTCCCTGCTGTTGTGCCCCATTGAACTATGTCTTAGCCAAAACAAAATGAAAACAAGTGACATCATTGGACTAGAATAGAATAAGACACTGTAGGCCTACTGGCATCTTGGAGAAAAAAAAAATGATACAAGCAAAATTGCTCTTAGCAGGGTGCATCAGTTCAGTCTGTTGATGATCCAGCCTTTATTATACTCTCGGGATAGTATCAGTATCATCAAGTATAAATCTATATTAACAAGTACACGAGTACAACACACTTCAAGTACAACATTAACATAAAGGATAAACAGTTCAGATGCCTTTTGGACTATCAAAATAATTAGGAAAGCTAGAAGGTAAGAATAGCTATTCCACAGTAGATTATCAGTTTTTCCTTGGTTTATTATTGATCCTTCCTCAAACTGCTTATTGAAGCAAACGGTAAAAATCCGCTTTTGGTGTAAGGAGGGTTGTATTTCAGATTTGAAAACAGACTTTGAAACAAAAACCCAAGCTGGAGATAATGTGGAAAACATTGCTAAATTTCACTTAAAGGTAAGCGCTTTTGGTTAAAATAAGGCTCTTTTGGAAAGCTGCACCTTATTTACATAATTAAATTATTGGTTTACCAATAAATGTAAAATATGTTATCATTCAGTCCCCCTCTTGTGTTCCAAAACTGATGGCTTTCTTCTGTCGAACACAAAAGACGAAGAATGTATTTTAAATGACAGTAGTGACTTTCAAAATGATGCAAACCCTGTGTGCTATATCCCAAGTCTTCAGAACTCATACTAGCTTTACGTGAATGAGTGAACTGTTAATCTTTAGCAACTGGTTATTCCGAATGAACCGATTCATTGAAAAGACATGAGACTGACTCATTCGTTCAAATTCGCCAGCGCTACTTTTACCTTGGAGAGCTTTGATGATCAGTGAATAACGACTTAAATTTCGATCCGTTCCTCACACAAAGCTGTCATTTAAAGACTTTGAATATAGCGCACGAGTGATATGGACAACTTTAAAGTTGTTTTTACGGTGATTTTCCTGAGGCCTAGACACCACCACTTGTTGGAATTTAATGGAAAGAAGTGGGTTTCGGAAAACAACGCCAGTAAATAAAGGTGAGTAAATAATAGATTTTTAATTTTTGTATGATCTATTCCCAAATAACACTATTTCAGAGCCATTATACGTCACTATAGTAAAGACAGTGAACTGAATCACTGCAATCACTCCTTTATCCGCGAGATGACCCGTACAGTATCTATCTATCTATCTATAAATTACAGGAACGTGTGTCTGTCTGTTAATCGAATATCTCTCGAACCGTTAGTCCGATGGATTTCAAACTTGTCAGGTGTCTTGCTACCGGCATGCGTAAGTGCAGTGCCGTGTTTGACGTTGCTTGGATTAGAAATGCAAAAGATGTCGTTAAATTTATCTGTAAAAGAAGCACAGATTGAAGTTGTGGTTTAAAATAAACATTCTGACATTAGAGAGGGTTGTGGTTTAAAAATTGTGGTTAAAAAATAAACATTCGGTCAGCTAAACATTAAGTCAGCTACACCGTTTACTTCTGAAGAAAAAAAGTAGTGATTCTTTTCGAGATATGTAGCGATTATTTTCAAGGTTGATATTATACATTACAATGTAAATATACTTTTATTACAATGTAATTATACATTACAATGTAATCATACATTTATTACAATGTAATTATACATTTATTACAATGTAATCATACATTTATTACAATGTAATCATACATTTATTACAATGTAATCATACATTTATTACAATGTAATCATACATTTATTACAATGTAATCATACATTTATTACAATGTAATCATACATTTATTACAATGTAATCATACATTTATTACAATGTAATCATACATTTATTACAATGTAATCATACATTTATTACAATGTAATCATACATTTATTACAATGTAATCATACATTTATTACAATGTAATCATACATTTATTACAATGTAATCATACATTTATTACAATGTAATCATACATTTATTACAATGTAATCATACATTTATAACAATGTAATCATACATTTATTACAATGTAATCATACATTTATTACAATGTAATCATACATTTATTACAATGTAATCATACATTTATTACAATGTAATCATACATTTATTACAATGTAATCATACATTTATTACAATGTAATCATACATTTATTACAATGTAATCATACATTTATTACAATGTAATCATACATTTATTACAATGTAATCATACATTTATTACAATGTAATCATACATTTATTACAATGTAATTATACGCTTATTATAATGTAATTATACATTTGTTACAATGTAATTATACGTTTATTACAATCTAATTATACGTTTATTACAATGTAACTACATTACAGGGTTATTATACATTTATTAAAATGTAATTATACGTTTATTACAATGTAATTATACATTTGTTACAGTGTTATTATACATTACAATGTAATTGTTTATTACAATGTAATTATACTTTACAGTGTAATTATACATTTATTACAATATAATTATTCATTTCTTACAGTGTAATTATACATTTGTTACATTATTAAGGTAACTCTCACTAAACTCTCATCTCTCACTAAACGCGTTAAGAACTGGACTGAGGAAGCAATTATGAGTTTACAGGGTTGTTTTGATTGCACCGATTGGGGCATGTTTAAGGAGTCATGTACCAATATAAATGATCTTACAGATGTTGTTAGTTGTTATGTCTCCTACTGTGTTGAAAATGTAATTCCTGATAAAATTGTACAGGTATATCCAAATAACAAGCCATGGGTAAGGAAATCACTTAAGCTGTTACTAAACAAAAAGAAGCAGGCATTTAGGCAAGGAAACTTTTTAGAACTGAATAAGTTGGAGAAGGAAATAAGAAGTGAAATAAGGAGGGCAAAGCAGGGTTACAAAGAAAAAATAGAGAAAGACTTTGGTGGTAGGAATTTACGTTCAGCCTGGAATGGTATGAGAACTGTTATCGGCACCAGGAGAGAAAAGAATGTCAAGGTTGCGTTAGAAGGTTTTAGTTGTGATACTTTGCTTGCAACAGAGCTAAACAAATTTTATTTGAGGTTTGATACCACTAACTTTAGTAATGTTATTTCAGAGCAGAAATCACATTTGACTGGAAATGGTGTTGTCCCCTTCTTTGACGAACAAGCTGTGGTCAATATGTTTTAAGCACTCCAGATCAGGAAAAAGCCCTGGGCCTGACAATTTAAGCAGTCGCCTACTCATCTCTTGTGCAGAGCAGTTAGGCCCAATTTTTCATTATATTTTCCAAATGTCCCTAGAGCAACAGAGAGTGCCGAAGATATGGAAACAGTCAACAGTTATTCCAGTGGCCAAACTAAATCATCCAAAATTATTGAATGACTTTAGGCCAGTAGCTCTGACCTCCAAGAGTTTTGAAAAACTGGTTAAAAAAGTCACACTCACAAAAACAAAGATCTCCTAGATCCACTACAGTTCGCTTATAGGGTTAAGTGAGGGGTAGATGATGCCACCACTACCTTGTTAAACTTACTATTCAAACATCTTGAAGGTAGTAAAACACATGCAAGGATTTTATTTGTTGATTTTTCATCTGCTTTTAATACAATCCAACCACATATTTTAATTGATAAGCTCTTAAAGAACTTTGACCTTGATTTTAATATTGTGGGATGGATTCTTGATTTTTTAACCGACAGGACTCAGAGAGTGAGGGTGAATGGTTGCTTGTCTGAGGAGATGACATCATCCACTGGGTCTCCTCAGGGGTGTGTCCTTTCACCTCTCCTTTATATTCTTTATTCTGACGATTGCCGGAGCCGGCATGAAAATAGACACATTTTAAAATTTGCCGATGATTCTGCTATTGTCAGTCTCCTCTCCAATGAGGAAAGTGATCATGGTCCTGTTGTGGACGATTTTGCACTCTGGTGTGATAGGGCATTCCTTCAACTAAATGTTGAAAAGACAAAGGATATGCAGATTGATTTTAGGCGTAAGTCATCAACTCCTCAGACCACTATTATAAATGGAAAGACGGTGGAATTTGTAGAAACATATAAGTATCTAGGCAGTTTGATCGACAATAAGTTAAATTTTAATTCGATCACTGAAATGCTTTGTAAAAGAGGCCAACAAAGACTGTTTTGTCTTCGCAAACTGTCAAAATTTCGTGTAGATAAGACTCTCTTGACCCTTTTTTTATAAATCATACATTGAGTCTGTTTTAACATTTTCATTAATTTGCTGGTATGGTAGTCTCACTGTCAAGGCCAAAACGGCTCTCTCCAATATAGTGAAGGTCAGCAGTAAAATTATAGGTGTCCGGCAGAGTAGCCTCTCTGACCTGTATGATAGACAGGTAGTTAGGAAGGCCAACGCAGTTATCTCTGATAGCTCCCACCCCCTTCATTCTGAGTACCAGACATTGCCTTCCGGGTCTCGATACAGATTACCTCCAGTGAAGAACAACAGATATAAGCATTCCTTTGTCCCGAGAGCCATCTTGTTCATTAATTCAGCCCGGAGGAGTAGACAGACTATACCTATTAAATAGTGATGGGGTTATTATTATTGTGATATGTATAGTATTGTTTGTTTTTGATGATGTTGCTGCTGAAATAGGGATGGTTATGGAAATGTTGCTCTATTATGAATTTTCAGATGTTATTTTAACAATGGTTTTATTGGTCACATTTATTTTTCTCAATACTCTGTTTTATATCCAGGGCCTGTTTTTGTCTTGTATTTGTGCATCTGTGACTGTCCTGTATTTATCTTGCTGCAAAACCAATTGCCCCCATGCGGACAAATAAAGTCTAAAGTCTTATTATTATTATACATTTGTTGATTCTTTTTTGAAAAAGTAGGGATTCTTTTTGAAAAGTAGCGATTCTTTTAAAAAAAGTAGCGATTCTTTTTGAAAAAGTAGCGATTCTTTCTGAAAAGTAGCGATTCTTTTTGGAAAAAGTAGCGATTCTTTTTGAAAAAGTAGCGATTCTTTTTGAAAAAGTAGCGATTCTTTTTGGAAAAAGAAACGATTCTTTTTGAATAAAGTAGCGATCCTTTTTGAAAAAGTAGCGATTCTTTTTGGAAAAAGTAGTGATTCTTTAGAACAAGTAGCAATTCTTTTTGGAAAAAAGCAGCGATTCTTTTTGAAAAAAGTAGCGATTCTTTTTGAAGAAAGTAGCGATCCTTTTTTAAAAAGTAGCGATTCTTTAGAAAAGTAGCGATTCTTTTTGAAAAAGTAGCGATTCTTTTTGGAAAAAGTAGTGATTCTTTTTGAAAAATTAGCGATTCCTTTTCCAAACTATATGTTTATTACAATGTAATTATACATTACAGTGTTATTATATATTTATTACAATGTAATTATATATTTATTACAGTGTTATTATACATTTGTTACATTATTATTATCATACATTTGTTGATTCTTTTTGGAAAAAGTAGCGATTCTTTAGAACAAATAGCCATTCTTTTTGAAAAAAGTAGCGATTCTTTTTGAAAAAAGTAGCGATTCTTTAGAACAAGTAGCGATTCTTTTTGAGAAAAGTAGCGATTCTTTTTAAAAAAGTAGCGATTCTTTTTGAAAAAGTAGCGATTCCTTTTCCAAATTATGTTTATTACAATGTAATTATACATTACAATGTTATTATACATTTATTACAATGTAATTATATATTTATTACAGTGTTATTATACATTTTTTACATTATTATTATTATACATTTGTTGATTCTTTTTGGAAAAAGTAGCGATTCCTTTTCCAAATTATGTTTATTACAATGTAATTATACATTTCAATGTTATTATACATTTTTTACAATGTAATTATATATTTATTACAGTGTTATTATACATTTGTTAAATTATTATTATTATACATTTGTTGATTCTTTTTGGAAAAAGTAGCAATTCTTTTTTGAAAAAAGTAGCGATTGTTTTTGAAAAAGTAGTGATTCTTTTTGAAAAAGTAGCGATTCTTTTTGAAAAAAGTAGCGATTCTTTTTGAAAAAAAGTGAAAATTATACATTTATTACAGTCTTATTATACGTTTATTACAATGTAATTATACATTGTTTACAGTGTTATTATACATTTATTACAATGTAATTATACATTTATTACAGTGTTAGTATACATTTGTTACAATGTAATTATACATTTATTACAGTGTTATCATACATTTGTTACATTGTTATCATTATTATTATACATTTGTTGATTCTTTTTGGAAAAAGTAGCAATTCTTTTTTGAAAAAAGAAGCAAGGCATGATGGATCCATGTTCTCATTCTGTGTTATGGCCTCAGCCTTATGGGTGTTGCCTGTGTATTTTTGTGTGTATGTTTGTCTCGTCTTCTAATTGGTGTTTCTTTCTGAGTGTAGGCACCTCCCCTGCGCACCTGTGGTTCGTTGCTCTGATGGCTCGTGCTGAGCATATCAGTGGAGTGTGCAGGAGGGTGAGACACGCAGCGGTGAACTCCATGCGTGACATGATGCCTAGCCGGCTGATCAACTCAAGCTGTGTTCTTTGTATTGTGCTACTACTTTGTTCTATTTGTTAGTGTTTGGTATGTCTATGTTGACGTTAGTGTAGAGTAAATGTGTGTTACCTGTGGAGAGAGAGAACTTGAGAGACGTGAGTTTGTGGAGTCATTTATTAGTCTAATAATAAATGCTTTAAACTGCTCTTTGCCTTGTGTCTCCTTTTGTGTTGCTGAACCCTTATGAAACGAGCATTTTTAACAACAGGGGTTCGTAACATTCTGTTTACGCCAAATTCTGACTCTACCATCTCAATGTCTCAACAGAAATCGAGACTCATCAGACCAGGCAACATTTTTCCAGTCTTCAACTGTCCAATTTTGGTGAGCTCTTGCAAATTGTAGCCTCTTTTTCCTATTTGTAGTGGAGATGAGTGGTACCCGGTGGGGTCTTCTACTGTTGTAGCCCATCCGCCTCAAGGTTGTGCGTGTTGTGGCTTCACAAATGCTTTGCTGCATACCTCGGTTGTAACGAGTGGTTATTTCAGTCAAAGTTGCTCTTCTATCAGCTTGAATCAGTCGGCCCATTCTCCTCTGACCTCTAGCATCAACAAGGCATTTTCGCCCACAGGACTGCCGAATTCTGGATGTTTTTCCCTTTTCACACCATTCTTTGTAAACCCTAGAAATGGTTGTGCGTGAAAATCCCAGTAACTGAGCAGATTGTGAAATACTCAGACCGGCCCGTCTGGCACCAACAACCATGCCATGCTCAAAATTGCTTAAATCACCTTTCTTTCCCATTCTGACATTCAGTTTGGAGTTCAGGAGATTGTCTTGACCAGGACCACACCCCTAAATGCATTGAAGCAACTGCCATGTGATTGGTTGATTAGATAATTGCATTAATGAGAAATTGAACAGGTGTTCCTAATAATCCTTTAGGTGAGTGTATATTTGTTTTGTCAAGTATGCAACTCCCCGTAAGAGAGACAAGATTCTTATCTATAGATTGGTGGTGGTTGAGATTCCCCCTTCCATTTAAAGCGCTTTGAGTACCCAGAAAAAGCGCTATATAAATGTAACGAATTATTATTATTATTATCTACGCTTGAGGGGTGTGCCTAGTACAAAATCTGCCATTCGATTAAGAAATGCCATTCAATTAAGCCACACAGATTAGTTTACGCCACACCTTTTTCCAACTAAAAATGGCAAACTTTGTTTTTTTGCCGTTCATTCACATGACAATGGCGTTTTGGGGGACTGAAACTGCAAGCTTTTGTAAACGGGATTCAAAGTGCACGTTTTTGACAATTATATTATTATCGTCTCTGTGTAAACTAAAAATATTTATTTGTGAAAACGGTGACGTAATGCTCATGCGTTTCCTTTACAAAGTGACCTTGCCAACTACTAGCTTGGCATGCATAATACAGCTATCAGGTTTTAAAGGAGGTTGAGGTGGCAGCGAGTAGGAGGAAGTCACTGGAAATGCTAGTGTTACACAGACCAGCAGATTATTGCCAAGATGGCCCTGTTATTACCACACAGAGCTGTAAAGGACATTCCGGAACACCCCGAGTCGCTCAGGCTGTGATGGCCAGTGGTTTTTTGTGCTTGTGGATAGTACAGTGTAATATAAGAGGTAAGTGTATACTTCTTGTGGGGCCTCATTTATAAAATGTTGCGTAGAAACCGTCCTAGATTTGATCTTTCGATCATTTCTCAAATTTGCGTACGTGTGATTCAGAGAACAAACATACACAGGTTTTTTTTGTCAAAAATCCTTTACTTGAGAATGGTGGGCGGGCAAGAATTGCTTATATTTCCAAATACCTGCAGTACTCCAACTCTCTGCCACAAGGAAAAGTGTGTGCATCTGCTTCAAACCTGACGTGGCGCTAAGCACTTTTCTACGTCAAAGACGTATATTTTTATAAAAATGAATGTTGGCGTGGATTTTTGTAAATTCACGTTTTATAAATGAGGCCCCTGGAGACCACTACTCAAAGGTGGTTCCCACAAATTCATACAGAATATATTAATAAAAATATAAAATACAAGCAAATATGAAGTATAATACAAACGAGGGGAGTCCAGTCCTGTTTCTGGGGGGCCTTCTTTCAGCAGAGTTAAGTTCCAGCCTTAATTAAACACTCCTAAAGCCAGTTAAACTCAAAACTTGACTCTTCAGGTAGGTAGCCCTCTAGGAGCAGGATTGGTCACCCCTGATATAAAGTATGCAAGACAGCATGATTAAAGAAATGCTAAAAACTGAACTGGAATCCATCTTTAATGTAAACAGCAGGATGTTGCGTTCTAACAAACATGAGGGGAGAAAAATCATAAATCATAACAATTATAATACCCACAATCTTAAATTAAATGAATCATGAAAGTTCAAATGAAATTTGAAGGCCCTGAAAAATGAAATTCCTTAACACACAGAAATGTATAATACTGACTACTTGGCAGCAATCACGAATATCACAAAAGTTTATACCAGCTTACAAAAACAGAAGCTCAATATTGCTTTGGAATGTTACAGCAGTCTGCCATGAGTCTGGTTGATGTCAAGTGAAGGAAAGAGCTATATCTACACGCCTGCATTATAGTCAGACAATGATAACAAAGTACGCACAAAGCAGGTATGGTTTAAGACAAAAAAGGCAACCTCTAGCATGAAGCTGCCAATTTAATTTAACAGTCTACAGTATAAGAGGCATGAATGGGATACTTGGAGAAAGAACAAACTTGGACTTTGCTAGCAATATAGCTGCCGCTTGTTAGAGTGAGAAACATACTACAGTGAGTGCTACATGCCGCAATCCCCTAGACTTTTTGCACACTCTACAGGGAGCATCCCACTCCGAACAGCCAGAAATTATGATGGGACAAAAATTCTTGACACAACCATTTTTAAGCCAGAGCAGGTGGAGGTGGGCTGCTTGAGGAATGTAACTGTTTGAAGAGATGTCTGGAAATTACTGCGACAGGACTAGAGTGGTTTAGGACCTGAGGACCAGTTTGTGGTGGTTCTTCAACCAGACCATATGGTTCATAGGCCTTGCAAGCCAAGTCCATTAAGTTCAGCAAATCCATTGTGATGAGGCGTACTAGAGAGCCAAGTTTTAGCAGGAAAGAGTCTTTCTTCCAGTATGCATTTACGAAAAATTAGTCAGTCCAGTGAAAGGGGATTAATTGCAGTCATAAACAAAGTCATAATTGCTTGGCTCTTTGGGGATTGGGGGAGGAACTTCAGGGATCTGGATGTTCTCCAGGTCCAGGAGGCGGAGCTTCATTTCCATGTTGAGAAGAGTGTCCATGTCTGACCGAGTGAACTCACTGGTCATCTCCTTCCCCAGCAGTGCATTCAGCCCATCTGTCCACACACAGTACTGAAAAACAGCCAGAAAACATGGCATTAAACCACAGCATGCACAAAATCCAAAATCACACAAAGGAGGTGTGCTACACCCCTTTGTAGCTTGCAGTTGCTGGTTGCTCACCTCGTGCTTGTCAGGGGCAATGAAGTTTAGATACTCATCAGACTCGTAGAGGACAGAGAAAGCCAGCTCCAGCACCTCCTAAAGAAGGATAGAGAATTGACACCGTCTGTCAAATGCTAATGTGGCTGCTGTGTTTGTGTGCCTCCTATTGCGTGACTTGCAAATCCTCTCTGAACATATTACGACAGCAGATGGTCCAATCTATTGTGTGTGTGAGATTGTATACCGGCTTCTCCTGCCGGGCACCAAGAGAAAGCAGTAGGAAGTGCATCAATGCTTTACCTTAACAAGTCTCATGGACTCAAATCTACACAGAAAATACATGTCGTTTTTGGGGTAAATGCATTTGGTAACAACCCTGTCAAAATTATGGACATGCCAGCAAAGTCACCAATTCAAGCAAGAAGAAGACACCTTGTTCAATTGGCCAACAATCTAATCCTTTCTACAGCACATTTGAAATGTCTATACCTATAAATATCTATATAATGTCTATAAATGATCTTATCAACACTTTTCAGACCCCTTGGCCTGTCTGGAGCCCAAAGACCTGACTAAACAGCAGTTACTTATAAGCCTACATTAATATCTCACAATTACTGTACTGGATCTCAGACCAGGACGTTTTTTGTTCATTCAGAAACTACTTCTACAAACTGTGGTTTCTTTTATATGACTGACACAATATCAAATTCATTGACCTTATTCACAACTGTGATGAGTCTGAATAGATGCAGGAGGTTAAAAAAAGTGTTGAGATGAACCTCTAACAACCTAGGGCCCTATCACACACCCGGCGCAATGCAGCGCCAGGCGCGACGCAAGTGTTTTTAGCTATTTTCAGCCTGACGAAGTTATCATTTTCACGTCCTGTGCCACGTTGTTTAAATAGCAAATGCATTTGCGCCCATCTGTGCGCCCATGGGCGTGCTGGTCTGAAAAAGAGGTGTGTTCAGGTGAATTGATGGTGCGTTGCTATTTTGAGGCAACTGAAATAGACTGCGCCATTTACCAACTGAAACCTGGTCTAAAGGTCTGCTTATTAAACACACAGGGACGCGTGCAGCAGCACACAAACATGCCAAATATTAAAAATAAAAGGATTACAATGTAAAAGATTATTATTGTGTACATAAAGATATGGTGGAATCTGGCTTGTCCCGTAGATGGTCTGCTCGCAGGCTTTACCCTTGTGCACGAGCAGATCCGTTTGTGCTCTGGAGACGCGTTCGGTCTTTCCACTATCAAATTCTGTCATGTAAATAGCGAATCCGCCATGGCGCGAGCGCAACGGGCATTTAAAGGTAATGGGAGATGAGACTCTGATGGGTTTATTGCACGTAAAGTCCAAAACACACTCATTAGAATAGAGACAACCCTTTTAGACCATGTGCCTGGCGCACCGACCATATATCCCGTCTAGCAAAAGTGGACACGCCCTAACTGCACTTGCGCCATGCGCTTAGATCGTTCAAAATAGGGCCCCTAGAGTTCAATACTCTAGGGCAGTGGTTTTCAACCCGGGGGCCGGGTCCCACTAGGGAAATACTGCTCTAGTACAGTGGTGGGCCTTTCTGCAGAGTATGGCTCTAACTCTAATAAAACAAACTAATTAAGGTCTTCAGGATTATTAGAAACTTCCATGCAGGTTGGAGCTAAACTCTGCAGGAATGTGGTCATCCAGGAGCAGGTCTAGATTAGAGGCCTGCATTTCAGCCCGAGCCTGACGGGACCCGACTTATTTACGCTTCTAGGGCCGGGCTTCGGGGCAATTTTCACTTCATAGTTCACACGCGGGCCGGGCCTCGGGCCTGTTTTAGGCTTATCTTTTTTATAGCCTATTTTAGACATTAATTAAAATAAAATATGAGAAGATGACGATTGAAAAGCAAACATAGAAAGACATTTATAACCTATCACACTGACATGACTGACACATGACAGTGTGCTCACGCACACAGGTTTCCCGGCGGCACGATCTGAGAATCGTGCGACCGGCTCGTTCTGTGTTTAGTGTCCCGGTAGCGAGCTAGACTTCAGCGCAGCTGGAAAAAGTACGACTAGATTACAACCTTCCACTGTGGATGCTGTGCTTTTTCTTTACGATGCTCTGAGACTGTTCTTAGCCATGTTAGGAGGTTGTTTTTTGTTTGATTGGACTTTATCTTCATGAGTCTGTTGGAAACTATTGGAAATAAGAATGGCCATGTTCTGTAGTGAAGACTTGATTTTTGAGGTAAGATAACCTGCATGTTTGTTTTTAATGTAATTTATTTGATTTGTTTAGATTGCATTCTCTGTATTGTATTGTATAAACTCATTTAGTTTGCGAGCGCTGTTGCGACTGAGCAGCAGACCAGTTTGCCTCAGCTTTTCAAAAATGACAATAAACGTTTAAACAAACGTTAACTGTCTGTGTGATATGCTTAAGTTGTTTTATATATATGGATTTTATTGTAGCCAAGTAAAGTGTTGATTTGAAAGGCTATAAATGTATCAAACATGTTTAACTCACTGTCGTCTGCTTGGTCGTCATAAAAAAAAAACATTTTTCTAAATTAACTTTATAAAGAAATGAAAATAAACTTACCGGTAAATACTTTGCCATTGAGAACAAAACATATCTGTTTTACTGACTGCAACATAGGGCAGGATGTGTATCTTTTTTTTTTTTCTTTCTTTTTTTTAACGGGCTCGGGTCGGACTCGGGCTGATCATTCTGATGAGCTGTCGGACACGGGCCGGGCTAGGGCCTGAGCGTCTCGGGCCAGGGCCGGACTAGGGCCTAGATTTGAGGCCCGTGCAGGGCTCTAGTCTAGATACTTCTAAACCATGAAAATAACTCTGATAGATCATATGTGACCAAAGTGGAATCCTTCAAATTCTTCAGAATAATAATTTCTTGGAATGGTAAATAAGACAACGAAAAAAAGCACAGAAATGGACGTACTTCAGCAACAAACATTAAGTTTACCACAGGCATTACTGGTGCAGTGCTTCTCAGCCTTAATTAAATCTGCCCTATCAAGACAATCAGAATTCCGTCTCTTTTCAGCAGTTAGTGAGGGAAGTGTTTTTCAAGTCAAATTCCTATTAAGATAAATGTTGCTTAAAGAAAAGTAAAAAAAAAACAACAACATTGATACACAATGTTGTTTTACAGTCAGTGTCATCAGGACTAAGGGGATCCTTATGGCTGTGTCAGAAGGTTCCAACTATTCTTGATATCCTGTCCTCAAGTTTAATCAATTTGGTCAACAGGGAGTCATTTTTTACAGTTGTGGCATAGATTTGACATTGTCTGCTTTGTTCTGTGGGAAGAAGAAAGGGTGACTTTGAAACTGAAGTGAGCTGATGTATCTTTACTCAAAAATCTACAAGGCATAACTAATGCATCCTATGTCACAAAGCCGCACACCACTGCATCAAAGGAAATTTTGATCTTTGGATATTCAAGAGAATTTTTGCTCACCTTGTTCTGCTTCAGAGCTCCCTTTTCCTTCATGTGTGGACAGTCTTTACCAGTGACAACAGCTTTGATGTCAGCCACAGGAACTGCCATAGGGAACAAAGAATAATTAATAAGACAGGGTGTGGCCATCTTAATCCCATCTTTATAGAGTGAAGCCACTACACCATGATCAGAACGCAGGCTGTACTCACGCTTGTCCTGTAGGGAATCATGGGGTACCTCTCCCTGAGGGCTCTCCTCCAAATCCCCGTAGTGGAGAACTTTATGATTGGGCGACAATCGACAGTACCAGAACTTGTCTGTAAAGAAGCAGAGCAGTAGGTCAGTCTTCCACAATGTAATGCTAACAAGTTGTCTTTCATTCTAGTACAATGCTTAATATTCTTTGGCTTTTCATTGCAGATTGGGTAAAGCAGTGACAGGCAATTCACTTCCCCCCCAAATCACTTCCCGAGGCTTCATGTGCCATGCCAAAAGCAGACAAAAGTGATCACTGCCAGGACGGCTCACATTTAGTCTAGAAGGCCATAGCTGGCACTCAACCCTGGCGCCTGAATCTAAATCCTAATAGCTGGGAATAGCAGTTTGGCAGATTAAAAAACATTGTGGGATGAAAGAGTGTCCTGCAGGGTGGCACTTCACAGGCTGCATATACACACCCAAAGAGATAAGGAGTGTGCTGGAAACAGCTTGATCTAGTGTGATCTCTTTCTATAGCTTCAGCTTACCAACAAACCAGCTCAATGGACCGTTTATCCACCACTACAAATGTACAATGAACAACCAATGGATATTGCAGCCAACAGCCATCTGTGAGTCCATTCTGAGATGTCAGAAGAGATATGTGCAGAATGGTTTAATATGCATGCAGTGCCACCTGCATGATGAAAAGGGGGCTTCCTTTGTACATTGCTTTCCTGAATTTATATTCTAATTGATGACATACAGTACACAAGTCATGAGACAGAGGGAGCGATGTGGATGTGGAAAGAAGTTATTTTATTTAAGAGAAGCCTGAATGCTAGTGCTATGGTGCCCTTTCCTCAGGCATCATGCATGCACTTAAACCTACATCTGGGACTAAGAACATAAGATCTCCTTAACCTTAAGATGACACTGCAACCCAATCAACATCTATCAAATGCAAAGATTTACAAACTAGTGTATGGCAATCTAAAGTGAACAAACGCCTACAAAGCAAAAACAATCCATTCAAATCTCTCAGAGTTGAACTCAATCTGCTCCCAATGTAAACCTGTAATTCTGAAGATTAGCTGGCTCAGGATTTTTAACTAGGGTTGGAGCTAGATTCTTAAGGAAGGTGGGCGTCCAGAAGCAGGATTGTTCACTGTCTAAGAGAGAACAAAAATCTAAAATGTTTCAGTAAATTAAAGGCAAAGAAGAATTACATTTTAATATTATTCAGAAAGCTCCGCCTCTGGCAACTTCTGCAATACTTAAGATTCAAGGTAGAAACTGGACAGCTCATTTTGTCCACCATGAGAAGAGAGCTCTGCTATGGGGGAACAATAGGGAATACAAATGTCAATGTAGCACCTGTCACAGTGAAAATCCACAGGTGTGCTTCAATCTGTCGTTTAAGAGCAGTCCTAAAAGGCTTGCTGAAAAGGTTAGTTGTTCATGGACAAAAGCAATGATCTGACATTGGGCTATCTTGGGGCCTGTGGGAAACCTCATTCTAAAGATTGTATTAGCCTAGTAGAACATACCTGAATGTCATGGAGCAAGCTATTGAAATGGCGCAAATAAATTCAATGTGATACAAAGTCTAAGGTAAGGTAGTAGCAAGTACAAAGGTAAGGTAGTAGCAAAGCTAAAAAATCCAATGCTATTTCACGTGGTGCATTCACACGGATAAGAATAAGTCACTTAAATATTGGTTACTAGTAGGCCTTCCTCCTTTACTGCTGTGTCCAATCCTGCATTCTGGACACCTTGGAATTTTGAATTCTCCTACCTCCTACTGGAAAATAAGTTGGGACAGATCGATCAAGCGCCATTCTATTTGGTTATTTTCAGTGGAAGTGAAAATAACCAAATCAAATTCTGAGTTTCCACAATTGCAAGTTGACTGGAATACTTCGAGGTTGGGGGCAAAACATTTCAACATTTAAATATTCCCACCCTTTTTTAATTTTAACTTAATTTTTCTTCATAAATCTGAACTCTGCTCAACTTTGTCGCATTAAGGCAAATCACTGGATAAATATCGACTTATCAAATGTGTAATGCCAGTCAAATTATGAGAGGGGGAGAAAGTAAGTCATATTAAGTGTCTCCAGCTTTTGGCAAGTGAGCTTCATGATTGAAGAAAATTATGTCAATAAAACAGGAAAAGTGTGACAATTCTCAAATGAATAGAGAAAGGAAGAAAGAAGAAAGAGAGAGGCAGGCAGACGGATGCATAGCAAGAGAAAGACAAGGTGTCTAGTCTTAGAATGATCTAGAATGATCTAATCCTGTAGAAGTGTGAAGAGTGTTAAATTATCCAGGCTAACTGATAAAGCCTCCCTCTGAGCTCAGCAGACAGCCCTCCTCTTCAGCCAGCCCGTGTAAAAAGCGATATTACATTTGACGATCCTTCAACTCTCCAATCTGTGCCGTAAGCTTTATCACTCCCACCACTCAGCGTTTGTTTGAAATTGGCTCCATATTTCCGCTCTCTCAGCAACAGAAAAGGCTATTTTTCACAGTTGCTAAATCATGCTGTCGGTTTAATAATAGCACTCATAAAAATATTATTCATAGGACCTATGCATTTCAAAGTGTTTATGTAAAATAGTTGGATAAAACTATCATGCAAGACTTTCTGACATTACGTTACTATACTAAGAGATTGCTGATGTGCAAATAAAAAAAGATTGTGACCAATGAATGTGTCTGTAAATTCCTGTAATTCCAAAGTTCTATTTTCGAATAAGAAGAAGCCCAGTAGAGGTCACCAATAAAAGGCAGAATGGAGCAACCCCATTAAGTGAATCAATTCACACACTTAAGACGAGCATAAGAAATCTATTAAAGCTCTGCTCACTCAGAGATGATACAGTACATTAAGAGATTTCAGCTGAAAGCACATTCATTTTAGGGGAGATAAATCTTGTACTGTGTACTAACCAGACAAATCCAGCGACAAGCTAATTTTTTAGGGGAAACTGACACCACAGAGACACAGAAAGAAAAATGAGGGCATATTGATATTATTTTAATGCTAAAAACCTTTTTATGGTTCTCCTTAGAGAACCTTGAGGGATTTGTCATGCAATATCCTATGTTGCTCTACTACCACATGCAATCTCTCTCAAGCTTGCCAATGTTTAATGGATAACATACATGAGGTGCAGGATTGTTGCTCAATGAATGTACTGTGTGGGTGGGAAATGCTGAAAACAGAATCAAGCAACAGACAAAATGTAGTGTTGTTCATAGCTGCTGGTTAGGACAGAAACTTGGATTAACAAGAAAGAGGCAGCCTGTATCGCTTTTAGTCCTGTTGTGCCACTTTGTTGCCTTGTGACATGGTGTTTTTCTTACCCTGTCTCCTTCGGCTGCTGATCTTCCTGAAACAGGTGCCCTCACACAGGCGATTGAGGCGTTGCTGTTTGATCAACTCCATGATCTCTGGCTGGATTTTCTCCCTAAGCTCCCTGGAGAAACATCAGACAAATGCAGTTTAAAGTACTGATCCACCACTTTACTGGTGGTTTACACAAAGAAAGACTCAAAAACACAATTGTGACATACAGACTTGGTCTTTAGACATTTCTTTGTACCACAAGTCAGGAAGAGCCAGGCAAACTTCCTTTTATCTTGTGGCTTTGCTAATACTACTGCCAAATTGACTGCGCTTAGATCGAAAGCTGAGAATTTGCTATATTAATGAGCCATTTAAAGACTTCTCTAATGTAATTTAAGCATTGCCCTGAGAATTAGCTATGCAATTTATGAGAAATAACATTTTTATCACATTCTGTGGTAATGAGTTGGCTTATCTGGTTTTGATTTTAGTCTTTTTATGTTTAATTTTGTTAGGGATTAAAAAGTAACCCTCCTCAATATCATGTAAAGTGGGCTTTTTTAAATGAATAGTAATTTATGAATTATTTAATTTAGCTACAATAACCTAGTTAATACCATAGGAACCATGTTTACTACTGTAAAAAAAAATACAAATAATAATAAAAACATAACTAATTAAAAATGCTTGTGAACACTGGGGAAAAAATCGTAAAAGCTAATGGAAAAATCAGTGGCCAAAAATGTGGAAACTGTGTATACTGTCAAAAACACAGCTGAGAAATTGATATTTCTGTTATAGTGAACAGAATGAACCATGTTACATATTTCACATTGATAGAACATGAAGTCATGAGCGATATTTCCAACGTTTCAGTTCAAACAAGCTCTGAAAGTTCAACACGGACATTTCCATTTCACTGTTATATTGTAAGTTGATGTACGCACAAAAGATGAATGTTCTCTGCTATTGTACATTCCAGCTCAAATGACACTACTGTAATGCATTGGGTAATTTATTTAATGGAGTCTCCTCTTAGTTTAATTAGTTATGAACCATTTAAAGGCTTGTTTTCAATCATGAGTGGGACACAGGTGCAGTACACATGGACCAAAACTGGGAAATGTCTGATTGTGGGAAATGAGTGCTTCAGATAATTGAAGAGTTTCCAGTGACTCACAGGATGGGCCGGGATTGGAAATCCTCCTGGTTCATCCTTTCGGACTGGCGCAATTTGAGGATCTCAGTGTAGCTCAGATTTTGCAGACGACTTTTAAACTGATCCAGAGAGTTAGGCTTGATCGTGAGAGCACGAGTGATCTGTTCCTTCACCACCTGCATCACCTATAGCACACAAACACACAGATTTCATCATTAGGACATAATTTTATGCATTCAGGAAGACAAACCTCTCATTCTTATATCTTGCTTATACTTTAGAACAGCTTTTGAATTAAACAAAGACAAAAGATCAGACCGTTGATTGAAACTTGAAACTGTTCATGGTTATGACAGAACAAGGTAGGTATAACTGACATGAAAGGACAACTTTTCTTATGATCATGATCTTAAAAACCTAATGCTTACATGCCTGAAATTTGTTTTGTAGACAAAATCTATTTTGACATGTAGTCTACATGCTAAGTGTCTACATACACTCCCAGGCAAGGTTTCTGAACAGACAAGGAAAAAATATATAAATAAATATTCTATCCCCTAACTCTAACCCTAAACCTACCCATCACAGAAAACCTTTTTAGGTTTTCAAAAAGCATCACTTAGTACGATTTATAAGCTGTATTTGGATTTCGGATATTGTCATCTTTGTGGGGACATTCTGTAGTAGGGTATACCTGAACCACACACAGGAAGATAATTCTATTCATTTATGTTATTAGCAACTTCTTACTAAATCATCTTAGAATATATTGTGCAAAATCACATTACTGGCAAACACCTGGACAGGCATTCACAAACTTACTAATCTCCAGGCATGGAACACAGGTAAAGCTGGGTGTCGTCAGCATAGAAGTTGAAATGAATATCGTACTTCCTAAAAATATGTCCAAGGGGCAGTAAATAAAAAAATAAAATAAAAGCAGGAGGCCCAAGACTGAGCCTTGTGGAACACCAGTGGTAACAGTTTCAAGGCTTTCTTCTCACAGGTTTTGGTTCCACCACTGAAGAGCACGTATTAAGAAGTTGCTCGGAAGAAACTCTTCCTGTAGAGATAAGTGGAGGCCAGCCAAGCACAGTCATGAAAGCTATCTTGGAGATTACGGTTTAATGAAGAATTAAAATGCAAATAAACAGAAGCGACAGCCAGCAATGGACTATGACAAGAATTCACCCATATGCATGACAAGACGACAGATTTTCTTTATCCTCAGATACAGAAACGGCCAGCTGCAATAAAGCCACAGCTTTTCTGGTAATGCTTAAATAATGCACATCCCGAAATCACAAACAGAGGGTTGGTGTACGCACCGAGCCTTGGGCTAAGGATCATATGCTGTGATTAGCTAGGGAGCACAGCAACACATGAGTTGGGAAGCTGGAAACGAGTCCAGCAGCTATTCACGCATACATCCCCTCCCAGTCACCCAGAGAAGCAGGTGCCGCTGGCTCGCACAGCAGGATTAGATGAGGTTTAATTAGTGATAAGATTGGGCCAAGGTCAAGGCCCCCTCCCAAATCACTAGACTGATATGTCCGTGGTTGAAGAATGAGCGGAGTGATTGCTGGAGGAATAAACTGATACGGCTCTATTCAAACTGCACAGTAAGGTTTATAGGGGAGGGGGTTTTGACAGCTGCAGGTGGGGGACGAAGAAGCGAACATCTCCACTTGAAACAATCTCTTATGCCGGGGGAAGCAATTTTCTGAGCACATTTGCAGATTTTTCACGGTTCAAAATTAATTAATCCAAAGCTCTCTCTCTTTCTTTTATCAGCCTCTTTAAATCAAGTCGTGATGGCTGAAATAGAAGCAGACCTTTTATTTGAAAGGACGAGGTGATATGGAGGAACAGTGGAATTTCAGCTGCTGATATGGTGGGCGGTGATATTTATGAATAAAGCAGAAATGGACCTTTTTTTTTTTTGACAAACGCACGCAAGTGTGTCACAGCCTCAGCAGGAAGTGTGTGAGTCTTCAACTGCCCTGCCATGCTTATTGTCTTTCTCTCGCCTCTCCTCTCTCGAGCATCTAAATGCACAGAAAACACTCGCCCACTGTGTGTCAGCCTGCAGATAATACAGAGTGACATACAGAAGAATGAATGTGAGTGTATTTGTGCATGTTTGTGCGCTTGGGGAGTTAAAAAATTGAAAGCAATCTTAAGACAAAGGCTGTTATTCTGCATTGGACTATATCTTTTGATTTATATTGATACATCAGAGCTATTATTATATTATCTAAGGCGCCTGCATTATTTAATACATTTGAATGTCAAAGCTATAATGGCATTGAACAAATCTATTGCTTCCCTTAGGCACAACAAATGAGGGATTAATCTTAATATTAAAGTGTTTCTGAGTCATCTTTGTAAAGTGAGTAGGCTTGTGGGATCATGCCAGCGCCATTAAAGGCCATGAAGAGAGTTGTGCAATGACACAAAGTAATATAATATAATATAGAATATAAAATACAATAATAATAATATTAAACACAACAAGCTTTCGTATACTGCCGTCTTGGATTGTACAGAGGAAACAGAAGTAAATCCAGATTTTAGGGCCCTTACAGACAAGTGCTGTAAAATATATTTATTTTCCTTCATGAATTTTTATATCTGATAAACTGGCTGCTGAACAACTGAAAAAAGACAACAAATGGATTAAAGTTTAAAACAAATTTGTTCTTTGGGGTCCAAACCAATTCCAAACAAACAGCTGATACACAGCCAAATGTTAATGAGAAACAGACAAACAAACCAAATGTAGTTAACTAGGCTATCATATGAATCAGTAAGACAAATAGTGATACATGTGCATTAGGTTTTCCTGTCTCACCCTGTCAGATCATAAGCAGTGCACAACAACCACCAACAGAAACACACACACACACACGCACACACACACACACACACACACACACACACACACAAAGCTATGAGAAACCAATCCATTATGAAAGTGGTATACGTTACAGGTAAAACTCTTTTAACTTTAACTTCTGTCTGTCTGGCACAGACCAACAATTTAAAATGCAAAAACCACCATGACATAGGACGGTATTATTCCATATATGACCCCTGAAAAGCACATTACCTCCAGTAGCATTTAGTGGTCAACTCTTTGGTTTACCAGCACCTTTTTTTGCAACTGTGGCAGTTTGCTTACTTCCCTCATTCAGAGAGCCAATCAAAGCACTGCTGTGCCTCCAATCAGGGCAGGAAAGATTTATCGCTCACGTCCAATTTTAATTACAACTTTGCGCAGCTATCCATCATAAATTCACAGATATGCCTCTCTGTTTTACATACCAGCACATTATTAATAGTCATACTTTTTTCCTACCTGTAAATGCAAAGGTCGTAATTCAGTTACATCAGAAGACTTTTTTTATTGATTTAGGAAGATAAATCGCATATCATTTTATGAGCAGCTTTGCTGTAAACAAAGCCTAGAAGAGGATTATCTTTATTCATGATCCTGACATTTTGTATGACTAATATACACAGGAAATGCCATATTAAAACCTTCTGCATATGAAGCTGAAGCTGATGCGAACATAGGTGACAGCCACAGGATTGTCTTTGGAAAACTTTAGGACCATGTCCTAACCAGACGTGATGCGGTAAAATTTCAGCGACAAGCTATTTGTCTGTTCACACCAGACATGACATGACTACAAAATCCATCAAAAATCACAGCCAATCAGAAGAGCATGTGGGAGGGCTCTGTCTGCAAGTGCAGTGCAATCTCAATTAAATGAATATGTAGCCTACATAATCTAATCTATTTTAAACCACTTTAACATGATTAAAATACATACTGAGAGACTGATACAATCTTTGTCATGGATTACACTTAAGTTCACGGTTTTAACATTAATTTATTTTCAAGATCTGAGGTAAATTATCCATTGCTGCTTTCAGTATGTAGTATAAAAGGTCATGCAAAATGATATCCAAACTCAAACAGACCCTTTAAAAAAGTATATACTAAGTAACTGAGATATTCATTGTCATAGTTTGTATATTGTTGTTTCAGGCGCAATGTTGCAGAAACAGAAACCGTTTCTAAAATAGAATCCTCTGATGACAAGGTCGAGGCTGGTTAGGACCAAAACTGATTAACATGGCAAAGATACCTTTCATCGCATGTCACAGTGTCGCGTCACATCTGGTTAGGACACGAATCAAGGATCATACCCAAAACCTTTCAATTGGTGCAGTTCTTCAAAGACAAAGCTGCTAAATTAGCCCAGGAAGTCACATCAACACAAGTCTTTGCCATAACTGAAACCGTTATAATTTACAACTTGTCAATCATTCAAATGGTGTTGAAGTTTACTACGAAGTTTATTAAAGTCTAAACTGGAAAGGAACAGAAAACAAATTTGCAGTACAGGCTGGGAAGCATATCTTGCACTCATCCCTCTTTGCATTCATTTTGCTTGTTATGGTCCGTGGACCCAATGGGGTAATCAGGCATGAAAAAGCAAAGGGACATTTATCCATTCCACAATTGGCATGCTAATTATGCTGTTTCCTCCCCATAATGATTTTTATAACAGTTAGTAATGATTCACATCAAAGAAATGGGCATTGCTTCAAAGAAAACAAATAGATATCATTAACGGAAAAATAATTTGCTGGAAACACTGGCCGCAAAGATCATGTGATGAATTTAGATGCAGTATAGTCTGAAGTCATTTTTTCCATAAATGCTGGGGGTAAGCCTATGAATAACAAGTGGAGTAGACAAGTATAAAACACCTGTGCATGCATATGCATGCCAAGAGAGAGACCTGCAGTCTTGCATGCAATGGGATGCTATGGGCAGGCTCTGCCACTCTCTTCCATAAAGCTCAGACCTGGCCAGGGTTACTTTTGAGAACCTGGGGCCTCATGTATCAACACTGCGTACGCACAAAAACAGGGCGTACGTCAGCTTTCACGTTCACGGCCAGATGTACTAACAGTGAAATTAACGTAAGAATGTGCGTTCCTCCAAGTAAACTTCATGTCTGGCGTACGTATATTTGTCGTGATTTTTGTCCGTTGGCGACTCATAGAGGCAATAAAGTGAAGTGGCAAACATTACACTACGAATTGTTCTATCGCACCACCAGCTGTCAGATATTGCTTATAATTTGTAATTGATAAATTATTTGACATATTGTCACACGAGTTTTATTAAAATATTATATTATGCAATTAAGTAAGAACATAGGCTATATAAAGCATGTCCAAATTGATACAACACGTCTAGCAATGGCAGCGTTGGCTTAACTAGGAATAAAAAATAAACTTCATTAATTCGGTCAGTAAAGATAAAAAAATAAAGTAATATTTTTATTCAGCATGGACACATTGAATTTGTTTAAAAGTGAGAGTAAATGCATTTATAATGTTACAAAAGATTATAAGATTTCTATATCTGTTTGAAATAAATTTTTATTCATTAAAGAATCCTGAAAATACTATATCACGGTTTCCACGAAAATATGAAGCAGAAGCACACCGGTTTTCAACACTGATAAACCTCAAAAATGTTTCTTGATCATCAAATCATCACATTAGAATGATTTCTGAAGGATCATGTGACACTGAAGACTGGAGAAATGATGCTGAAAATTCAGCTTTGATCACAGGAATAAATGACACTTTACTATATATTCACATAGAAGAAATTTTCAGTGAAATTTCGTTTCTTGCTTGCTTTAGCCATGTTCTTGCAGGTTTCTTTTGCCAAATTGGACTAATTACCATATTTAAATTAATTTAATTGGGGGAGGAGATTGGGTGGGGCGTTGTGCTCATGCATGTGCGCTCAATTTTACGTTAATTGGGATGTACAAAGAGAATATGCGTGGGATCCTTCGTACGCAGAGATTCATACATCTGCTTTTTTTTGTGCGTACGCACATTTACAGCTTTGTCCGTACGCAATGTTTTAGTATGAATTCAACGCAAGTCTTTGTACATGAGGCCCCTGGTGTTTTAGTTGTGCAGAAGGTTTCTGGATTCTTGCTGGGGTGTTGAGACGAATGGCCTGGCACCTACTGATGTCACAGGATATTGAGTATCTACACCTGGTCATACAACCTGCAGTCATCTGCAGAGTGATGACATATGTCAGGCTCCTTTGAGTGCTCCCTTTCCCCTGTCTGAAACGGATCGTCTCGGGGTGCCTTTTTAAAATAGTAGTACATTCTCACAGAATAGTCAATGTTTTAGGGTGTATCATAAGTGTGTAGCCTCCAATAGTTGCAGTATTGAGGATGACCACACAGAGAAAGACACTCGAACAAACATATACATGGTCAAGTGCAGATGTTAACAGACGTAGGCCAGTAAGAGCTGTGCATGTAAACCTCAGTCCCCTGGCTTCAAGAGGCGCACTAGTGGTTGCGGGCTTTGGTGTCCTTGTTAGCACGCCCACCTCCCACGCCGGAGACCCCAGTTTGAATCCCGCTCAGAGCGGGGCGAGTAGGACCGGTTACATTTGGTGCCATTACCCAGATGGAAGTGAGGTTTAGGGGGTGATTGTAACAAACGTAGAGACCAGTAAGAGCTGTGCATGTAAACCTCACACCCCTTGCCTCAAGAGGCATGCTAGCGACTGCGGTCTTTAGCGCTCTTGTTAGCGCCCGCCTCCCATGTCAGAGACCCCGTTTCGAATCCTACTTGGAGCAGGTTTAGACAGACAGAGTCTAAACACGCAATGGTTTCTGACAATGAAACATTTCATCACACAGGATTTTGAAAAAGCCCCGCAAAAATGTTGTACTCTAGCAGGTGGCACTCAACTCTCAGGATCCAGCCACACATCAACTCCACTGACAGGAGTAACTTTTTCTCCAAGAGCCAGCATGAAGCATGCTGAAAGAATGCAATGCATTAAGTTCACTTAAAGTCCCAGGAGACTCTGCTCATAGCGTAAAGTAGCACTGCGTTTGTGTGCGAGTATGAAAAGGACAAAACGTGAAGTGAAAAGTGTAAAGAAAGAAATGGTGGAAGCAAGAAAGGAAAGGAAAGGAGAAAAGAAGGAAATTAAGAAAGAAAAGTATGAAAGAAAGGGAAAATGAGAAAGGAAGGAAAGACGGGAAGGAAGACATGAAGAAGGAAATGATGGAAGAAAGGAAGGAGAACAAAAGAAAGAAGGGAAAAATGGAATGAAGAAGGATGGAGGAAGAGAAGACAAGAAAGAAAGGAAAAGTGAAGAAATAAAGAAGAAGAGATAGAAAGGAAGGAAGAAAGGAAAGAGTTAAGAAAGAAAAGAAGCTCTGCAAGGGGAAGTAGGGAATTGTGGACCGGAGGCTTGGGTGCGGATGCTGAGCACGACCAAACAACACCTCGAGACATCATTCACTTTATGAGATCTTGCAGATTTACGCTCTGAAAAAAATCTTGCCTGCGATATTACCATAATCAATCAACGTTAGGAGCTAACTGACAGCCCATCACAGAATTCAGAAGTGCTGGGAGATTTGTAGTCTTTTTGATCATCCACAAAATATCAATCCTGTGAACATTGAACTAACAAAGAATTCACAAAGGACAAGGCTGTATACAAAAGGGATTAACCTCAATAAAAGCCTTCCCTGTAAAAAGAGTAACAAAAAATGTGCTGATCTTACAACACGCCTATGTACACGTGGGATACATGCACAAATAATTCAAACTTAATGAACAGCCACACAGCAGAGGTCAATGTGCTACGGAGAAAGGAGTGATGGAGAAACAACACATTAAAGCGCTCATTCATAACAAGTATCCAAGGAGGGGCTGGGCAAACGAGGAGCGCGCAGGTTGGAGCGTTCGCTGGATCGCTTCATCTTTAATCGCTAGCTGAAATCTGCCTCTAACCTGATTACTACAAGCAGCTTCACACAAAGCCATCTCCATCTGTGCGCCTGCTTTATCTCTCGTGTCCCGTCAGCATCCAGGCAAAATTGCAAATGACCCTTCATCCTTTTCATTCAGTCTACACCCGTTTTCCTCCATACACCCGACGCGATCTCTTAAGCAGTACTCACATGCCATTGTCACCTCCATGTTTGGGAGCGCGGATCCACGCTGGTCCAACCCAGTGTAGCAGAGACGAACCCTGAACAAGTGCAGGGACGAAAGGATCGCCAGAAGGAAAATAAACAGTGGTGGCAGATGGTTCCTGGGTTGTTTGTGTGCGTGTGCTGCTAATGAAAACGGACCAAGCTTTAGCCAAAGGTTGATTTCTTCTGCCCATCAACACTCTGAAGTCTGAAAGCATCTCCAAGCAGCTCAGTCTATGTCCATTTCAGCGCTTAAGCCTGATTGGCCAGACGCCATGGCTGCTTCAGCCAATGGAGTTCTGGTAATATGGATCACGTGGATTGTATACTAGGGAGAGGGAGAGATTGGAAGGGGGAGGGGTGGGGGTTGTGCTATAGCTTAAATAGAGCCACTACATCACTACTACTGTGCTTGGATGCACCGAAGTGGCCATTTTAAAGTCAGGTGTCATAGCTGCCTTCGTCAGAGCTGATTGGGTGGAGAAGACAGCTGTTTATGAACCAAAACACACACGCACACAATAGCTGTTCTATGTTATTGTGAAGTGGGAGAGGGAGTAATTAGAATGTGGTTGCCATGGAAACAGGCAAACCATTGCCCGTCAGTTTTTTTTTAGCCCCCAAAGCATCGCTGAGAGGAGACCTGCCTCCTGCTTCTCGTCTCCACACACACACACACACACACACACACACACACAGATGGACAAACAATATTTACAGGATGTGACAGGCCTATCACGAAGAGAGAGATAGACAGTGGGGGAGGAGAAAAATAGCATGTGCGTTTAAAAATTAGATGGTTGTGTGTCTGTGAGAAGAGGTCCATCAATGCTGTATAGTTACAGTGAAGACTCATAATCATTTTAATGCATGTCTGACTGGACCCACCAAGACAATAATATGGAGGACATAATAAATAAAATCAGCTCACAATGCTACAAAAACATCCACAGATTCAGGGATGCCAGAACTTACATATAACCCAACCTTTAGCTTGCATTAAAAGCACATTTCTGATATAAAATGTGCTTTAAATGCTATAAAGTATGGCCTGAAGACAGTTGCATACATACATATATATTAAATTGTATTATCCCTGTACATTATTCCATCCTCACTATTTCACATAATATATATATATATATACATACATACATACACACACACACACACACACATTACACACACATACTGTGATACTGTGAAGCAGCTTTGATACAATCTGTATTGTGAAAAGCGCTATATAAATATATTTGACTTGACTTGACTTGACATACACACACACACACTGTATGTATATATTAGTGCTGTCAAACGATTAAAATATTTAATCCCGATTAATCGCATTAATGTCATAGTTAACTTGCGATTAATCGCAATTAATCGCACATTTTTATCTATTCTAAATGTCTCTTGATTTCTTTTTGTCCCATTATTTTTTCTCATTTTAATGCTCTTATCAAAGTGGATCGGCTTGCTTTGTGCAAATGTTGGCATACAGTGTTCAATTTCACACAAACATTCTCACTTGGAGCAAATAATCTCTCAATGTAACACTGTCCATCAATAAAAGGGTGAAAGAAATACTGACGAGGTACTGATATTGACGAGGGGGCGGAGAATTCGCATCAGCTGTGTGTGTGCTTGGCCATCATCAAGTGGTATTTCAGACTGGACATGCTGCGATCGCGATGATGATAGCTCAGTTCACAACGACAAAAACACACAGATCACTTTGGTCTTGTCAATGGAACAATTCGGCAACTTTTTAAAAGTAAACTTTCCATTCAGAATTTTATTGGCATCCATTTCGGCGTCTCGCGCTCATCATCCACTCAAAACTTAACATTAACCTACTATTTGGCCGGCTTGCAAGCCTAAACAAGTGTGTGCGGCTTCGTGCCTGTTGTTTTGTTTCCGGTCTAGCTAGATCCGCTTGCGCTTTGGTCGACGAAGCAACAAAACGTCCTTGCGCGGCGCAAGCCATTGAAATGAATGAGTTTCATAGCGCAGCGCAGCGCCGCGCATGCCAGTCCTGCTGTAAAAGCATGTGAAAAAAACTACAAAGTTTGCTAGGCCAAAAAGACCGTTATACATATACACACACTATATTGCCAAAAATATTGGGACACCCCTCCAAATCATTTAATTCAGGTGTTCCAATCATAACCAAGTGCAATGCAAAAAGTTGGATGCAGTGATGTAAAGCACACCGCCACTGGACTCTAGAGCAGGGGGAATGTGTTATCTGGAGTGACGAATCACGCTTCTCTGTTTGGCAATCCGATGGACGAGTCTGGGTTTGGTGGTTGCCAAGAGAATAGTACTTGCCTGACTGCATTGTGCCAAGTGTAAAGTTTGGTGGAGGGGGATTAATGGTGTAGGGCTGTTTTTCAGGGGTTGGCCTTGGCCCCTTAGTTCCAGTTAGTTCAGCATACCAAGACATTTTGGACAATTTCATGCTCCCAACTTTGTGGGAACAGTTTGGGGATGGCCCTTTCCTGTTCCAACATGACTGCGCACCAGTGCACAAAGAAGAACTAGTGGAAGAACTAGACTGGCCTGCACAGAGTCCTGACCTCAACCTGATAGAACATCTTTGGGATCAATTAGAGCGGAGACTGCGAGCCAGGCCTTCTCGTCCAACATCAGTGCCTGACCTCACAAATGCGCTTCTAGAAAAATGGTCAAAAAATCCCATAAACACACTCCTAAACCTTGTGGAAAGCCTTCCCTATTTTAGCTGCAAAGGGTGGGCCAACTCCATATTAAACCCAAGTTCATGTGCACGTAAAGGCAGACGTCACAAAACGTTTGGCTATATATATATATATATATATATAAAATAATTGAATACAAAAATAAAAGAAGAGCAAAATAATGCAAGAAGACCATGCTTTAAGAGCTTATTGAGCTTAAGGGAGACCAAAAAAAAAAAAAAGAGACTTTACCTCCCTTTGAACCTTACAGATTTTTTTTACTTGCCTCCTCTGAGAAAACATGTTGGAAACATATATTAAACTGGAGCAAAGAGGTGTAATAAAGTTTATACTACTTTATTAAAGTAACGATTCTATAGTAGTAGAGTTAAAGGGATACTCCACCGTTTTTTCATATAAAACTATGTTATTCCCTTAAATGAGACAAGTTGATGCATACCTCTCTCGTTTCAGTGCGTGCACTAAATCGCTCTGTCTAGCACTTTGACTCGGCACATATATATATATGGACTCGGCGCAGTAATATCATCACTCCGGAGAGGGAGAGGGGATTTTTCACGAGTGATGATATTACTGCGCCGAGTCGAAGTGCTCCCAAGCACTTGCCATACATATGGCGGTATTCCGCCATACATTATAGTTATCCACTTTACACGCTAAGAAAAGCGCAACTTTTTATTTTGTGTCACCATTCTTGGTCGAGTTACACTACTCGTGTAACTGTATTTAAATAGGGAAAACGTGGAGGTGTTTGGTCGCTTCTCTGCTTGGATCCTAATGAATGAACTGGGCAAAGCTAAGTGCTAACAAAGTTTCGCCGCAAGACAGAGCGATTTAGTGCACACACTGAGACGAGAGAGGTATGCATCAACTCGTCTTAGTTAAGGGAATAACATAGTTTAATCTGAAAAAACAGTGGAGTATCCCTTTAAACTTAACGAGTTATTTATATATTATGGAGGGATACAAGACCAACATGTAATTAACAACTGTCTCAAACTTTTAAGGCACTATAATACTTTTAACTTTGGTATTGTTTTAAAATTAGTGTACTTAAGTAGGCGACATCTGAACAATGAAGCCGAGCGTTATTCCTCTAAGTCTGTATTAAGCTCCCACAAAGGTGGGCGGAGAGGTGGGTCTAATCTTCTTCAGTTCAATCAGGATTGTGTCCACACACGACAAGTAAACACAGCCCAGGGATGTTGAGACTTAGGTGTTAGACTAATTTTGTTCTGTGAAAAGAAAAAGGATTAACTATCGAACTCCTACTGGCATAACTTCATATTTAGTGGTAGAAATCACATGCAGTCGTTCTGCTGATGACGTGATGGTCTTATTATTCAATACATCTCAGAATTGATGGTTATGTGGATTTTTATTTGGAGGGAACACAGGCAAGAATCACAGGCCACTCATGCAAAAGTCATTCTATGAAACAACAGCTTGATAGGGCTAAAGTTTTGATTAGTGCATTTCACCACCTCAACCTTCTCACTACCATTAAAAGAACCTGACACAAATCAATCTACCGACAGCAATTTTTCATCCCTCCAGTAAAGTTTAAGATTTCCATGTGTGCACACTGTCAGACAACTGTCAGAAAAAAAGAATAGGGAGTTCTGATCTCCAGATTAAAAACCAGTTTTATCTCTATATTGAGAAAGCCTATTTATAATAAGGCAGGAATACAGATGAGGGGCAAAAGAGAGCAAGTTTTCTCAGATGTGCTGCTCATGTAAGAAAACAAAGGATGATGAATTTAATCACAGTGTCCAGGGAGACATGCTCCAGGGAGATATTTTAAAAATGAGTTTTCATGTCCATGAATCTTAATTAAGCTAAAATATACAGCTTTACACAAGATGGTCTTTTATCCTATGCTATAAATCGGTTACAAGTTTGCTGTGTGATTATCATAATTACACAAACAACAGCCTAGCATATCTCAACCACCACTTTTACCAGAAAAAAAATCATCTCTGCCAAGAGCTTGAAACAACCATCATCCCCTGCAAAAGTCCTAGTAGTGTGAAGAAGGGATAGACTAAATATCTGATAAAGAGCATGATTGGCTGATAAACTACTTTAAAATCTATTGACAGACCTGCCAATGCACATGGAATAGAACATTTTCTATTTTTTTTCTTTCTTTTTTTCTTCAATTTTGAGTAAATAATAATCGTAATATAATTCTACATTTAAATTCAAATTGCATGTTAACCCCCTGGGGTCTGAGGTGTTTTTGGGGTCCTTGAGATGTTCTGACATGCTGTGACATTTGTGTTTTTTCTGAAATATATATATGAAGAGTTCAGATGCAAAAGCCTCTAAGTGCCATTTGAAATTTTCTTCTAGAATAATAATTTTTATCAAGCTTGTATATTTAAGTTCAGTAATTTCACTTAAATGGCAATGAAGATTACCTAATAATTGTCATTTAAGTGAAATTACTGAACTTAAAATGTAAAAGCTTGATAAAAATTATCATTCTAGAAGAAAATTGGCACAAGAGGCTTTTGCATCTGAACTCTTCATATAATCAAAATATAAATGAAAGTCAAAAACCCATTTTTAGTCATACCTGGAAACAAATCCTGGTCAAATAGGTTATATGGGTCATTGTATAGATTCTAGAATTGGTTCAAAGTTAGAGTTTGAAACATCTTGAAAATATTTTTTTTCCCATATAAAGTAGGCTATTATAAGCTTGCATTGGATAACAGTTGATTAGTTTATTTTTTACAAAACATAGGCTACTATATATTTAACATATGAGCAGAAACTGTCTAACTAAAGCTTATTTGATGTCTATTTTATAGTAAAAACTTTCTAATCTATTTCGTCTGTAACAGTAGGCTATGCATCTGTGCGTTCGTTTGTTCACACACCCAGACACCCGATTCATATTTAAACAGTCTTTTTGGTTTTACAGATACTATTCTATATTGCGATTAGAACAAATCTCAGTAGTCTTACTAATGTAGGAGCGAGAGTGAATGAACGCACAGCGCGCGCGTCTGTGAATTCGTCCATTCATTCGCACACAGACACGCATTTAAAATTTAAACAGTCTTTGTGCAGTTTACAGACACTATTCAATAACACGATTAGAACAAAGCACTTAAGAATAAATGACTTACTACATCAGCTGAATCCGTGCTCCTCGAATGAAACAGGTAACTGAGTTAACTTTTCCAGGAATTATTCCTCAGTGCGCAGCAAGACGAGATAAAGGTTAGCGCGTTCTGATGTGGGCGTTTTCATGGCTTGCCTCAACATTAACGTTTGAATAGCGCCCGCTCTCAGTGGGCGTGGTCACATTAACACGTCATACGCTATAATTAGGTGAAAGGAAAAAGACCGACATCTCTCTCTTTTCATACAGATTACATCAACTGAGAATAGTTGCTTTTTTATATAAGTTACATTTAAAAGAAGAGAATTTCAGCTTCATAAAGAGAAATCTTTCGTGTCTCTGCGTCAAGTATTTATTGAGTTACAGTTCATTTTTCGGACGCGTTTCAGAAAGATTTTTGCGGAGACAGTGTGAGCTGAAAGCGCACCCTGTTTATTTTATTTATTTTACAAAAACACAAGGTTTTGATGTTAATAAGAGTGTACACAAAAAAAGAAGACATTTAACAGTATTGAATGATGTTTAACACTTATATGTAAGATCAAAATCAACAAAGTTTTTGAGTTTGTTTTGCACTGATAAGAAAAAAAGTGAGCAGATCACGCCGGCGTGATTGCCGACCCCAGAGGGTTAACAGTCAAATGCACAGTGTCAATTATGTTGTTCATGTTAATTAAACAATAAGGTACCTGAAAATCCATGATACTTAATTTGTATCTTTATTGTGAGTCTTTTACTATTTCTTTCTTGAATAATTACTTGAAAAATATTCATGTTTTCTTAACTAAATAATAACAGAAATCCTTAACCCATTGTTATAATTTAATTAATTTTAAAAAAAAATGAAATATTACTAACAAATTAAAGGGCTGAGTTCAGTAGCATACTGGATTTAGCTATGGTCTCGTAATTTTACTGATATTGTTATTGATTGCTGAAATTTTAGTATCATGACAACCCTAGCATCAGCCAATCAAAAACCCATTTTGGTTGACAACTAGAAGAGGGAGACTGATCTAGAATTAGACACAGGTGCAGGGTCTCAATCAAAAGGGCTTCTCTCACCTTATTGAAGTCTTCAGAAGTGGCTCTCATCTCTTTCCAGGTTTTGTTGAGTAGCTGGATACAGATGCAGAAGAACTCCTCAAATGAGCGGTCATGGGTGAAAAACATGGGGTGGAAGTCATGGCAGTTCTCGCTGGCTGTAAACAAACAATTGGGACAAAGTCAGCGTTTTGTTCATTGTCAAATGTTGCACCCCAATCCACCTGAGGAAAGTTGATTTATCAGGTAAAGCATCAATATCCATATCACATGACAAAGCAATGCCCTTTATTTAGGTTCATCTGCACTGGAGTCTCAAGAGAACTTCTGACTCTCCAACAGGGACTTTGAACATGAACTTTTAAGGAGGCTCACGTGTCTGCTTTCTTAGCCAGCTTCAGCCCTCACGTGGGCTTCTCATGCATTGATGAATCAGATATGGCTGGGAACGAATGGTGCTACATCACGACACATCTCTCTGAAAGAGCCTCTTGGCAGAGCAGACGATTATTTTCAAGCATTAGAAGCATACGCTTGGCTCTCAGGACACCTACACATTTGAAGTGACTGTGAATAGTTGGATAAAAATGGCCATTTTTATTGCTGTGTTTTCTTTCAATGCATTCCCCTGCCAACTAGTCAGTGGTCTTAATTCAGAAATTCAAAAAACCCTTTGAGATTGTCAAGAACCTCTTCCAATCCCCACAAAAAAAAAGAAAAAAGACCATCATCATTATGCTGTACTAGTGTTGCATTAAACTCCAGAGTTAGGGTCTTGATTTTGTGGCCTTGGTCTTGGGACCTCTCAAAATCACACAAACGTGGCCCTTCTCTGGATTTCATTACTTAGTTTCTTGGTCTGGTCTGGGTTTTAATATTGTAGTCTTTCTGACTAGTTTTTGCAGTGTGTTCTGCACCAATGGCACTAGTTGGTGAGAGAGAGATCACTCTTTTTTGTAAATTCACATTCCTAGCTATTCCGATTTCCTTTTTTGAAAGATGCATAGACTACTGCCATCTACTGTTATGGAGAGTTATTTCCTCTCATGTAGACGCAGAAGAATGGGCTATTTAGCTTGGGAGTAGTCTTTACAGTGTGCAGGGAGCAGGGACGCGAGGTGACAACAGTTGGCTTTCGTCACCGCCTTTCCAGTCGCAGGTCCGGATCTTCTCAACAGAACAGCTGAATCCCAAGTTCCTCTCCAAAAGACTGCCTAAAGACTCTTCTTTGAACACTTGACTTACAACTGTTAAGGCACTTACTCTTAAAACTTTCTTGTAAAGAACCCCTCTTCATTCTTTTTCTGTTGTCTCATGGTACCCCATACTTTTGTACTTGACTTTTGTACTATTGTACTATTATACTTTTGTACTATTACTTGACTTACAACTGTTAAGGCACTTACTCTTAAAACTTTCTTGTAAAGAACCCCTCTTCATTCTTTTTCTGTTGCCTCATGGTACCCCATACTTTTGTACTTTTCTGAGCAATTCTGAATTCTTATCTTCGCTTTTTTGTATCCTTTTTGTCTAAGTCACTTTGAATAAAAGCATTTGCTAAATTAATGCAAATCTGGGTCTCATTTTACAGTCAATAAATTCAGCATTTCTTTCTCAGTTCATGAAAATGCTTTTTGGACAGACGGGTCTCAAGGGGTCTAATCTTGGTCGGAGTCTCTGGGGTCTGATATTGGCCTGGGTCTTGGAGTTCTTGACTCCAACTAGCCTCTTACTAGGCTTACAAGCGCATAACACATTGCGTAACAGCAACATACAGATGCCATATAGATGGATGTGATGTTGGCTGATTACCCTCATAAGAACGATAAGAGAGAGACTTGCTCTTCATCTCAACCACTTCATAAATGATCCTCAAAGATTTCCTCCCGGGATATTACTAAAGCAGGATTATGGAATGAGAGTTATGTGATGATCTATCGTGTGAGATTAGTGCTTTATAAAAAAAGCCTGAATCAAATCAGAATGGCTGCGTGGGAAATTAAAGTCTGGGTGAGCGCTATAAGAACTGAAGGTGCCATTATTGTGTTTATAAACAGAAGCAGTCAAGGTGAAAATGAAACTGAGGCTTTCACCCTGAGGCAGCACACACCTATGTCAGCTACGCCACTTTAATACAAACACTACTCGAGTGGAATGGTGCTTTGAATGAGAGCCACCATTTGAGATTATCATTTAGGGGAATTGAAGTTTCAGAGAACCTGCCAAAGCCCCAGCAGAGGGCCAGTAATTGCATTGGCTTGGTCAAAATTGAAACTTCACAGCATAATGAATGATGCCTGAAGGCGCAATGGGGCTTTCATTGAGAGTGACGTCATCTGACCGGTCAATCTGAGGCTCAATCCACCAGACTACCCAAGCCACAGAGCCTGGTCCTTTGGGATGGCTCCAACTGATTAATTGTAATGGTTTCTTTCTCCTTCAGAAGTCAGAGGAGTTCAAGGGTGTGTTGAAAGGGAGGGCAGCACTATCAGCACCCACCTGCTAAGGAATGAAATGTCAGAGTCACTTTGGCTCTCGCCTAAGCCCTGAGTTCACAGGTTTGGGCAGTATTAACAGTCTGATGCAACTCTAAAAGTCTAGCTGGCAGTCACACTGAATGGGGGAATCATATTAATCCAGGATGTTCTCTCATATTGTAACTAAAGGATCCTCAAAGATCGTTCTGACCTTTTATCTTCAAAGCAGTGTGATTAACACAATCCTTTCCTATTTGTCCAGAAGTCAAGAGACTTTCTGCAAATAATATACACCATTATACACTAGGGGATCATTAGGGGTAAAAATATCTATACAATATTTTGAATTAATAACTATTATATTTTAACAACATTGAATTGAATTTCATTTAATTCTAACCAATGGCGCCACCAGGGTATTTTTGCGCTAACAAATTTTAGTAGCATCAGTTATGCATTTTATAAATAAGTCAAAATATTCTTTAGTAAAAGAAGACGGGGAATTATGTGTCGTGACGTGCTTTTTAAGTGCCAAACGGTTACAGTGTTTCAGCAGCTTTTTGATGTGTCTTTGCCACGTTTTGACAAGCAGGGATGCAAACAGCGCGCTTTTCGGCGCCTCCCGATTTTTTCACTTCAGTTTGGGTGACAAAGTCATCTGAAGTCATTCCATAGCTTAATGTGAGGGACAGAAGTCTATTTACATCATTAAAGTATACGGAAACTCGTTTTCCCTCCTCTGCGGCTGTCAATCATTCTCCATTCATATTCAAACAGCGCGCGCGCGTCTTGGATGCACGTTAAAACTCTCTCCAATATGATATATTCACATTATAATGCATTATCTGTAGATAAAAGGCTGTAGATTTGCATAAAATTACTTTATTTTGTTGGAGTTTGTTGCTGTTTTTAAACGACTCACTACCGTGTGCTTGCTAGATCACACACATCACAAGGACTATGAATCGGCATCAAACGCACTGGAATTCAAAACTGTGAAACAAAGGAACAAATCGCACTAGGATTTGTGCGCTCGACATTTCTTCGCTTTGTGACGTGAACTTTTAAATGCGCACTTATGCAGCGCAGCGCTGCACACTGTGACTCCATGTTGCTTTGAGCACATCATTCTGCACCCGCGATGCGCATACACGCTGTGTGCGCTCTGTTTTTCATGTTATCATGGGTTTGCGCACTGAAATATTATTAAAAGCCAATATATTTTGTTATACCTAGCCTGCTCAATACATTTAAAATAAGCATAATTTAATTGCATATTATTTCTTTGTAGTGTAGGCTATATATGCACTTCTGAATTCTTGACATTCATATATATAAAATTGTGAAATGTATGATTGCCTGATTGAATTTTATAAGAGAACTAATAGTAATTTGTTTTATTAACATATTTAGATTTTATAAAATTACTGTGCAGATTTTTTTCAAGAATTGCTTTTTCCTGCTGATTTATACACTCATTAAGTTTATTCAAAATTCATAATACATTTATGAAATATTTAAAGGTGTTAACTGTAATCTTACACTGCAAAATAATAACTTAAAAAGGATTAAATTCATCACAATTATGTAAGTATCTGGAAATTTGCCGCGGGGCGAGAGCCCTTATATATATCATATCTATATAATATATATCATTATATATAATATAATATATATTAGTAGGGCCCTACTAATATCATTAGTAAAATTAAATATAACACAATAAACCAAAGTATATCAGTAGGAGTTTCCTTAAGTCTTTCTGATAGTTTTCTACAGGCCGGTTTACTACAACAGTAGATTACAATTCTGAAATTATGGTTTATAGTTTTGGTGTGCCACCCCAAGATTTTAAGTGGCCCATCTGGCCACCCCTATGAAAAATTTCTGGAGGCGCCACTGATTTTAATGAAGCTTCAATGTGATTGGTCACATGGCATTTGCAAATCAGCAAAAATGACAGAATTTAGTCGCATACTTCCAGGGATCCTTCACCTGCCGAACAACAGCCCTTAAGATGCATGGAAATATTATAGACCTCCTTGTATACATTATGTCCACACTCAAAAGCATGATTACATCATATAACATCATTACATCATATTAGTCAGTTTCTCATGACTGACATAACAGAGGAGGCAGAGATATTATGTGCACGGTGTGAGTATTAACATGGGCTTTATGCTCTCCGGCTAACAACCACAGCACAGCGCAAAGCTGCAGTGTAAATAGCTTACAATTCAACATGTCAACTGGTCAGTTGGGTAAGCAGAAGGGCTGTCAGAAAAGTGTTAAAACCTGTTTCCTGACCTTAATCCGTCAGCACAGTCACATCTGACCTCCTGTACTCCCTCCATGAGCCAGCTATGAATCAGCATCATACAGCATTCAATGCAGAAGAAGTTATGATTCCTCATAGAATCCTTCAACATTTGATGTCAGTGCATGATAGTGGTGTGAATCGTCACTGGTCTCACAATTCAATTAGATGACAATTATTAGAGCTGTGTTGAAAAAAATCAATTCACCAATTCTGAATCGATTTTCATATAAATTTCTAAAGATCGATCCGTAACTCAGAGGATCGATTTAATAATAGGCTTACATTTTCCCTCTGAACTTTAACTTGCTGCGACTGGGAGATCCCTATGCGCATTGAAAGGCTTTCACTCAGCGCGTACATTGTTACGACAACGGACTTTGAGTGAGTCACTAAACCGTTCATTCAACGAACACGTTCAGAAAAGCTGATTCATTAAAAGAGATAATGAAACAAGGTGTTAATTATTTTTAACTTTGAGTTCCACTTTCCAAGGCTCAGCTAAGCAGCAATGCGTCACATGGGTAACGCTGAAGCTGATGCTTCATTTATTAAAGACCAATATGGCATTGATTCAATGCGTGACTCGCTGAGTTTATTTCCCCACGGCTTCCTCGCGCTGTGGGAAGCTGACCAGCGCTGCTGCTGACGCGCATTTCCGTGACGTGAACGTTAAAAGGACTATACGACAAATATTTCGCTTTCCTTTTACACGGCAACCTTTCCACGAATATGACTTCAAAGACAGACGCAGGTAATCGCACGCGATCTGCCGATCTCTCTCATTCACTGTCTGTGGGAAGCCTCTGTAGGCTACAAATCACCATGATAAACAGTCTTGTTATCATTATGAACTTGTTCAACATTCAATACACATGCATGAAGTTCAAAACAAGAAGGGTATAGCCTTATAAAAAAACGTGAATATTGCGGCGGTTACTTGCAATCCTCTGCGGTTGACTTGTCAGTGTGTGGCACTGTAAACCCTAATGTTGTCTTTACTTAAACAATCAAGTGTACTTGACTAAACATTACTTTAAATTTAGCATTTTGGCCCTGTCACTCAAAAATATAAGTTCAAATAACTTATTTACCTTCAAAATACATAAACTCAAGATTTCAAGTGCTGTGAGCTCAAAATCATGATTAATCCTTACAAAAGGTCATTTTCACAAATGTTTTCTTGACTGTGAAATGAATACATCCATACATGCTTTCTTCAACTGCAAGGTGTCATTCTTATTTTACCAGAAAACAAATGGCTTTCATTACATAATTATTGATCGTAATGGAAATAAACTGATTTTTATCTTTAAATCTGATACTTTAAACTTGATAAATAAACTTTAATAAGTGTTTTTGTAATACAGTACATCCCCAGTGTTAAATCTACACTGCTCAGTGTTTATATGAGTCCACACTCAAGAGTGTTATAAGTAACACTGAACCAGTGTTAAAGTTAATGAGATAATTAAGTGATTAATTGAGTGATGATTGAGCATCATTTGTACAAGTTCTGAAAGTTAACACTGAAAACACTAATAAGTTGATTGAACTCAATTGATTTGAGTAAACTCGTTCCCTCAATTTAATTGAGTAATGGGGTCTCCCAAAACGTGCATATTTAAGTGTACTTAACTTGGTGCTTATGTAGACTTGACTTAAATTGTTTAGTTCACCAAACTTGACGATTATTTAATGTACTTAAATATACAAGTACACTTGAAATCAACACTAAGTTAAGTGAACTTTATTGTTTAAGTACACAGCAAAATCCCCCGTGTTAAATTAACACTGCTCAGTGTTTATATCAGTCCACACTCAAGAGTGTTATAAGTACCACTGAAGCAGTGTTAAAGTTAATGAGATAATTAAGTGAATAATTGAGTGATGATTGAGCATTATTGATGTTACCTAATGTTAACAAGCATTCACAATTAATTTCACAATCTTTCGACCTGAATTCTAAACTCATTTAAAGCCCAATTTCTGAATTAGATTTATGTTATTAATTTTAGCAACACTGTCCTTGTAAACATTACATTTTCAACGATTACATCATAATGCAAACAATTTCTTTAAAGTTGTTCTTATACATATTACTGTATATTATTTTTAGACACACAGACATCAAGATTTAGCGTATGAATCTCAGCAATGGTGATAAACAGATCACCTCTGAACATAAGCTCATTATTTATTCATGCAGCAATGCATGATGGGAGCCATGAATGAGTTTTGATTGGTGGCACCCAGAATGCACTGCAACATGCTTTATGTCACCATTGTTGAGATTCACAGGCTGATTCTTGATCTCTATGTGTCTAAAATAATATGATATACATATTTTTTATGATAGCAACCTTAAAAGTGAATATTTGGATTAAAATTTAAATGTTACAAATATTATATAAAATATAAACAGTGCTGCTATAATGATTCAGCTTTTTATGACTACAAAGATTCAATTCTAATAATTGTGAAATTATGATTATGTTAAAACACAATCACCACCATCAGATGACCTTTTCTAATTGTTCATCTGGTTTCAACTGAGAAACAGCCGTCAAACAAAATATGAAGTTAACGAGTTAAGGGTCAAGAGCCCAACTAAACAAACACTGATCACCACAACGGTGACTTAAAAATTATGGTTTTCTCCTTCAGTGATTCTGCTTGTTATCATCAGGTGTCTTCATTAATGCTCAATCATCATTCAATTAATCACTTAATTATCTCATTAACTTTAACACGGCTTCAGTGTTACAGTCTACATAAGCACTAAGTTAAGTACACTTAAATATGCACGTTTTGGGAGACCCCATTACTCAATTAAATTGAGGGAACAAGTTTACTCAAATCAATTGAGTTCAATCAACTTATTAGGGTTTTCAGTGTACAAGATTGCGGATATCGCGTCAGCCCTACTACTGCTGCTGATATACTGCGTCCTCTGTCGTCTACACCAGTGCAAGTTTGTGAAAGCAGTTGTATCAACACTCTGGAAGGGGGATTGTTCTTTACAACCATCCATACTCAGTTGAATGTCTATAATAATAGTATCAATATGTTGCATACAGTCCTTCAGGTAACAGCTGAAAAAAAATGTTTTTTTCAAAAACACAAATCTAAATCTCGAAGATCAGATCGGATTGAATCGAATCGAATCGAATGATGATAATCGACTCAAGATCTTGAGAATCGGAATCTAATCGATTCTTGAAATTTGAATCGAAACCCAGCCCTAACAATTATCATGTCAACGATTCGATTCAATTCCACTCGAAATCACGATGCATTGCAAAATATCCCTGCACATGAGAACAGAACTCCCTTTTTATTTTATGAACTCCTTTTTATTTGATCTGGTCCAAGAAAGTACACTTCCTGAATGTAGTAAAAAAAACTTAAGTCTGAACCTTTTTACAGTCTATGGTCTGAACACAGCCGACGACAGGAACATTTAGAACTAATAAACACAAGCATGAAACTGTCAAGTAATCCACTTAAGTTACAATAACGCTCACACCCACAGGCACAAGGCACACACACACACAGGCTACTCGCACGCACTCTGTAAATGTTAAAATAGTGGGTGCATTTTTTTTTTACTCGCTTTTGTGTTTTGCCTCCCTTCGTCTTTTTTACGCTAGCGTGACAAGCGCGTATGTGACTAATGACGTCAGAGGTAGGGCTGTCGCGATAACCGCAATATTGTAGTACCGCGCTTCTGACAAGTCAACCGCAGAGGATTGCACGTAACCGCAACAACCGCGATATTCACGTTTTTTTATAAGGCTATACCCTTCTTGTTTTGAACTTCATGCATGTGTATTGAATGTTGAACAAGTTCATAATGATAAAAAGACTGTTTATCTTGGTGATGTGTAGGAGAGAGATCGGCAGAGCGCGTGCGATTACCTGCGTCTGTCTTTGAAGTCGTGAAAAGGTTGCCGTGTCAAAGGAAAGCGAAATATTTGTCGTATCATCCTTTTAACGTTCACGTCACGGGTATTTCCCATAAATGCGCGTCAGCAGCAGCGCTGGTCAGCATCCCACAGCGCGAGGAAGCCGTGGGGAAATAAAATCAGAAAGTCACGCATTGAATCAATGCCATATTGGTCTCTAATTTAAGTGAAGCATCAGCTTCAGCGTTACCCATGCGACGCATTGCTGCTCAGCTGAGCCTTGAAAAGTGGAACTCAAAGTTAAAAAATAATTAACACTGTTTCATTACATCTCTTTTAATGAATCAGCTTTTTTGAATGTGTTCGTTGAATGAACGGTTTAATGACTCACCCTGTGACTCACTCAAAGTCCGTTGTCATAACAATATGCGCGCTGAGTGAAAGCCTTTCAATGCGCATATAGACGCTGTTTAGTTTCGGTAACATTGGTTACTGAAAATGTCCTCGTTTTTGTCCACATCGTAAACTATTTATATAGCAACAAATACATATAAATGAAATAAATAAATGGCGGTAATACCGCATATCGCGTTATTGAGCCACTCAACATTACCGCAAGGGAAATTCCATAACCGCGACAGCCCTAGTCAGAGGAACATCAGTAGGCTATAATCGATTATGGTCTATTACTGCATCGATGCAGAATCGTTCACATCCGCATCGCGATGCATCGTAGAAACTAGGGCTGCACAATTAATCGCACTGAAACCGCACGCGATTTGGCAAAGGCTGCGATTATTTTATGCGCAGCTTGTCAAGTGCAGTGCGGCTGATCGGTAGTAAATGCTGCTCCATCTGAACACCAGAGGGCGCTCTCGTGCAGACATACCAAATATGCCCCGCTACAGAAGTAGAAAACGCCCGTCATTCCAGGAAATTCCGATCGCTATAGCTGAATAAACAGGAGATTGAAATGCTTTAATTGATTAAACATGACCAATAAACACACAACTGCCTTATTCTGTGTAAGATGCCACATCATCTCACAGAAGAATGCTCAACTGTCGTTATGAAGTGAGTTTAGAGTAAAAGCATATTATTAAATGTTGTCTTTTGTTGGACAAGAGGTTAAATGCTTCTCATGTTTGGAAAGCTGTTTGACGCGTGTAGCTTTTTCAAATGCACGTTAAAAGTGATTCAAACTCACAGTGCTTTCAGATTGAGCAGCGTTTACAGAGCCATACATCAATGACAAGCTGCGCATACAAAATAAATCGCAGCCTATGCGATTTCAAAATCGCGATAAGCCATCTCGATTTAAGTGCGATTACATGGAAATTGCTAATTAATCGTGCAGCCCTAGTAGAAACGATTCATTTCAACACCCCTAGTGCATGATAGGCCTGCCGATTGATTTTACAATTGGCTTTACAAAACTAACTTTAGAATCAATATATTGTTACTTTTAATTCCTATCATTGAATATAATCACATCAATCCCAACAGTACGTGCAGGCTTTTCAAGACTCAACACATGGAAGACTAACTGCAACAAACTCTTCATGATAACGATTCGACTTCTACGTGTGTATTGCATTGCTTATAGAGTAAGTGATGCAATGGTGTGGCAATCTGCTGATCCCTCAAGGCAAATGACGAGCCATAGTATGCAGAAGTGAATCATCTTCGGCAGGCCAACAAAACGGACAAGACGTGTTCTGCACTCTGTATAAATCACTGCTGTGGAGGACACATGCAGCCAACAAGTAGTTGCATGAGGTAGACTGAACTCTGAGCAGTTTGATGATTGAACAATGGTTCATCTTTGAGAATCTGGAGGTCATCACTAAGAGCTACCACAACTTGAGCTAGAAAGCCTAATCCTCTAGAGTACAGGCTCTGCAGAGACTTGTCTGGGTGGTCTTTAATGAAGACATATGATCTTCCCACGTACTGGGAATCCGCCCAGGAATTTTACCCATATGTCCATACACAGAGGTCATAGGATTAGGACTGGCAGATGCCTTGGCCACCCCTGCACCTCTCCAAATCAGACATGATCATCTCACTTCTTGATGTTCTGCCACAGATAATTATGGAAGACAAGATGCATCTTAGGGGAAGAAAACAACGAACAAACTAAACAAGCGAGTACAAAGCTGAAAGCCGCAAGCATGATATTCAAACATCACACAGCGAACAATGAGATGTCAAGATGAGATGACAGCTGCGAGAGGTCATCTTCAAGGCAAAAGCTGTGATGAACTGACGAATGCACAGTGATAGATGCCACCCTGGCTCTTCAATGCAGAGGGAACACTCTTCAAGACATGGAGAATGAAATAATCATTGCCATTAGACAAAGTACACCCTGTGACATCTCCAGAGGGAAATTAAGTCCAAAACAATCTGGAAAGCTATACTAGGCCAAAAAGAAACTATCAAATGACTTCTGAAGACTTTACTTTTAACCCTGTAACGCCGGACATATGGAATAGTAGTCCGAATTTTTTGTTTTTGTTTTGAAATGACAGTTTATTGAACCTTTAGACAAAATATTTTAATTCTAATTTCATGTGTTTTTTGTTGTTGTATCATTTCTGATATACCAGGCTTTTATGTCTCATACAGCATAAGTTAAGATTATATGGAGCTTGTACTCTAGGAGGAAAAAACACCCTAATTTTTAAGGCCCTAACTAAGCAAAAATATACAATTTGGTGCTGTTGCTGATATGCATATGACCAAAAAGTAAGATGAAATCAATTCTGATAGTTTGTAATGTATATTAATGAGATTTTTATAACAGTATAGCAGACTACTTGCATTAAATGCATATAAATATCACTTGTCTCTCTAGATTTCCCAATAATATGTCTTAGTAAGATGAAATTTAAAAGCTTAGTTTAATGATCAAAACTATGTACCGTAGTTTTTATTGTGCGGTAGTTTTTATTTGTACAGTAATTCAATGTACAAATAAACATTCCCCAAAAGCCTAATGTATCACATTTTAACATGATTTTTCTAAAAGTGGATGTATGGATAGTCAAGTATAACAAAGTTGCTTCAGTCCAGTAAGTGCTCATCTTGAACTATTACTAACAATATAAAAGTTATTCTTATGTTTACTTTATAAAAATCAGTAAAGAATGCACAGAACAAAAAGCTTGCTAAAAAGTATTAACTATCAATCAAAAATACATTCTTAAAAATTTCTCTTTTTGTGTACAAGGTCAGTTATAAAGTTTTGGAATAAATGAGGGTCAGTGAATGATGACAATTTACATTAAGTGTATAATTTTAATCATTGTTAAGAAAATGTTGGCTTTAAGCAGAAGAACTGAGGCAGGAGAATTGAGGGAGATCAAGAAGTTTTACTTGGGGCTTTTGAGGTTTGAGGTTTGCCAACATGATGTAAACAACTGACGACGCATGGCAGATAAGACCGCTCCAATCTGTTCACTTGTCTCATACTCAAACATCTATCCACAAACTTTCATAAACACTTCAACCCACAAACTATAATACACGTCAACAAATTATAATACACGCATGTCAATCCACTATCATAAATGCTCGTCAATCCACAAACTCATACATGCACGCATACACTAATACACAGACTATTGATTTCCTGTGTGGAGTGTGGTGAAATAGATGCTAGTCATGTTTATCTACATACACCACAGGATCTATTCTGCTATGTAATATAAACACAGCAGATGTTCTCCTGGACCTGCACCTCTGTGTTTGAATGTGGGTTAGTTGCTGACAGCAGCTGCATCTGTTCACTCATCTATTTTGCATGAGAAAACTTGACCACACCAATGGCACAGCTGTTTTATCTTTCTTTTTTATCCATTATTATCCATTCATTCTATCCTGAAAAGACCTCCCAGCAGTCTGACATTACAGTGTTCAGAAATTAACCATCCAACTGTCGTCTCTAAGATTGGAAAACTTTAAGCTTAACTTCTACAGGGAATCTACAGAAATAATGCAGGGGGTTAACCTATTATTGCTGGATTTAAATCAAAATGAGTTCAATACAAATAGTTAGGCTAAACAAGTATGACTTTATATACATTTAGAAAAATGTGATTTTTTAAAGGTATTTTAAAAATTGTGCATGTGAGAGTGTGATATGTGGTTCAGGTATTCCCTACATTTAGTCAAGGTCAAAGATTTCTAGTATTACTATCCTTGTGGAACAAAATGTAGGGAATACCTGAACCACATATCACACTCATGTTTTGGTCCCAATGAAGAAAACTGCTTATTCAAAAAACATAATTTAGTCTGATTTATATGTAAAAATGCAGAAAGTTTTCTGTGAGGGTTGAGTTTATGGGTATAGGGTTAGGCTATAAAATATAAAGTTTGTACAGCATAAAAATCATTGTGTCATTTTTTTTTTTTTCGATTCAATGAAAGGCTATGGGGCACAATGTTGTTTTGGACCCCACATTTTTCAAATAATCTTCTTTTGTGTTCCATTAAACAATAAATATAATATAGGTTTAAAACGCGATGAAAGTGAAAAAAAGAATGAAAGAATAACATTTTTGGATTAACTATGCTTTTAAGTTAACTTAATAAGAATATTCATTTTAAAAGCTAAATGTTTTTCATTGTCCCTTCCACATTACAATGTACTAATTTAAGTTCAAATGCACATCATTGATATTCTAATGGCTCTGCGATGTAAACATCAAAACCAAGTATGTAAATGCACTGATATGGTACTATACACATTATTATAGGCCAGGCTTACAAAGTAACACCCAACACAATGGGTTCTCTGCACCAGCTCTCAATTCACAAAGTGGTCTTCGGCCTCAAAAAGATCCAAGACCCCTGTTTTTAACTATTCTTGACTTCAACTGGATAACATACTGCATGCAAATGGTTCTTTTGAACCTCTTTGAGCTGCTAATGGGACCTTATAATATGAATCAGCCGCAGGGATCACTTCAAAGGCAGTGTACATTTCTATTTAACTCAACTTAGCTCTCTAGTGTCCATCGTTCACTCCATGTAATTGCCCACACTGCGTGTATTTTTGTCAGCATTTGTGCATTGTGCCATGAGCGGTCTTATTACCGCGTGCAGCTGAAGTTAAACTGAAGTACTCCAATAGCACAGCCTGTCAAAAATACCAACATCCAGATCCACTAACTTCTGAACAGAGGAGAAAAAAGAGCCTCAGTGAATACTGAAGCAGAAGATGTTCCTAGGAGAACATTTCCAAATAAACAAATACACTTCAGTGGTTAACAAGAGATGCAGGAGCTCCATGTCAATATGCAGAAAGGAGCACTTTTTTTACCCATTGTATATTTTCTTCCACTGTATTTTGGTAGCAACTAGAGCTGAACAGAAGAGCGGTCTGGTTTCATCCACAGACTTAAAGTTGATCCCTCAGGCATTACACAGGGTTGCCCAGGCATGGCACCATGTGCCCATCTTAAAAGCGTGCCATATCTCAGTAGGGGGCTCATGATTGAGCAGCAGGGATGTCAAGAACATCATCTTGGAGGTGTGAGATAATACGGAGAGTTACAGACAAGCCTATTCCTGATGCTGTTAACCCACTCTTTATCTGCAGGGAGCTGAGGATCACTGATGCTTGTGGCTGTATTAATAAAATCAAACGCAGGTGATCTGACTGTGACATGCTCATTGTGATAGTTTTACAAATCATAATAGAAAGTTGAATTTGCAATCCATCCCTGAAGGCACACGTGTGGTCCAGACATATACAGTATTTGATGTGCGCAATAAATAGAATAAAATGGGGGGCGTGGATGTATCATGGGTTCCACAAAATTAGCACAACTGTTTTCAACATTGATAATAAATGGCAGCTAAAAATTCAGCTTTTTAAAAAATATTTTAAAAGTAGAAACCAGTTATTTTAAATTACAATACTATTTCGCAATATTACTGGTTTTCTTTTCTTTTTTTTGTGTTTTCAATCAAATAAATGTAGCCTCAGTGAACACACAAAAAAAATCCTACCGAGCCCAAACTTTTTATTTAAACGTATATTTGATAGTATTTTTTTTGATGATGTATATAGATTATAAAATAATCTAAGAATCATTATTATTATTCCTCATTAGGAGTTTGGTCCATTTTTTACATTTCAAATTCAACTTACTTTGGCTTTAGATAAATGTCCAATTAAATTTTTAGGGCCTTTGCTCAACATCAATATTGCTAAATCAACCCCAGTGAGATGTTAAAACAGCATTCACCAGACATTTTTGCTATGTTTATGGTTTACTGTAATTGGTATGTTAAATTGATTTTTGTAAGATGTCTATTGCCAAAATGATGAATGCCCTGTTTGCATATATTTACTATATAGTTTTCAATATTGTTACTATAGTTCAACTCTATAGTTATTCACAGTTCTGAGCTATCATTAGTATGTTAGTTCAGTCATAAGATGGAAACTCTCTTCACCCAGTAAAAGTACAATAACACCATAAATCCATAAGCAAGGACATTTCTGCCAGTAGCCATTTTGATTCTCCTCATAAATATTAGATACGGCTTTTTAAAGGCTGAAATAGGAAGCCATTGCATGGCGTCTGACCACCGCAGATTCCATTAAAGCTTTTGCAGGAAAAACATGGACAGCTATAAAACTTTCAACATTCTCTGAGAGGAGGTGAAGCAGGGACACCTGGATTCCTGATAAATAATTCATGACTGCTGAAGGAAGTGCCGGTCGAACAGAAACTCTTATACCACAGCTAGATAAAACATATTTAAATGTGATGTGGGAAATGCCACTTAAAAAATCTATCACCGGCAGGGTCAAATTGACAGGGTATTGAGAGATGGTTCAGGAAGAATTGTTTGCCCGCAACAGTGTACCGTGTCAGCATAATTGTTCGGAAATCATGATAGCCTAAAAGCTCAAACAAGTGTCGGGAAACTCTAATTAACATAAAATGAGCAATCATCTGCAACACCATTGGGGTCTCCAAAGCTTTCAAAGGTGTGACATGGCTTAAACCTCTTCCTGGATTGATGAGTGCACAAACTGACCCATCACTGCTGAAGATAGGACATCAAAGTGAGTCATATGCATCAAAATAAGCTATTTGTACTTCAAATGAGAAGAGTATGGCATTGCGGTTAAAGATATGCACCCTTTTAACGTTCACAAACATCAAAACAAGCCATTCTACACCTTTCACTGCCACGTCAACTCAAACATAGCATCTACCCTGTCTAAAGTCTGTAAGTGCACCATAAATCACTTTTAACAAAAGTATCTGCCAAATGGAAACTTACTAAAAGTGACTAAAAGACTAAAAGTCTTCTCCTAGTTAAAACCGCAGTGTCCTCCCACAGCCCTTGCTTTAAAAGACCTGCATTACTTTTTAAATGAGGAGTTACATTAAGCTTTCTCAGCAAGTTCAGTTAATTACGTTTCTGATGACAGGATGGTGGAGCAATCTCCACTGAGAATATACTTACCGTTCAATAATGCCCAAAAGCTGTCAGTGAGTGTGCTAATAACCTCTTTTCTGCTAACTTGAGTCAGAATACCAAATGGAGTTTTTAAACAATAAAATGCTCTGCTGGCTGCTCATTACTCTCTCAATATTGTGCTTAATAAATGTGATGGATCACTCCAACTGTGCCACATTAAATGGTGTGTGACTGAATATAGCAACGGATTTACAGTTCTTTGTGATTCCTCAGCCGCTCCAGAGAAGGATGAAAAGGAGACTCTTTGTCTTATACCGGCCCTGAGGTAGGATTTACGGATGTGGGGGCAGAAACTCTTATCCAAATAAAATATCACTAGAAAATAAATGTATTTACAGTGAGTGGATTTACGTTTTTATTTTCCATTAGAGACGCAAATTTCGTTCTCTATGCTTCTTCTTCCGCTTGAATGGTTTAAAACCACACCAAAAAGCGCACACATGAATCGATAAGCTGAATGCTCACCTCCATATATCATCTCTCTCTCTCTCTCTCTCTCTCTCTCTCTCTCTCTCTGTGCCACTTTCCATTACTCTTTCCTCTATGTGAAAGGTTAAAACAACCTAACAGAGTGTCCTGCTTTGAGTTTGAGTCATACTAGTCTCAATCCTTATGCATTAGCTCAGGTCAGACATCGTAAGTTGTTGCAGCCTCAACTTGAGACATAAAAGCAAGTCTTAAAAGCTCAGACACTGGAAGAGGGCAAACATTAGGCTCTTTACTTCATTAATTTATGAACTCCTCTACAATTATAAAGTCTAATGTTGCCTTTTATCTTCACTGCTTGCAAATGTTCAGTCTCAACATGTGCGGAATAAAGACAAAACAATGACAAAAATGATTCTTTCAATAAAGAAACTCAAAGACATCTGGCACATATCATTGGTAAATAAGAAGACACTTACGAAGTTCTCCGACTTTGAGAATCTCACACAGCATCTTCGTCAGTTCAATACTACTGCGCCCAAATGGACACTCGTGTTTATCCTCACGACTGCTGTTTTCCAGTACAATCTGTAACATACACACAGAATTAAAGGGCAACAATGTCAAAATTTTGTCTTTTAATCTGTTAAAGCAAAATGCTTTGTAGAAAAAACTACTGAACTGCATAAACTACTTTTTATTTGTTATCATAGCAGCGTCCGAAATTGCATACCGTCTTGAGTAGATACTACATTTGAATATGAACTTGCTTCGAGACAGTTAAAAAAGTACTTTCTATATACTATAAACGGGTATTATTAATGAAATGAATCAGTTGCGTCAGTTGCGTCGCTTCACAGGCATTCACAAATCCTCTCCTGTGGCCTCATGGGATAGTAAAGTGTCCATCAGCTGTGGGGGTGTTGATGGACTGATGCACTCGATCTACTCTGCCTATGTTTTGATCATCGTTCTGAATCCGATTTGGATGTAGTCTTTGACAAAAAAAGCGAATTTCTCAGCTTTTTGTTCAAAATGTTGCTTTTTTTTTCTCTCTCACTAAAAGTTACCCACATTTGATTGTTGATAAAAAAGAATGCATGTATTTTTTTTTTAAGTCTCTGTTCTTTCTTTTAATATATTGCATGTTCATTCATACAACTAAATATTCTGGGGGCAATGAAAATTTTGTGAAAATTTTCTAAAACACTGGCGCTGGCGGGGAAAGATTTAAAATAAGAAAAAGTATCAAACTAATATTTAATTTATTGGAAATTCACATTTATCCATTAATCCATCCATAACTACAAACCAACATTTGGTCAGAAAGATGCTAAACCCTACTGAGTAACAGGTTAAAGTAAGCTAATAGTAATAGTTTAGACTAAATTTGCAACCCAAGACACAATCTTGTTACTCATTCTGACACAGTTATTTTTATTTAATTTTATTTATACATTTTGACTATTTAAATGGATAATTCACCCCAAAAAAGTCTTATTTTTTCTTTATGTTGTTTTGGACCACACTGTCTAAGTACTGACAAAAAAAATCTTGAAAACAACTTTGTTTTGTTTGACAGAAGCAAGAAAGTCATACTGGTTAAGAACGACATGAGAGAGTACATTATTTAAATTTTGGGGTGAACTCCCTCTTTAATTTGGATGTTTATTTGCCGTTTATTGCTAGAAATAACAAAAATAACACCAAGCAAGTTTGTAAGCTGTATTTCAGTGTAGGAGGAGTTGTTGTCAGTCCCAGATCCTGTGATGAGGGGGGCTCACAAAAATTGTCTTTATACTGCTAAGTGTTTGGGCACTTACTGAGTACAGAGTGTATTTTAGGATTTATCAGGGTATCGCTTGAGTGTGAAAACAGCGATGAGCTGCAGAATCACAGCATGCCATTGCAGAGGGCAGTGAAGTGGAATAGTACAGTTAGAGTAATGTGAGGAGACAAGGAATGTCCTCATTCAACCCCAATTCACTTTCCTTACTGAGTCTATGAGTATGAATAGAGGGGTGGATGATGGATTTTGGAGGAGAAAGGGCTCGAAAGCACAAGTGCAATCAGTTGCGACTAAAAATATGGGTGCAAACTGTAAAATGCATTTAAGAGCACATGTGCGAATAAAAACATTCTAGAAGGTCCTTAAAAAACTAATTTATGATATTTAAGGTCATAAAAAGTATTAAATGTCTTGATTGGTATAGCAAAAATCTTAATGATCATTTTAATAGGTCTTAAATTTGTAAAATCTTAATGTAAATGCATGACTCAGGTCAGCAGTGGTGAGGTAACACTTTGCTTCAGAGGTGATAATTGAGCACTAGTCAGTTTATAAATAAAACAGATTAGAAATAAATATGCGTTTAAAATAAGAAAATTGTTTCCGCACCTATGTAAAGTTATCATGTCTTACCCTGATATAAGCATCCTGATGGTGCCTGGCGAAATAGAGCATGTTATCCAGAGCCAGCATCCCAGGAGGAATCTGAGTGAAGTCCACCGCAGGATTCACATGATTCTACACAAACACACACAAACACAAGCATGAGCGAGAGGAAACACACACTCTAGCCTTGACTCCATGACTCGCATCGTAATCACGCAGAGAGTCTCGTATTGCATTTTGAGTAGTTGAGTGGAGATAAGAGAAGTGTTACATTGGTTCCAGTCTGTGATTCAGAAACAGGCCTGTATATCCCCGGTGGATGACAAAGGCCCAGCAAGCTCTCTGCAAATGCTACGACTGCGATATCGGCCCCCTCTGCTCGATCGTCTACTTCAAAATAATCTGCGCTTTTCAGAAAATGTGAGATGGCTGGCTTTGAGGATGAGGGCTCTGTGGCTGCCTGACTGGATTTAGGGTTTGCCAATTATGCTGTGTTTGCTTTTGGATGGACCCTGGTGAGTCTGTGGCGCTGAATAGAGGAACCACAGAGTCAAAACATGGTTGATTACTCACAGACAGTGAAACAGAGACAGAGGGTACGTTTGGAAGGGCATTCTAACTTAGTAGATTTGCAGTTTGGAGTATGTGTACTGTGCATAAATGCCAATTTTTTCATGTATGGAATAAACAAGCAGTATGTAACCAGAACCAAATTCTGTATCCCACAATGCAATATTACATTTCAAATGCAATACCAATGTTTTTTGGCACCCTCTTCTTAAATCATTAGTTAATAGCACTTTAAATGAAGCAAAAGGAATAGCTAATCCCAAAATTATGATTTACAGTAATGTCATGTTGTTATAAACAAACTTTCTTTTTTTCCATGGAACACAAAAAGAAACATTTTGAACAACGTTCACACTGCTCTTTTCCATACAATGGAAGCGTTAAGAGACAGCGGGATGCCAAAAGTTCGGTAACGGGTCAGATTTGAAAAGAAGTCAGTTCTTCCCACCAAGACTGTATTTATTTGATCAAAAATATAGTAAAAACATTTATATTGTGAAATTTAAATAGCATACAGTATATAATGCACAGTATGGAGTATGCAAGACGCTAATATTCCATTCTGAACACAGTCAGCCAGAGGCAAAGTCCACTGGCAGCGCACAGTACTTAAAATCACGTCTGTGGCGAGGGCACTGGAGACCAATTTCCCATCCATCAACGTGACAATGCCCTGAGAGAGTTGGAACACAGCCCTCATTAGCAACACTGTTGCCGTAACACATTCTGCACAGCTCACTAACAGCAAACTCCATGCTTCTCCTAAAACGCTGTTAAAATTGTGTCTAGACCCACAGAGTTACCGGCCATTTGACATTGGTGGCAAGGGAAACGTTTGTTTGTGTGTGTGTGTGTGTGTGTGTGAGTGTGTAAGTAATCTGGAGGTGTTAACACTGCAGGAGGAGTTTAGGGAAGGTCTTATCTTCAGACAACACACGGCACTGTGAAATGGGTCTTAGTGAACCTCAGAAGTTTACCCGGGCTTAGGAGCACATGACAACTTCAGTCTTGCCCCCTTCAGGCTACTGACCGCAATATGCTTCTGCTTCATGGGCCTTTCCTGTTTCTACTCCTTTTCACACCTACCTTGGCCTCTCATTCTCCCTCTTTCCTGCTGCTTTGTTGCAGTGAAATGTGTCAAACTAATTTGATAAAAGAGCCCTGAATGTTCTGAGCTTAGACGAGCCTCAATGGATTCAGACAATCCTTTGAACTATGCAATCGTAGTGATGTTATTTGGGGACAAACAGCTTTAGCTAAACAATTCCAGGTCATTGTTCATGAATTTCTTCATGCAGCTATTTGATTGAGGCTTTATTCAATTTTTAGAGACTGCACCTAAATGAGACTTTCTCGCTTGCACCCACATACTGAAATGTATCTTCACCACAGAGTTTATTAAATGAGCGAGGACTACAATTAAAAACATTTAGATCTTTTTCCAGTTCTGTCAATTTAGAGCTAGCAAAGAGTATAACAATGCAATGTATGAAAACTTACAATAAAGCCCAGTTTTTTGTAGTCTCGCGTGTACATGGACTTGCGCTTCTCAATGCTGCCGCTGTTGTTGGGCTCGCACTCGACGTCAAAAGCAATCCTGCGCAGCTCGAAGATGATGTCCCTCTGAGCCTTCATAAACACAGGTATGAAACCATATTATTGCACAGCTCTCTAATAAAATAATAAATAAATCAAATCAATATGTAATGTCCATTTATTAATTTGGCAAGCAACTATATAATAAGCAGGGCTGAACATTGTCTGACTACATCTGTAAAAACTGTTCAGTGATAGAGTTTCACCTGGTCTTGAGGGTCCATCTTCGTCATCATGCGGTCCTCCAAAAGGTTAAAGGTCAAGACTTGTAGCACATAGAGCTGGTGTGCCATCTCATCATTTATGGGTTTGTTACTCCTGATCACATTCTGAAAAATGAGAAAGAGAGAGAAACAGAATGTTAGACAGATGGAGAACGTTTGACTGCTGTGGAGATGGTATCATGACTTTTCCAATGATTTATGATTAGGGTTAAAGTATAAATTATTACTATTATTGTTATTATTATCATAACTGCTAATACCTATACTACTTCTAAATACTATTTGTTACTTCTAAACAAATTACTACTTTACCAGTATGTTTTTGCATCAATTACAGGAAAACAGAACCAGAGAGAGATATTTATGTTCAGATTGGCATACTGTCATACTACTTGTACTATTTGTGTAGTATGCATACTGTGCACTTACACTGAGGATGATTGAGCGCAGCTGCTTCTGTGCTAGAATGTGAGCCATCTCCTACAATCAAACAAAACATTGAGTCACTTAAATCTCCCACATTCACACACACACACACACCTTCAATAACCTCTTTAAAAGGTATAGCTCTACAAAACAGCTCAGTCAAATATCAGTTAAATCACCTACAGAGGGTTCACCTTAACTAGAGAGCACTTACTGTTAGAGGACAATCAAGGATGTTCACATTGTCCTCATCAAACTACCATTACGAGCACAGCAAGGGGAGGAAATAATGAGAGAATGAGACAGAAAAAGAGAAGAGAAAAGAAGCGAGAGAAAAAGAAGAGGCATTTTGTTAGTAGCACAGAAATGAGAGGTCAGCAAAACAGACCTGGAGAAACTGTAAATTGACATTTAGGATATGAGGCAGTTACATGAGCCCGCTGTGACTCCTAAGTCACTCACTTACTTAAAGCTGCTGTAAGCAATTTTTTTTTGTACTACACATAAAATGTCCAACTGCCTGACAAATATTGCAAAAATAGGTGTCCTGAGAAACCACACAGCACAGGGCTCTGTAAACAGGTACCATGTGTTAGCCAATCAGAACACTGGGAGACGCTGTCTGACTGTCTGTCAATCATTTTGCATGTTCAGGTTCTGCTAACGTCAGGACTTCGGCGTATCTTAGGAGAGTGGGCGTATGGTCGTAGAAATGAGGGGTGATCTAATTCAGTTTAAGGGAAGTTAGCAAGGTGGTTAGCATTGCTTACATCTTTAACTAATAACGTTTTATTTTTTCACAAAATATTTTTCCTTCACTTCAGTTAATCAAATTAAAAACTACATCACTGTGAGTACTGATTACAAAAAAGAAAAGTGGAGTATGCGTTCACATTAGCTTCACGGCCAAAAAAAGGTCCATTGTTTATTGTCAATAGTGTAGCAATGTATAAAAGCACAGATCACAAAGAAGTCACTTTCTGCAGCTCTCTGACAGTTAACGTGGCAAATTCGAGCGACAAGATCTTTGAGGCGAAATCTTTCCATCTCACACAAAATTTGTGATCGTGTGGATTCCTATTTAAATTACTGGATTTTACACATGAAAATACTCAGCATACTCAGTTGGCCATTAAGAATAACAGGCATTTAATAAGGGTGAAGGAAAGGAAAAGGAAATGATCTGAGGTGAAAAACTAACACACAAACGGTCACTCACACACATACAGGTACAAAATAACAAAATTATGCCAAATTAAGTGACATACTTGCATGACTACACAAACAGCGCCTCTTACACTTTGTCCAAACCGATTTCCCAATGTCTAGCAATTTTTATGTTTGCACTGAAACCAAAATGCTGCATGAAGTGACAGAATGTTAGCCAATCACAACATATTTGATGTTTAACATGCAGTGATGTGGAGTAAGCATTTGGACAAATGAGATGTCAGTGTGCGGAGCTATCCAAAATAATACCGAACGACGGACACAGTGTATCTAGTTCAGTCATGAACCACTAGAGGGCGCAGACTGAAAGGTTCTTTACATGCAATCTGCAAGCAATCGCATCATTAGCACATGGCCCAAGCTGGTGGGCCTCTGCTGATCTTGCAGCCAATGAGATTGCTTGCTCAACATTTAAATAGTCTGGTTCAGTGTTTGCTCCATCTCCACCTGCCTAGATCTACTACAGGGTGGTCTATTTATGCAGCAGCAGCATATCTTACATGCTCACAGAAACGTGTTTCTGTATCTATTAGCTGTAGCAAGTCCTGCTCTGCTGCAGCAATAATAATATCATCAGCAGAAGCATAGCAGATCTAGTCCGCCAAGACCAAATACATTAATATGTGCCATATTCAATAACATGCAATATTGAGAGTTGTCATGAAATAATGTTGTATGACACTATTGACTGTTGTGGCTTGTTAGAACAATAATTTAGACAAACATGGAAGACATTCGGGAGACATTTTCTCACGTCTTGCCTGACGAAGAAACTATCATTATTTAGTCTAGACAACAACAAACAAATGGAAAAAGCAGAAAATGGGTTTGTGTGTGCTGTACCTGTCTCTTCTCCTCAGGGGCTTTGAGGAACAACGCATTAATCACTGCGATAGTGTAAGTCTGAATGTCCTGATCTGTCCTGTTGCCAGAGAGAGAGAGAAAAAAAAAACGAAGAGAGCAACAATTAAAAGGGTTCACCAAAAATGATCATCATTTACAAAAAAAGCATACAGTAACGAAGGGTTGTAAAGCACCAAAATCTTGACGCCCAGATGTGCATATTCAAACTTGGCTGCATGCACTAATAATGGTGCATTTTTGTAATTTTTGGAGCCTGACAGTCATGCTTTCATTATATGGAGAAGAATAAATGACAAATGGGTAAGAATAAATGGATTAACTTTTTCTGTAAATAAACTGAATACAATGTGAGAACTACAATGCCAAAGAGATATCAATTATCCCTGCTCCATACCCTTGCAGATGAGGGATGAGCTGGCCAATGGTGATTTCTTGAGCCACCTTCTGGTAGAGATCTTGACTGTTGAGGACCATTGATTCCAGGATGGCTAGAGACCTCTGGAGTACAGCAGTGTCCATGGCAGATTTACACACATAACTGGCAATCTAAGGATGATGCGACAAGTTAAAAAGAATTGAATGCACAGAAATGCGGATTGTAAATTTTTAAAAGCTAGAATTCATTCAAAATAGAGCATGAACACAGTACGATTTAGTGTCTTATGACATTTTTAATAATCAAACACATTCAATTCAGCTAAAGCCCCAACTCAGTGACAAATTAGATTTACATTATAAAATAAATAAAATTCACATGTTTATGTATTATATTAATTGCACTTCTGGTTCCATTGTCCCGAAGTCAATGTGTTTTTTTTTTTTATTTGCTTTTGGTTAAATGCCTGAAATAAGATCACAAGCTCAAGATATTTTTACTTTTTATCCTACGACATAAAATACATAAGTTATACACCCTTGTGACTTTTAAATAATAATAATAATTTGTTACATTTATATAACGATTTTCTCGGCACATGGAAAAAAATGACATGGATTACACGGAATGGGGGAAATCTCCTCAAACACCACCAATGTGCAGCATCCACCTAGATGATGCGACGGCAGCCATTTTGTGGCAGAATGCCCACCACACACCAGCTTATTGGTGAAGAAGAGAGAGTGATGAAGCCAATCAGTATGGAGATGAGTAGAAGGCCATGATAATGGACAGAGCCCAAAGGGCAAATATGGCTAGGATGCCAGGGTTAAACCCCTACTGTATTTTCAAAGGACATCCTGGGATTTTTAACGACCACAGATAGTAAGGACCTCATTTAACGTCTCATCCGAAGGATAGAGATTTTTTGACAGCATAGTGTCCCCATGACTATATTGGGGCGTTAGGACCCACACAGACCACGCACCTTCTTGATGAAGGCCACAGAGAAGGTGTCCCAGGAGACAATGCCATGGTCCATGAGCTCCACGAAGGCCGTCAGTGTAAAGGAGAGCAGGTCACCAAAGCTATAAAAGACAAGACAACAGCCACTAGCCACGTCTCTACCGCTCACCTGCACTGACAGAACAGCTAAGCTTCAGCCTTACAGAGCGAGAGTGAGTGAGAAGAAGCTGGAGAACAGGAGGACATGGAGTCAGCCCAGCTGATGTCCCTGTCCTTCAGAAGAGCAGCCAATGCCAGAGCGTTTGGCAGCCGGAGCAGCAGCAGTGGAATTACACTGGCAGAAATGTTCAGTGGTATCATGCAGCAGTTTTTTTGGGACATTATAGTTATTATGAATGGACACACAATACAATATGATATTCTTCGAAGGAATATTGTAGGTTAAATACAACTTAAAGGGAAAGTTCATCCAGAAATGAACATTATGTCATTATTTGTTCTAAACCTGAATGAGTTTCTTACTTTTGTGGAACAGAGGATTTTTTTTATTTTTTTTTTTACTAGTATAGTATTTATTAATATTCTGAATTAACTTTCTTTTTCTTCATTGTTTATATATCTATATAGCTTTAATTTATGTTATTGCACTTTACGTCATTTTAGTACTGCAACTTTATTCCAGTTAGTTTCCAAAGCAACAATTCTTAAGCTTTTCCATCCTATAATTATCCTAGAAGTATATTTTACTTCAGCTTTATATCAGTTAACAAAAATGTTGTTTAATAGTTTTAGTAAACGATAGCATCACTGGTGAAACACAATTGTTTTTGTGTTTTATGTCCATAAAAAGTCATACAGGATTGGAACAACTTCCATAAACAGCACCTGTAGCATACTGTTGATTAACACAGACAAATATTTTGTAGAATTAATTTGAAGAAAGAAAAAAAACCGGACCTTTACTTGACAAACATACAGTCATACTACCACGTCACTGATGCTGTTGATAACAGCGTTATTTGTATTCAACCTCAAATATTCCTTTAAGTAATAAGACAGGGACTTAATTACTTCGTACTGTTCGTAGTTTTGAGTAAAAAAAAAAAAAAAAGAAAGACAGATTTTAAATCAATTATCGTCAAGCTAAAAACTAATTCTAATCCTCATTATGTGCTTCTCAATTGGAAGGCTGCGTCCTAGTAAGGCTGTATATCTCGGCTGACACGTCATCAAGCTCCGTCAAAGGAAGTCTCAATTTAAAGGATCTTTTGAAGGCAGCCTTCGTTTTGTGTCCTTCATTCAGCCTGTTTTGAAGGATGCATCAAGTGTATCCTACGCGTCCTTCAAATCACCCACAATCCTCTGCACACATTCCAATTCACAATGAAGAATTGGCAGAAAATGAATTGGCACTGAGCTTGTCCAATTTCACTACGCATTAAGGCAAAACATTTATTTTGGAGATAAAGACATCACATAGATGAATTATAAATTAAAGGTAAATTAATCACATAATGCTAAACTGTGCGTAATGTAAACCACTGGGAGACCACAGATGGTTGTCATTGCCTGTCGCTGCATTAATAGTTTTTTTAGAAAGTTTTTTACTCTAAAATATTTTTCAAATAAATATTTTAATTGTATTTTCCTGTTGTGACTCCAGGGGTGAAAACATTTATGCAATGTGCACTTACTAGACCATCTTACTCTAACTTTTAATGCTGAGGACTTTCGCCTACAAACCTCAGATGGACTGGACTAGGACGCAGCCTTCTGTTTGAGAAGCACCCTATGTGCCACAGCTTTTTTCACACATTTTTGGCTTTAAAGGAATAACACTGCCCCCTGTCGTCACAAATACCTCTGTTCATGCCTTTTCATTATTCCTTATAACGAAAATACAGGAGAAACAAAAAGTTACAAAAAAGCCAGCTTATGAGAGAAAAAAAAATAAAAATAAAAAAATCAAAAAACTTCAGGCTAAGAAATCTAAAGTAACAAAAACATAAATTGACATAACATTTTTAAAGTAACAGAACATAAAAGGCAGAAATGAAACAGGAATTGCTTAAAGGGTTAGTTCACCCAAAAATAAAAATGATCCCATAATTTACTCACACTCAAGCCATACTAGGTGTATATGACTTTCTTTTTTTCAGTCTTTTTTTTTCAAAAAAATATCCTGGCTCTTTCAAGCTTTATAATGGTAGTGAATATCAGTCAGATCAGTGGTCACTCTTCGGCCGGAACTCGACTCGCATACGGATGCCAGTGATTCTTTTTAAAGTTATAAATACGGATATTTTTCAAACAAGAACGCATCGCTTCGCTTGAGAAGGCCTTTATTAACCCACTGGAGCCATATGGATTATTTTTTATGATGGATGGATGTGCTTTTTGGGTTTCAAAATCTCAGTTACTATTCACTCCCATTATAAAGCTTGGATATGTTTTAATATATCTCTAATTGTGTTTGGCTGAAAGAAGAAAGTCATATACACCTAGGATGGCTTGAGGGTGAGTAAATTATGGGATCATTTTCATTTTGGGGTGAACTAACCCTTTAAGCAGCCTGCACTCAGCTTGGTGTTGAGTATTTATATAGCAGGGAGTTAATACAGCATAAGTTAGACCTCATAATAAAAAAAACATTAGTTTGAACAGCAATTCATAAATGCACCACTGGGAGCAGGAAGTATTTGCAGCTGGAATTGGGCAAACCCCTAAAAAGAAAAATTTCCACAGTGGCACTGAGGAATGATAAAATATCACAAGGGGATATTTCGTGTAGAGGGAAATAGTTTCTGGTTGTTTATGACATCATTTTAGAGCTATCTTGTCCAAAAGGATTTTGAGAAAAAAAGGCAGTGTTTTTGATCAAGTTTAAGAGGGATAGTTGATGTTACAATTATATGAAAATGTGAGCGTAGATTCTTGTCGATGAGTGGGGGAACACAAAAACAACAAAACAAGAAAACGTTTCCCAAAAGTGATGAGTGCAAAGCTTCCCCTAAAGCACCAATGTTGCCCAATACCACATGCAAAAGAAAGAAAGACAGCTGATTTGTTACATGGAAATAATAATCCAAACAAAAATGGTAGTGACTGCAGCAGTTGCCAAGTGTTCCCATCGCTTTGATTGGTTTTGAGCACTGAGGCCAGAGCCCGATCATGCAGAGACTCGGCCCGGAGATTAGAGGGTAAGTGACAGGGGGTGTTATCCAGCTCGAGGGGAGGGGCTTACCAGGGCTTCATTATCTTCTGTAGTTTCTGATACCGTCTGAAAAGATTTAAAAACTTTGACGTCAGGGAGACAGAAACACTTACATAGTCTGGGTCCAAATATTCCTTTATGAACCCATTATGACATTTACATTAGGAAAATCTGTGGGAAAACCCATTGTTATGGTTACACAAGGTTTAAAACAGAGTACAGTATATCTTAAACATCCAGTGCAGCATGGGTTGAGAGAAAAACATAGCTGAACATTTAAAAAACCTTTCTGAGAGACAAAGCATGCAAAGCAGAACTGTGGGAGAAGCACACTGCACACTGCCTACACACGCATTTAATGCACGACGTGTGCTTAACTCCCTGTGGTGGTTATGAGCAACTGTGAAGGATTACCAAAAGTATCCATTACAAATCATCATGCATTATATTGCATTTATTTATGACTCAAACGTGGCTCTTGTTTCCTCTCATGGTCCTGTCAGCAGGGCTATAATCCACAGATAGCCTATTACTCATCGTGTTTGATCGTTAAAGATGAGGCACGGTCCCTGTTTGCCGTGTCATTTCTTACCTGATGACTTGCACTGTACTTTTAAAACCCATTTTCAGAAAAAGGGTTGTTGATGCATTTCACGCAGAGTTGTCAACTATAAATATAAGCGCAGACGGTCTTGAAAATAAGTTCACGTGGACTGTTTGCCCCCTTGGAAGATCACGTCTGTGTCAACGCTCCAAAATACAAAACTGGTCAAAATACTGATACAATTATCACATTTGGTGGAAATAATGTTTAAAGGGTCTATAATTAGTTTAATATATTACATTTATGTTAGTGGTCACAACTAGGCGAAAACACAGAGCCTCATTTGTAAATGCTTATAAAATGACAGATTTCAAAGTACTGTTACAATAAGTGAAGCAAACTAAAATTAAAAATAAATGTATTGCTTTATTTAGCTTTTATTCATGGTTTATCATCTCTTTTTTTCCAAACAACTGGAATTGTTTAACCAAACAATTGTTAATATATGCATACACACACACACATATACATATATGATAAACCACTTAAAAGTAATAAATATTAATGCAATAAATACAATAAGTAATCCATTTCTTTTTAATTAGACTTGGCTTCACTAAATGTGAAGCTACAAACTTTGTTTTAAACTTTCTGTTGGATTTTATTGAGCAACTGTGCCAATTTTGATTATATGTACTTTCTTACGGGTTACAATTGTGACCAAAAATAAAATGAATACTTTCGACTTTTAAACCCTTTTTTTAATGCAGTTTGTTTCATTGGCCAATCCAAAGACTAATATACATATGTACACTTATCTGGGAATAATTTAGGATTAAATGGGTTAATAATGAACTGGTATAATAATAATCAACTGCCTATATGCGTGTCTGACAACTATAATAGTTTGATATCATCAACCTTCACTAATAGCAAAAGCATAAAGACATCTAAATCAATTTCTGAATTTATATTTCTCTGGCAATCAAAACAGTGGTACTACTCGTTTTAAATGCAAAACATTTTACAGAGCATAAAGTTACTTTCTTATTCTTTAACTATTATCAACTGTTCTGCTACTATGGCACATGACCAGTAGAGGGAGCCACTACACCACTAACTCTTCAACCGGCTGCATTCATGCCCCATGATGTAAGAGTACTCACTCTGTATCCTCAAGAGTGCCGTCATGCTTAAGTCTTTTGAATAATCATCGCCTGGTCAGCGGCTAACGGAAATCCACGGCAAGAATGTGAAATAGTGTGTACTTGTGTGCATGTGCGTGTCCACTTGGATTCTTAACGGTATGAAAGGACTGCATAGAAACCCACACATAGGCTCTTTGAGGTCAGGAGCTGTTGACACAGAGCTGCTTTATATAAAACATACCCATGGAAATCATTTCCATGGTCAGCTCTTCAGCGTACCGAAATGTTGAAACACCTCAGCTGGCGGCGCAGAGCTGCGATAAGTAAAAACGCAGCTATTGATTCAGTGAAATAAAACCAACATCCCCGCGGCAGCATAATTTCCCTTAACCGGCCGAGCACCAGAGGGAAATCACTTTTGCTCATGCCAGAAAATTAATGCATCGGGCAATTCAGATAAATCTTCTTCCACAACTACATGAAAACAGCCATTGGAATAGTATGACCTTGACAAATGGAGCAAGGACCGGCATAATTAGGTTAGCATGTAACGGAAAACAAAAGCACAAGCCTGTGAAGTTGACCAGCCGTAGAGGAGACATGCAGTTTGACAGACAACCGTGTCTTTTTTTTTTTTTTAAAGAAATTTCTTCCCTCTAGCTGTCTTGAAAGTGTATCTTCCTAGCCGCCTTTGTTTTTCTTTAGTACATTATTATTCCTTGACTCTGCCTCTAAGTGTGTTTCTCTAGTCCCAGTTTTCTCCCTCCATGTTTCTCTCTCTCCTAAGGCAGTTTGTGTCTGCTGGCAGAGCTCGGCCTCCCCATGGGACCGTCCGTATAGGAGTTGAAAAAGTGCCAGCTCAGCAGATAGTCTATCTCCGCTTTAACCTTCAACTGAGATGGTCAGGCCACACGGCTGCTTTATATCACAGAGGAGACTGGAGGAGGGAGTGAAATGTATACACTTCATTTATTATTAATAGACCACTGTCTGATATAAAAATTCTACAGTTTATTTGGATGATGCATCTCTGATGTGATTAAGTTGTGTTGCATTGGAAGGAACATTGTTTGTTTTCACTGTTCAGCTTCAAACAAAATACTACAAAGTGTCCTCAATCACAACATTTGCTCTCAAAGAGTCAAACACATCAAAGTGTGTGAAAACAACACCATACAACATGATGTGATCAAACACAACACCACACACTCTCAGACACAACATTGTGGCCTCAAACACAACACCACACAACAAAGTGTGATCAAACACAACACCACACACTCTCAGACACAACATTGTGGCCTCAAACACAAACACAACAACAACGTGCCCTCAGTGTTGTATTGTGTCAGAGAGCAAGTTGTTTTGTGTTTAAAGACTGTTGTTTTTGAGGGAACACTGTTGTGTTCGTATATATGATTAAAAGCACATTTTGTATTTGAGGGAACATTGTTATTTGTGTTGTGATTGAGGACACTGTTGTGTTGGGTTACAAGGCACATTTTGTGTTTTACGACATGTTGCGTTATGTTTGAAGGTGAGTCGCGGTGTTGTGTTTTAAGGCACTGTGTATTATCAATGCCAAATCATTGTGTTTTTGTTCTCATTGAGAATAATCTACTAGCTTTCACAAGTTTGGAGCCGGTATGTTTTTTGTTTTATTTTTTATAAGTCCCTTATGCTGACCAAGGCTACATTTATTTATAAAAATGCTAACAGCAATATTGTGAAATATTATTACAATTTAAAATAACTAACTTTTCTATTTGATTAGCTAATTTCTTATTTTCATTATGTTAAATCATTTGCTGCTTAGCGCTTAATATTTTTGTGGATGAGGATCAATTTTATGGAGAGTTCAAAACAACAGTAAAAACATTTATAATGTTACAAACTAGCCGAAATGTATAATTTTCCTGTTATCACTGTAAAGCTGCTTTAAAACAATCTGTATTGTATAAAGTAGCCTACTATTTAAAAAAAGGTGACTTGACTAAAAAAGATTTGTCACTTTTAATCAATTTAATGCATCCCTGCAGAATAAAACTATTATTCACTTTAACAAAAACATCTTACTGACCCCAAACTTTTATTTCAGTTTATTGGGATTTGAAGACTCCTATTGAACAACATCTCAGAATCTCACTGAGACATTTGAATGGGCATCATCACAGCGTACGGTGCAAGTCACTGGCCAAGTCTTTATTTGGGTTTTAATTTGCTTAAGCCCTGCTAAGGCAATAAACCAATGAGTGAATATCAAGAGCACTGTAATGAAAACAGAGAGACAGGAGGAAAGGCAGCCAGAGGAACAAAAACAGTTACTTACTCTGTGCCGCTCTCCACCATCTGTGTGAGCAGCGAGATGCCGTCAAGGTTGATAAACTCCTGAGCAAAGGTGATGTCTCGTGAAGAGTTGGCCAGATCCTTCAGAGCATCCAGCTTCATGTCCATGCTGGACGACTGGATGCGCTCGTGCAGCTGCTGGGCCATCTGGGCCTGTTACCATGGTCACAGAAGAGGCGTGTTAGTGAGAGGTTGACGGATCCTCATGTAGGAGGTCAGGCCTTTTAGTCACACAACTCGAGACTATACTTCTCTAAATCACCGTCTCGCTGAATCAACAATGATTGCCTCATTCAACAGTATTTAGCATTTTAGTGTGTTCAATATCGACGATTACTAACTATAAAATATATACGAAATGTATAAGAATATACTGTAAGTTATATTCAAATAAATTAAAAACTAGTTTAGTTAATATAAATTTCCGCATTTGCAGTGGCCCGAAAAAGTATTTGGACATCTAAGACACACTTTAAAAAAATCAATGAATATCATTGCATTTGAGAACCAGGGTTATTTTAGTATAATTGTGATGCCTTCATAGTTTTTATTAATAATTTTAATTAGTTTTCATTCTTATATTTCATGTTTTCTTTTCAATTTTAGTTAAAGTTTCAGTAATTTTGTTTTTGCCAAACAAAACAATTAGTTTCATTATCCATTATTAAACTACATGCAGCAACTATATTTAGCTACAAATAACTATCAATCTCTTTGATAGATTGGGTTGTACATTTTCTGACATGCTTTCTTTTTATCAGATCTATTCACTCCATTTAATGAAAAATATCCCATGTCTTTTAATTTCTATACCTTATTAGCATCCTTTACAATGGAAGTGTTTCTTCCATAAATTATTTTTTGCTAAAAATGATGACAAACTGTTTGAATGATCTGACACAGATTTAAAAATTCAGTAACTATTCAGTAAAAAAATTAATTAAGCCACCTCTATATCCTGAACCACAAAAATAGTCAGTTCTGTGAAAAGCAAAAACATTTGGTTTTGGATCAATTGTTTTGATATTTTGCATCTAATGCAATAAAATTCATATAATTTAAAGTGTGGAATCAGTCCAAAAACTTTTTGGGGCAACTGTTTCCATCTTTCTTTCCTTCAAACTAAACTTGCATGCTTTGATCATCTTAAAAAAAAACCACACTGTGATTGCACCAATGTAACTGAACACAGCATCATAATACGATACCATAATACCATAATACACCATTGCTTTCTTCTATGAAACCTATCGAAGCCACACAGACTGATGACTGTTAAATATCAATGGTGGCTGGTGCAAAACATCACAGGAAGAGAAACAGCCCTTGCTGTCATTATGCTGGAGGGGATGGTTTCAAATGTCACAGACATCAGCTTTAAATATCATCCTCCCCAAGCTGCAAATTCAGATAGGTCATAAGAAAAGCAGTTTCTGAATGAAATATCTAATCTAATGTAACGCGTTTCCAAAACGACAATATATTTTTAATAACAAAGAGCCAATCCCAGCATTTTCTGCATCCGGCAGAGAGAAAAGAAGTGAAAATAATGACAGCTGGGCACATTTACGCATTGACAGGTCATGCAAGACTGTTTCTCAGCTGCTGCCTGACACTTTAGGAAGCTTTGGTAATATAACCTTTCACCCCTCACATCTGAAGGATTACAGGCCCCAGCTGGACGGGACAGGGCTTCAGAGGATAAAGACAGGTTCCTCCTGCTGATGTAGCCTTTATATATAGTATGTATTTCTGGCATCAGTAAACTCAAATGTGCTACTTACAGCAGACGTAGTAAGCCGCAGAATGGAGCCGTTTTTGATGTTGTTGCGATTCTGGGTTTAAAAAGAAAAAGAAAAATAAGAGGAGAAGTTTTTTTTAAACCAATGAGCTTTGCAATACAGCTTCTTTTCGAGATTTTGCAATGAACCTTTTCGGTGATGTAGAAGTTGGTCGAGTCAGCATTCTGCAGGGAAAAGGTTTCAGGGTTTGGCAAGTTCCATCTAGTCAGAGAAGATTCAGATAAACATCTGAGATTGCTATATACAGTGATGTTTGTTACTGTGTAACAAAAACAATATCAGCATAATGCAAACTCTTGACAGGCAAAAAAAAAAAAAAGGATTTCTTGGAAATAACAGTTGAAACTGTTTTCGGCAAAATTCTATATATTATGCAAGGAATAATTGACTCTGGGACATTGAATTATTAGAAAAATAATGCACACTCTAGGAGGTAATGCCGTTACACCTCGGGTGTGCGTCATTTTTCAATAATTCAACGACCCGGAGTCAATTGTTCCGTTTATACTATGGTTACCACACCTCAAAACATTGTTTGGATGATGTATTTCAAGATGTTTGTCAGGTTTGTGTCCTTAAACGCTCTTGTGTGTAGGACTAATTTCTTACGCATCTGATCTTAAGCCTCCGTTGCTAATTCCAAAACGTAATTTTAGAGCTAGTAATGGAGACTTAAGCCACTGATTGCAGACTGCAGTTATTAGAGAGAGAGAGAGAGAGAGAGAGAGAGAGAGAGAGAGAGAGAGAGAGAGAGAGAGAGAGAGAGAGAGAGAGAGAGAGAGAGAGAGAGAGAGAGAGAGAGAGAGAGAGAGAGAGAGAGAGAGATTAAGCGTAAGAGTAATTACCTGAGTCTGTGTCTCTCAATAGTCAAATCAGTTGTCTCTACTTATAGCGAAACTGTACGTTTATCTGCTTCAAGAACAGCATTTTTATTTCCCTAGTGAGAAATGTCATGTAGCTTTTAAGTTGAGCAACGCTGACAACACGTTTCTATGCGAGTGTGTGTCCGTACTGTATGCGTGTGCGTTTGAGTGGGAGAGAGATCGAGAGAAAGAGTGTATGTGCTTTCCATACATTATAAAACATAATTTTTGGGCAAAGAAACTGAAATAATTTGATGTTTTTATCCTATTGATTACTATATTTATTTGCTTGGTCAGTGTCGTTGTGGGTTTTGGTTCTTTTGCTGTTCTGTTTTGTAGTCTGTAAGGACCTTTGAAATAACTGAAATAATTTGGCGAAGTGATATGGAACACTCCTTTATAGACCATATTCATAGCAGCGCTATGAAATCTTTGATTTTTAACGGGAATGAAAAATATCTTTCCAGGAAATTTCAGAAGCCAAAGAAATCTAGGAGCTTTATACAGCGGATGCCATTGAAAACACAATAAGTCTATCCCTCACAAGCTCGTTTTTATACCTGTTATGGCACTGCTCTGAATAAGATCTATTAGGCATCATACAAAGGTAAGAGGAAAAGAAAATGCCTTTGAAACAGTTTAGATATACATTCCCCTCAGATTTGCACGAATCAAATGAATTGCCTATTTCAATATCAAGTTTGCAGGTATGAATGAAAAAAAAAAAAAGGGGGTTTCTTACTTACCCATCACACACTTCTTTAATGATGGCTGAGAGAGGCTTTTTCTGCAGCAGACAAAACAAAACAAGAAAAAAGTTTTTTCTTTTCCCTCTAGTCTTAGAACTGATATTCTACCTTACTTTTTTACGGCTAATAAACATTCTTCATACCCAATAAAACTGCTACCCAATAAAACTTCTACAACTTTTGAGCAAACATTTGGTTGAGTCAAGTCGGGAAAACAAAAAAGCAACAAAGAATGAATAAAGAATTGCAGAATAAAGATGAATGATTAATAAGGAACTTTATCCAAGGTTAGTCTCAATAGTTTTTATTGCACATATTCTTCATCATTCACACATGCACTGCAGGGCATTTTCACTCACATGTTAAAGGAATAGTTCAGTGAAAATCTTTTTTTATTCACAATGTCAATAAACCCATATGACTTATTCTTCTGTGTAGCAAACAATTACTGAGCATTGGTGTTTTGTTTTCTGATATCAACAGCGGTAGTCATGAAATGTCATTGTATGGAAAGAAACAGGTTTAGAACAACATGAAACGGGTTCAATATTGACAGAACGAAAAAGAAAAAAAAAACTATGGTAAAAAAAGCAAGCATGCACTTCTGTGAGATATACAAGGATGCATATACAAGGAGATATAGTCATCTATAGGAACTGACCTGGTCAATCTCCATGAGTTTGGGGAAGGCCCCCGGCCACTCGATGGCCACCTTCACGATGTCTGCTGGGGGTGGCATGGCTGCGCTGATGGAGGATGTGGCCGCTCACTGATGCCTGGCTGTCATCCAAGCCTGTAGAGGGAGACATAGGGTCATACTACGTACGCATACTAATTTATCAAACATCTCTTTTTTCAGAAAACTGATTAGTACAACAAGGGATGTCAAAAGTACCAGTACTTTGGTAATGCGGTTAAAAATGTAACAATACCAGCATTTTTGCAGTTTTAAAAGTACAGAGTTCCGTCTCAACATTTTTGCAATTCATACATTTTATCAATATAGATATATAATGGTATTGATAGTTCCATGCTCTACCAGTTGAGCTGCTGAAATTTATTTGTGTATTTAAAATATTTAAAAGCCCATATAAAAGTGTGAAGCCATGCTTTAGGTTTGCATTCTATACAACACTCAAGATCGCTGACGAATAAGACAACACACATTTATTGTAAAATATTCTCCTGATTATACTCCATATACAAATATGGAAATAAATTGGCTCTAATATTAACTATATTATATTAAATTATATTAATAGTGCGAAGGTTTCATTACCAATTAAGTACACATCTGCTGTGCAATTACTTTAATGACCATTTATAGTCATTAATATTACATATGATCTTTTAACATCCACCTTATCCGTTACAGCAACTCAACAGACTTCCATATATTTGGTTAAAAAGCATGTTTGACCTCGGGGTCAGATCAGATCTGTCACTGGGTAACTTCCTGCCACTGCGCAAAAGCTGACGCTGAGGAATTCTTCTGGAAAACCTTGAAAAGGAATTTCAGGAATGCAAAGCTTTGGCTGGTGCCGTGTGAGAGATCCACTCTGAACAAGAACATTCTTCCTTTGTGACGTCTGGTACTTGACATTTTAATTTCTTGTTTCTTTTAAACACTTATTATATTAGGTCTGAACTTTGCTTTTAACTAAAACTATGGAGATCCACTGACATCAGACAATATATATAGCACCTATTCATCTCAATAAACCCAGGTGGTTTTAGCGTGAACAATTGACACATCTACAAGCTAAATTTATCCACCACAAGTTTGCTTTGTCATGGTTATAGGCTTGTAGTAAAGTACTAATTATTACAGTATATAAGTCATAATGTGATTTTCAATCCAAACAAACAACAACATACTCAATAGCATCTTATGTAAAATTACAAAAATGATTTTAATACAGGACCTTAACGCAATATCTCTGACTCTTAGAATTAAACATGACATTTTGCAACTGTACCTTTAAGACTTCTAGTATATGTAACTAAGACTTCTGTTATGATTGGCTTGCCTCAAAGGTCAGTGTTGTTCAGTGGGCCAAGATGCTGATTCATTGATGTAAACAAAGACTGTCATATATTAATGTGCTCATGGTTGTAACATCATAATGATGACAACTTGACATGTTGACAAAAGGCTCATTTTTGCAGTTTAGTTTCTATAAATGGTCTTGGTGTATTGCTGAGGGGAGCTTTGTATTGTGAGATTAGAGTATACTGTACTCTTTATTTCAAAAGAGCAAGAGACATGTTGTTTTCCATGATTAAGACTATTGGCCGAAGTAAGTGGACTATTTTCTTTCAGCCCGCATTTTCAGACAGCAATACAGAGTATCGGTGTGAGTGACAGTGAACAGCAAATCTCTCTCTCTCTCTAAAGCACATTAACAAATCATTTCCACTTTAAAGACAGGCTTTTTCTTTATAACTGGTAGTCGAACTAGAAGTTAATTCTAGCTCAATTTTCCTTCAGTATCTGGTCTGCAAAATGTACTAAATAACATAAGCATTTAAGATAAATAGATAAATAATTGTCTGAAGTCTCATAAAAGGTACAATAGAAGCACAATAAAACAGTAAACCCTCTCCAAGAAAAGGTTAGGTGAGTCGATAAAGAGAAAGTGACATCCGCTAAAGCAATTTGTAAATTATTTAGTACTCCTGACACCCGGGACAGTGCGGATCAACTTTGGTCCTTGTGGATAAACCCAGTTACATTTTTAATCCCCCGTTCCATAATGGATGGGGATGATTCTTGGAGAGAAAACAAGAACACACGCAGCCTGTGAAACAAGCATTCATTCAACCCATTCAAACAAGCTGCCATGTCACTCTGCCATGACTCATCCCATAATAATCTCCACAGACACTACCCAGGCTCTGTTGCCATGGCAGCTGTTCCATCAGAAGTTGCATCTCTCCAGGGTGGTTCGCTTGGAAATGTTTCATTCCTTGTAAGAAGTTTCCCCATTACAGATGGCATGATTTCATTTGACAGAAGTCAATAAATCTCATAACCAGGTTTTATGTAGAGCTCTCAGCTGTTGTTCAAACGGACAGACTAGCTGCACTCTTGTTTGAAACGGATTTAAATTTTTAATCCACTGCTCTTGTATGATTTGAGATACTGTAAACATAAATTGAGAGAAACAGAAGCTACATTTAATGTACACAAGAGTACAAACTTCTCTTTATTTCCCACTGGCAGCGGAGTCTGTATCACACTGTGAACACAATGCATACTAAAGATGAATAGGGTGCGTTCACACTTGGCAGGTTTGGTTAGATTAAAACGAATGCTGGTGTGATTGCTCTGTTAGTGCGGTTCATTTTAATAAGTGTAAATGTTGCCATCTGATCCCTGGTGCGCACTAAACAAACGGACTGAGACCAACCTTTTTGCTTCCAAACCAACTCTGGTGCAGTTCGACTGAAATATGAACGTAACACAGACCAAAGACATCTAAACGAACCAAAAACAGGACACGAGTTCACAAGATGCGACCATAAAAAGAACAGAATACTCAAGAGTACCTGGTTCCTCTCATCATAAGGAACTACCCTGCTTAGAAGTTCTTTAGTATTTCGTGGTCTGAAGTACAGCGAGAATCCTCTCGAAAGCAGACTGTTCTCTAATTGCTCTCATGATACTTTAATGTCATTCGCCAATCGGTCTGCACAGCGCCACTTCAAGCCGAACACACCTATTTACTTAATTCCTGAATGAATCTGCCGTTTGAGCGAATCGAATGAATGAATGACTCGATAACTTATGCATTTAGACATTTACTGCCACCTACTGGCAGTTTTAGTATCCTATTTAGAGTATAATTTCATTTCAACAAATTATTTCATATTTTGGGATAGTTTGCCCAAAATATATTTATTAGTTTATTTACATTTACTCACCCTCATGGTGTTTCAAACCTGTATGACTTTCTTTCTTTTGCAGAACAAAGATATTTTGAAGAACAAAATCATGCCAATTATAACCTATAAAAGTTTATGTGTAAATTATGTAAATTTGATGTTGAATCAAACTAATTTTTCTCTCTAAAGCTTCTTTTCGTAATGTCTTTTTAACGCTCATCTCATTTAACACAATAATGACTATATTTTGGGGGTAATTTCTCAGCAAAATTTGATGTGTGATTAATTTGAAAATAATTAAATTAATCAATCAGCACATTGTGTAATTAATTAGATTAAACATTTGAATTGCTTGCAGCGATTATATAAAGAAAATTATACATTTAGTCCTGGTTTGCGTAGCATGAGTATATATTATTTCGCATTTCACAGTGGCAAAAATCACAGATGAGAATGAAAGAATGAATGATAATATTCCTTCTATGCCTTAAATAGTGTCATAAAAGTGCTTTAAGAATAAGTATCTCTTATAAAAATGTCTTCTTTTTTTTTACTTATTTTTCTGGGTTTCACATGTATGTCTGCACTAAAAGAGAATAGAACACATGCAGAAATTATTACAACATTCAAGTACAAGCGGTTTTATTCCACACTGTATGTTGACGTAACAGTAAAGCATGAAATGCTGGATATGTGGATACAACCACAAAGCCAGTGGGACACAAGCAACAGCCATGTAAGGCTAAAAACATTCACATTTCTTGTCTATCAAAAAGCTCTACAAAACAAAAGCCTAATTGATGTGAAACAAATTTAAATTTTTGATAGCATTATTGTGTAGGTTTAAGAAACCATGTCTGATGAAAGAAACCGGGAAGAGAACAGACTGACAGAAGGGATTTGATTTCTTCAGAGGGCTTAATAGACCAGTCAGTTAAACAGGCAGGCCTAGAGATGTCTCTGTCTCTCTGATGGGGGGCAGGGACACACACAGCATCTCCTGCTCTTCTATTCCAATTCCTCCTGGAAAACCCACTGAATTAATCAATCAACAGTTTCCGCGAAACATCCAACCTTCACTGTAGGTAAACGTGAAGTTGAGGAACACTTTACACATTATATTTCTTTATGAAATGGTACATAAATTCAAGATAATACCATGGAACATGGCAATACCATGACTTTGGATGCGTTTGGAATACCATGTTTTTGGACACCATGGCAACACCACGCTTTTGTTTACGCATTAAGTCAGTAGTGGACTTTGTGGCTATTCAAACGCATTCCACCACATGAGCATCTACGAGCATGAGCGTTTTCGACAACCTCTGGAAGTGGTCGAAGGTGGACAAGCTCAAAACGTTTTAGACTCCATTTACACCTGTATTTAGCGTCATGTCATCCACTTGTGATCAGATCGACAAACACATCTTAATACCAGGTGGAAACAGGGCCTTTGAGACAAATTATAGCAATAACTGCAGTAACTGCAGGCCACTCTAAAGCATAATTACAAACCAAGCAGCCGACATGATGTTTCATTAGTAGTACTCAGAAATTATGTAAAGATCTAACTGAACTGTAAAATGATCAGTAATGTAACATATGACCCACAAGAAAACACTAGTACATGATCCAACTAAAACAGCCTGTTCATCCTCGAGGTCAAACAAAGACTACCTTTATTAGATGCCGAGTATCATGGACAGTACAGCATGTGGTTGTCAGTGCGACATGCCCAGTGCTGTTTAAATGTTAAGACCTGACTCCTGCAGAGAAAACAACATTACCAATCTGAACAGCTGCAGTGTGTCAGTTGTGAGAAGAAAGTGAAAGAATGCTCAGAAGTTCACACTTTCACCAGGTTTCCCTTCCCTGGATTGCCTACGTCCTGTATAGATTTCAAAAGAGCCCTCCAGTGATTCATCTGACACCTCTACAAAGGGTCCCAGAGCACAGAGGGCCCACACCGTCAGGGGCTACAAAGGAGCAGCGAGCTTTATCTGTGCTGAGAAACAAAGACACGCGAGACAGCTACTGAGTTATTGCTACTCACGTTCGCCCTCTTTCACTGAGCAAGTCGGCTCTCATTTCTACCCTGCAGGTCTGACCTGTGCCATGTTATACAAAACCTTTGTGGAGACTGAAGAGACAAAACTGTGGGTCCAGTCTAAGACACGTCCCGTTTTGAGACACATAGCCTATACATAGTCAGTATCTGGCGTATTTCCATTGGTTGCTATAGTAATGATGTAAATATCAGCATGATGCCAAGAGACATTCTGAATGGAGATGTCAGTGTGGAAGGAGAAAATGGGAAATCGCAGACTTGGACTCTGCTCTCATCTAACATGACACCTCGCCTCAGCGTTGAACTCACAAGAGTATGACGAACATACGCAACAGGCATTTTACACATTCATGAATGTATTGTGCAAAACCACTGACTCGTTCACTATTCAAATGAGGAAAGTGTGAGTGAAAATGAGTATTCAGACACCGCTTCAGACAACACTGCACGCATTGTGTTACATACATGTCATATCCTGAAAGACCAAAACTACTCAGATCTGACCATTCAGACTTGAGACACAAAATAAGATGAAATAAAATAAAAGATTTTATTTATTTTTTTTAGTAATAGTAGCAGTAATAAATGACAATGATAATAATAATAAAATATTAATAGATAAAAACTTACTACTACTACTACAATTAATAAATTATTTTTAATATTATATTAATAACAACAACAACAATAATAAATATGAATAAACAAAGAATGAATGAATGAATGAATGAATGAATGAATGAATGATGAATGAATGAAAACTAATTCAGAATTCACATCATGTATTTGTAACTGGATTTTATTTTTATTTTTTTAGTATTAAAGTAAATCTAAAAGTTTTGGGTTTTTTAAAGAAAATTTGAGTTGGGTTGGGTTTAAAAAAAATGTTTTGCTGCCTGTCTAAATAATGCCTTAGAGAGGGATTTGTACAATTTAAGACAAGTAAAGTTTGAAGTGTTTATGGCCGTATTTGTTTTTTCCAATGCCCTTACAAAAATACCACAGTGATGGTATTACATGGTAATAGAATGATACTTTGATACCATGGTACTGAATGATTATAATCATAATCATGCCCAAAACCATGGGGTTATACCATAATTCAATGTCTAAAACCATATGGTAGTAGTGTTCATAGTATAATCTCAGTTTGGGAAACAATGAGAGATGAACATCAGCCAAGAATGATGTTTTGACATAAAACAGGCATTTTAAGTTACAATCAAACACTTGACACAAACTAACCGTTTCCTCTCCAAAACAAACACTAACAATGATCTGTTAAAAAGAGAAATAAAGAGAAAGTTTTAGTGTAGACAGATTCTGTGCTCTTATCTTCCAGTTTGAGCCGCAGCAGGCGTCTATAGTGTCAAAAACAAGTCCTCTAACAGGTCCTCTAAGTCTCATTCAGTAACCAGGATATCCTGTCACAGCTAAGCAACAGTTTCCACATCTCCAACTCCTCACATTTACATCTCACTAGTACCGAAGGAAACTACACTTCCTAGTAAAAAAAAAAATGACCCTAGTGAAATTGTAATGATTAAAGTTATGTTAATACAAACATTCACCCACATACAAATAGGTATGTTTGTACTAAAAATATGAATGCACTTAGTACACAACGCTCAGTACAGTGAGGATAAAGTCACTCCACAGGTCAAAAACACCTCAAATCAAATCTGAATTATACATCATTTAAAAGCACATTCTAAGTGTCTAAGCCGGCCGATTGCCTTGTCTGCTGGATGGAGACACCTCAACGAAGCAAACAGACCAAACGAAAAGTTTCAACAATGCATTTAGATTTTCAAAAAGAAAAATACAGCCTGGTTCACAGATAGACCTGTAGTGATATATTAGGGGTCGCAGGCCAAAGCCACACCCTAAGCGGCCCGGATTCATCCGAAAGCATAAAGAAACTTACCCGGAAACCCCCGCAACTAGAAGCTGGTCGAACAAGTCAATGTTTCCAGCTCTTTAAGCCGATTATTCTTCAGCAGTACAGTATGCCGTCTCCGCACCGAGATGCATCATTAAACAGAAGACTTCAAAATAAAGACTATGCCCGTATTTATCGCACGACTTTACACAAACTTTGTCTTAACCAGCGAGAAAGACAGAGATAAAGAAAAAGAGGTGAAAGAGACGGAGGAAGTAGGCGTTCATCATGAGAAGAGGAAACTGCTGGGCCACGGTTGCACGAAAAGGCGGCAAATTTCAAAGACGCAACACAACTGAAGACGTGAGGAGGAAACAGACCCACGGGCTCCTGGCTCGGCTTATCTGAAAATGCCTGACAATAACAGGAAATATGGAGACCCACTGATTGCTTGAGATAAAGCGATGATTTGGTCATTGCGTTTAGAAGACAAATAATCTGTGAAAATAAAGCTGTGTGGTCATTAGGTGATAGGAAGTAGTTTTATGATACATAGGTATGTCTGTAAAAGAAAATGAAAGAAATTATACTTCACGTAAACATGACCCATTTCAATCAGAATAAAACTAGCTTGATTTTTGAATACTGATTAAAACCATGATTTATAAATATATCTTTTTTTCTGCATTACAGTAATGAAAATAAGTGGAAATCTGGTCCTAAAAATAAAATAAAAAATTATATAAAATAAAAATATATAAAACAATAAAAATGTAACAAATATATATAAAAAAATAATAAATTATAAAATATTTTAAAAAATATGTGTATATATATATATATATAATATATATAAATAATATTGCACTCAGCTGGGCATTCAATAAACACTTCTGCATCTTGATGAGTACAAATAATGTGTCATGAAAGCAATCCACTTCTGTGTGAAATTTCTTTGTCTTTTTAAATGATCCCCTGTGATACATGTGCGGCCCACATAAACAAAGTTGACACGACTGTCACTGACTCATAGTGCCATGGTAACAAAATTAAAAAACAACCCATCAAGTGGAAAAATAACATGCTCAGATTATGACTAGCTGCATGGGCAGAATGACATTCCCGGAAATTGATGCCTGGTCCAACTCACAAATAGCTCTAATGATCAGTGTGCTAATTATCACAATGGCACATTTTAAAGGAATAAAAAAGGAAACGAGCACAAAGGCTGCTGATTATAGCATGGGCCGGCTACTCTCATTTCCCGTATCTGCTCATCCTCTCACAATATTTCAAGGAGCATGCTCTGTTGTTTCTGATGCAATAGCAGCAGCAGGGTGGCAAACTCAAGTACTGCTTAACATCTCGTTTCCCATTAAAGGTCCAGGATGGCTAAATTGGCTCGTGTTAGTGAACAAGGAGCATATGCCGGTTCCACCCATTGTGGGCTCCTAAGGGCCGACCGTCCCTGCTCTCACAGCTGTTGGGGTGGCTCTGGGTTCCCTCGAGCTATGAATAGAGATCAGTGGAGAGCTGGTCAATGAAAAATGCTGGGTCTGGCCTAGATTCATGCGTGTTCGGGTACATCAAACCATCGCTGTTTAGACTGACTGGTAAAATTGGTCAGGGTCTTTGAGACCAGCTAAAGAGAAAGAGAGACAAATGAGGAGGAAGAAAGAGAGCCACACATTTTTCCAGAAAATGAGCACATCTAAAATTAAACAGTGTCCTCTTGGGGCCTTCACTGTGATAAATGAATGGCAGCTCCACTTTCAATACAATGTGCAACGTGTTCAGATGTTCCCTATTAAAAGTGTAATGATGCAACCAAACTGAAATTAAAGTTTCATTCAGCCGAAAACAAGTTCTATATAAGCATTTAAATTTGCATATATGTTTTTATATCAACTTTTTAATTATGTTCATACTCCAATTAAATAATGAATATGTAATATGTTGCATATATTTAGCAAAATGTTCTTTTCTAGAGACATTGTTTCTAGCCAACTAACAAGTTATGGACATTGACTGGCTTTCCTAAGGTAAATGTTATGTGACATTTGTTTACAAGCGGTTTTATAATGACAACGTTTCATTGTTGAAACGCTGACTGAGCTATTACATGAGACATGATGATACATTTCAGTAAGCTGTACAATATCTTTCAAAATACCTTCTGATGTTCATTTATGTTTATTTCATGCTTTAACAAGTAGTAAAGCTGAAGAGATGGAGCAGTTAATGTGCTGGTGCAGGGGTGCTGGTGCTTGAACTGAGGCGCTAGAGATCTTTCACACCGACAAAATTTTGCAGTTTACAGATTTTGAAAGCTCAGACTTTGTTTCATATCAAAATGAACTAAATACAAAGCTTAATGTGATTATTGGGTGGCAGGCATGCTACAAGTAATGTTTAGAGAAGTTGTTCACGCTTTAACCGAAATTCGGCCGCATTCGGCTCTCCAAAATGGATTATTTACTTTTGGCCAAATTTTTTGATTGTCAAACATGTTTGGTGCATCACTAATTAAAAGAATAATAGAGTTTAAAGATTAAACTTCAGGCATCATTTCCTCACCCTCCTATTGGTTTAAACCTGTATGACAGACTTCTGTGCATAGATATATACACTAGATGTCGCCTTGGCTACAGCAGTTCATTGGAACAAATGCGTCAATAGAGCCGCCATCATGGAACAGGGGAGCCCCTCCTCATTAATGCATAAGCATCAACGTAGGCAAAGGGGAATGCGATTTTCTAGTTTTTTTTGGTTCGGTCCAATGGTCAGACTCAGATATGTATTTATCATTGAGTCCAGAGAGAAAAAAAAAGAAAAAAAAAAATGAAACATTCTTCCTAGTTCAGATTTCGTTCGTGTGAACATCAATACGCAACACAAAAGTCCGAAAATCCATGAATTTGAAGTACAGGCGGAGATAGCAGTGTTACCTAGCTACTTCCTATGACAAGACCCCTGTTCCAAGATGGTGGCGTTTTTGACGCATGCTTAGAACCGCAAGGCGACATCTAGTGTATATATCTATGACTTCTGAGCATAAAAGAAAGTTTTGCAGGAATGTTAATGCTGCTCTTTTGCAACACAAGCAAATTACAACCAATACTGTAGAGCTCCAAAAACGTCATTAATAAAAGCACCATAAAAATAGTCTGCAAGTCCATATATACATTTACCCTTGAAAAATAAGCACACAAACTTCTTATCTCACCTTAAATCAAAAGTCTGACTAGAGAAAAAAACACAATTGACCTAGAAGTGATGTTCCCGTCTTGGTGGTCGAGGAGCCAGCTGTCTCCTTGAAGATGCATGCATGATGCGCTGTGTTCCAATTAGCCCTTCCTTGTGTTTGGTACCTAAACCCCTCCCCAGGAGCAAAGAGACCCCCTACACGCTGTCCTGCCTCTGACAAACCTGATTAAGTCACCCATTCCAGCCTTGGAAGTTAGTTTGCCAAAAGCAGACACAGGCTGGTGGTACTCGTGAGCAGAGCTGTCAACCACCTTTGCACATGGAAACACTTGCTCTGGATTTATTCAAGCTCATCTCACTTTGGTAATTGAATCCGTATAGCTGCTTCCAAACTTGTTTAAATAACAGGTTTAAATACATTTTTACAAAACAAAGTGATGTTGTGTTGTGCATGTATATTTAAATTACACACAGCAAAGTCTTTTTCCAATTAAATCAATGAAGCATTCAAAGATCTTTTGATATTCAACAGATTCAAATTAAAAAGCACCAGTGCAGATGGGAAAAGAGCCCAGCCGCCCATCTAAACACTATACCGCAGTAATTGTAATCATCTTTAATCTACATGGAAAAATAGAGCTTTTAAAAGAGGACAGTAACAGATGCTGCAAGATTATAAAAGATATATGCATTAATGCCTTTTACATCTTTTTAAACCATGAAAATCAATTTGCAGCTTTACTTTACTTCTTTGCATTTCCACTCCAATAACAATGTGAAATCAAATAGCTCACAAAGAAATGATTCTGTGAATAGGATATAATGCTTTTTGCCGACTGTAGTTATAATCTTTCCTGGAATAATGCAGCATAAGCCGAGAGTTTGGTCACAGTGACATTTATTGTCAAGCGAAGTGGCTTGTTTCAGGTCTATGACTAGACTAGACAATCTAAAAAAAAGACCTTGTCCATGGAGAGGCTTTGTGGGTGCAAGACCAGAGATGGAGGGGGAGAGAGTATGATTCAGTCACTGGCTGTGTGTGTGTGACCTTCTGCTCACAGACTTCTCAACCCAGTGTGAAACTCTCTAAACAGGTCAGACCCATGACAGTCAATATACATGAGACACAGTTACCACATTCCCAGACCCAGAATTCTACCTGCAAATGGAAACATCTTTCTCACAAACCAATTACACTGCAAAAAAAAAAAAAAAATGCATTTATTAATGCAACTATTATAACAAGAAATAATGGAATTTGTAGAAAGTTATAGAAACTAAAACTTCTTAATGTTTTTGTAAGAAGTCTCTTATGCTCCCCCAAGGCTGCATTTATATGATAAAAAACAACAACAATAAAAACAGCAATTCTGTCAGAACCACTATCGTCAAATATGATTGACAATTAGCATACAGTTAGGATTGGCGGTATGATTCTGTTCTGGGCGAGAACTCCCAGCGCATCCATTCAGCCTAGCATGGATAAAAGCAGGAAGAGAGCAGCAATAACCCCCTTAGGGTAAACAGAACAGAACCAACATGAATGCATGTAGATATCATTCATTCGAAATTTTAAGTACAACATAATTCAAATTTATTCAAGGGGAATCAGAATATCATCCTGACTGGGCGAGATGAGGAGCTGGGGATGAATAAAGGTTATTTGCTCCTGAGAAACGCGATAGCTGCTGATAATACTGAAGGAGCTTATAATATCATTTTCAGCATCATCACTCCAGTCTTCAGTGACACATGATCCTTCAGAAATCATTCTAATATGCTGATTTGCTGGTCAAGAAACATTTCTTCTAATTATCAGTTACAAACATTGTGCTGCTTAATATATTTGTGGGAACCATGATGCGTTTTTTTGTTTTCAGGATTCTTCAGGATGGACAGAAAGTAAAAAAAAAAATTAAAAAAAAATAAAAACACAACATTAAATGTCTCCAAGTATTCATAAAAAAAAAAAAAGGACTGATCCCAAACTTTTTAACCATAGTTTATATTGAATGAAACTATAGCCTACCATTCAATGTAAAATAGTACTAAAAAATAAACTTTAGAATTGTAAAAAAAAAATCAATAATAAAAAACAATTCAAACTGAACCAAAATGTAAAGCTTTTTGCAAAAAGTAAAGTCAACATGAGCAACTAGACAAACTATATTATTATTCAAATAAACTGTAGGAAGTTGATTATTTGGGGACTATAGTTTACACAAGAATTGCCTTAGTGCCCTAACATGAACCACTTCTGGTAAGTCACTTTGTTCACACATGCCAATGCACACAAACACTAAAAATCACCATGTTGACCAGCTCCCACCCCCTACACCACATCCCACAAAGTGAACTGGAACATTTAAGGACTCTTAAATCAACCCTCACCTCATTACACTGGTTGCTCTGGCTAAATGAAAATGAATTAGTAATGATTGGATGGGATAAGAGAAATTCAAACAATTTCCCCAAACATCCCCACAAGATCCTGGCCAGAGCAGCTCTTGGATCAGATCGATGGCTAACAGACATCGCAGAGAGATTAAGAGAGAGGTTTTAGAGGAAAAGCTCTGCATCAGCATTGCAACATCATTTACTAATTCAGCATCCAACACTACTTGGATCTCATACTGATGGCTGTAAATTTCACTGCAAGTGAAGCAAAGTGCACAAATACCACAGCCAGTTTCCGGTGCCTCTTGTGTCACTAAATGGAATTGCAAAAATAATGACAGGTATGTACCCGGGTAGTGGGAGCAGAGTGACAGCAGTATCCTGCAATTTATACTAGCTTTATATCAAAATTGTATATATTTTTTTAATTATTGTGCACTTTAATATTTGTACTTCACTCTTTCCCTGGCAGGATTTTAATTTTATTTAGCTTTTTTTTTTTATGTCATGGCTCCCGCAATATTTTGCTGTATGAATATGTAAACAGTCAATATACTGTATAGTGTCTGCTTTTACAAAAAAAAAAATTGATTCTAGCTTCATTCATTTTTTTATCAACACTTGAATGTGGGTAATTTCAAAAAAAAGGAGGAGAACATCACATTTTTGCCAAAGACTTTCTGTATCGGATTCAGAACGATTATCAAAACATACATTGTCCATCAACACCTCCGAAGGCTGCACAGTCGTCTTCGACAATTTCTTTCCGCTCCTTCTGGGCTGTGTCTGAAATCCCCCCCAATAGGGCACTATTCGAGGGGAGAGCCATTTGTAGTGGAGTTCAAAATCATAGTGGACGTTATCGAGTGCACTCATTCAATCCCACAATGCACCGCAATAACGAGTGTACAACTCATGTACGCTCAACGGCTAGAGAACACCCATAATGCACTGTGAGAGTCACGAGCCGATGAATTCCCGGAGTCTGACCAGAAGATGGTGCCCGCAACTGAATCATCCATCCAGCCATCCATGTTCCAAACCGCTGGTCCAATGTGGGTACAACATAATATTAAACAGGTATAAATTCCTATTTAATTGATTATTAAATTGCTTAATTAAGGTTTATACATAGTTTCCAAGACAGAGCTCAAGATAACTCTTTTCATCTTACTACAGTTCGCCAAGTTTCAAATAGTTCTTAAACAGCAAGCAAAAACTGTGCAAAAGCAGCAGCTCATCCGGCAGACTCAGTGTCCGAATTCACTCACTAGGGAATAGGGTGCGATTTCGAACACAGCCCTGGTTTACACAGATTCTCTACTTTGCTTGTTTTTGGATCTGGAGATGCTGTACCATTTCAGAAAATCCGTAACAGCGCCTCCTACCATATAACAGTGAAAACACGGATTGCCAGAAAAACTCGTCAATGGCGAGGAACCATTGTGTCATAAATAGTCCCTTTCACACCAGGGTGGTTCCCTGAGAACTAAATGTTCCCCTAGAGCCGTTTTCCTTGTTGCATTCGCACCGGCAGTATACTGTAAACTCTGAAGTGATGTAATCTGCGCTCGTAGTTGTGACATTTATCTTGACGGTGCTGAGAACGCCAGAGCCTGAGCACACAGTGCTCCCGTTCTCCATATTCATTAGTTTACGATCTGTTTTGTCTAATACAGTCTTGTCTAATACTGGAAAAAAATTGGAAAAAATTCTAGGGGAAACACTGAAACAGGCTTTCCTCAAGCTAAAATCGTTCCCAGTTCCTGCGGTGTGAACACGCCAAAAAGCGCATAATGCGCCATTAGTTCAAGGAACTATGAAAATGTTACTCCAGTGTGAAAGCCCCTAAGGATGGAGATTTAATGATGGTGGGGAAAGAGTAAATTACAAATGAATTTATCTATAGAATTATTAATATTAATATTTATTACACACACACACCTTGTCTACAAATAAAAAAATAATCAATAAAATTCTGTAAAAAGTTAGCACCACTAAATTTTAATTCCTCTCGCCACATACTCATTGTCCATTTTCCATTGTTTGCAATATTAATCTTTATAAATAATACAATAACTATAAATCAAATTCCTTCAAATATCACATTGTAAACTTTTTTTGTACTTTACATGTTCATGAATGAGCTTCATGAATAGATTAACAAAGCACATCAAAGCAATGCGAGCTTTAATACATGAGTAAAAGGAAACTAAACAAAACTCTCAAATGATCACTTAATGGGGATGAGCTAATGGAACACAATCAATGAACACATCTCATGAATGAGTTCTCTTCTCAGAAAGAGGAACAGCCCATGGGCGAATCCATGCTGAAAATGTGCCGCTGACCTCTGGCTGTTGTAACCATCACACAATGGCAGTCTCTGACCGTTTGACACCAGTCCTGATGGATAGACCGTGTTTGGGAAACCATGGGAACCGTGTTCATTTGTATAGTCTCTCACAAGAAGATGGCCTCAGGCCGAGGAGATGGAAGAGGTCTAGGACTCTCCGGGGATAAGCACAAAACCTTTATTTAGCAGCAGCAGAGTCTAACTGTTACAACCACTGATGAATGTTAAACGCAGGCCATGCGCTGCCCTCAGGAGCACTTACCATAGAGTGGGATGGAGTGGGCGGCATTGTTCATAAACTGTTCTTTCAGAAATAGTGAGAGCGATATAAAAATACTGAATTACACAAACACGTGGGTTATGAAACATGCTCTTCAATGAAAAACAAGCATTAGATAATCAGAGTAAAGGAAAGCTTGTTTAACAATGCTTCTAAAACTAAATACCAACATGTACCAAGGTGCAACCATGACGCTTTATGTTATGTTATTTTTTGTTATGTTATGTTATGTTATGTTATGTTATGTTATATGTTAGGCTATGTAGCAAATCAGCATATTAGAATGATTTCTGAAGGATCACGTGACACTGAAGACTGGAGTAATGATGCTGAAAATTCAGCTGTCATCACAGGAATACAAAACATTTTAAAATATACTAAAATACAAAAGAGTTATTTTAAAATGTAATAATATTTTACAATATTACTATTTTTACTGTATTTTGGTCAAATAAACGCCTTGGTGAGCATGACTTATAAGCGACCCCAAAATTTTGAACAATAGTATTATACTAGATTACATTACATATAATTATTTTATATTAATAAAAAAACTACAATTGCCAAAAGTGCCATGGTACCTATAAACAATTAAATAGTACGCCCTAGAAACCACTTAGCAACTTGAAAATGTAAATTAAAGTTGCAACTATGCGTTTTCTTACTGGGACTATTCAGAAGAGCCCAGCAGTCTAAGGCATCATTGATGTCTATCGCACAAACGGTGTGGGATAAGTTATACCAACGCATTCTCATCCTTTGGCGTCATATAGGTGACGCCATATGACATTTCGTCGAAATCTTACGCACATGGCATCCTTTAGCGTCAATATAACACGCACTGTTATGGGTAGGTTTAGGTCTGGGGTAGGGTTACGGTTATGACGCCTTGGGATCTGCATCTCATATTCACGCGAAACGATGCCATGTGCGTTGGATTTAGACGAGCGTCACCTGTATGACGCCTTGGGTTCTGCATCTCATATTGATGCTAAAGGATGCCATGTGCATAAGATTTCAACGAAATGTACAAAGCGTCACATGTATGACGCCAAAGGATGAGAACGGGCTGGTTATACATGAAAGTTTATTCCTCAGGGTTAAGGGTTTGTTCAAATCCCAACAGAATTGGTAATAGGATCTTATCTTAGAATCTGTGATGCATTTGGACAGTTTCCAGAACAGGCATCCAAAACACAATATCTGAGATTAAGCAATTGTGGAAGTAAAACAAAAGACTAGTTTCCAAGTTGGTTTTATGTAAACTTACAAAAAAAAAGGGAAGTGGAAGAACTTGTTTCCCCTGGCACATAAATAAATGGGATGATGGATCCACCATCATCATGGCTCTATTTGTGTCTGTTGAGGAGGGTCATGACAAAACTCTCTATTCTCGTTTGTTGAGATCATAACTCCCTTTTTCCAAATTCCCACTAATAAAAATAATAAAAATTGACAGAAAAACACCTGAAAATTATGCATCATGCCAGCAGATAACCACAGCCGTTCTGTTTGTAGTGAAACATTACAAAAAGTTTGGTCATGATTCTTTGATCATCTTGAGTATGTGCACAATGAGAGTGACAGTTGAGGACAAACCCAGTCTAAAATCTGGAGAAAAGATGATATTATTTGGACAGGTTTCAACATGAACTTACACAAACATTCTGTACAAATGATTTTAAAGACTGTGTACTGTAGCGTGTCGATGAAAAGGACTGAGAAAACACAATGCTAGAGGTACACACACCTTGCCTCACTATTATAAGAAAATCACAACACCAAAAACTAGTCTAATCCAGTCTTCTACAAACATAAACTTTTGTGTAAAAACCCTGTCTAAATTCTTCTGCTATTAGCATTAATAAACAAAGTAAAAAAAAATTAGGATACCCCCACTTTTTTCCACCAATGAATTCCTATGATTTCTCGGCTCGCGGACATTTCCCGATTCAGTCCCCCTCTCTTTCTCTCACTTCGCTTCCGGTCTACTCTACACTACTGTATATTATCACAAAAAAGGGCAAAAAAAATTAATCTTCCGTTCCCAAAAGGTACACGCGGATGTACAACACAATATGGAAGAAAAGATCTCTCGCTACTTTCGTTTCATGACGTCTTTAAACTTTAAATTAATTCCATTTCAGTTACAATAACAATTCACTATTTTTCCAGGTTTTTCATAAACATGGGAACCCTAAAAATAATTCACGAACATTCTTCAGGTCTTCCAGGACAGACAAATATATAGCCCTGCCCCCAAACTAACTGCATTGATTGAGTCAATGTTGCCTTGGCAGATCAGGTAGTCAGTCAAACAAGCAGAACAATGATTTAAATTGATAGTGAACTCAACCTATCAATGGTTCACCATTGGTTCATCAATGTATACAAACTCTGTATATTAATCTGGGATACGGGAAAGTATATAATGCATATATCAGAGGAGGAATGCAGAGATTCTCACCTGAGAAGAAGGCATCTCTTAACAGCTCTAGATTATTCTGCTCAGAGAATGATGAGAATTCTGCTATGAGCAGTCAGCGTACCAGGACGAGCGGTGATTTCAGGACATGGATAACAGCAGGAGTCACAGACAACATGGAAAATAAACAGCAGCTGGACCAGCTCCATTTCACACAGTATCATAACATGAACAACCATCACGCGATGTAAAGATTAATGACATCCGTCAGTTTGCTAATGATGTGGGGGTTCCCAGGCTCTCTGCTGGAGGGGTCTGCAAGTATGCATACTTGACATCTGCAGTCTGATTCATCCGCATACCGTGATCTAGTATGAATGACAACACTCATTTACTTTCCCAAAACTCATTTATTCTTTCTTAAGAAATGTGACATGAAATATGATATTGTAATAGTATTTTTTTATATGTTTAAGCCTTTTGACTTAATGGGAGTCATTTTGTGCATTGCTGTGAACACAACTCATTGAAAGCAGGCACGACTGATTAAGTATGCATGTTCTCTTTCTATGTGAAATAATAATAATATGCAGTTTCATTCAGCATGTTTGATGTCCACTTAGTTAGTTTTCCGCTAGCTTCCTTGTGCTGGTGAGGGCTGGTGTGCTAGCTTCCTAACAGTGGGGTTGTGTGACGTTGTTCTATGAAGGCGTGATTAAGTGTTAAGGGCGTGTTTTACTGTGGGGCTACTGGTCCGCCAGTGGAAATGCAACTTGATTTTGGTTTTGTGGCTCGAGGTCCGAGGCTACTGGCCCCGCCCGGAACGCTCTGGTCTAACAGGGGAAAAGTGGATAGTGATTCTTGCCTTAGCAAGCCCCACTAATAACACACATGCACATCTAGCAGGAATAAGTCTGCAAACCCAACAAGGCCACTATGACAAAGCAAATTACATACTAAACTCAGTGTATGGTTACGGGTCTACCCATTTTAGACCAGCGATTCTAGTTCTTTTACGCACTGAAAATATAGAGCAACATGTCACCGCAATCCCTGATGGGTTAATTTATCCTGAATTGAGACCTGCAAGAACCTGGAACATTCCGTGATTGATTTGATGCTATTTTTACGTGCCCCACTTCAAGGATCTGGTTCAAATATACGGTCCATTTAAGTACAAGTACAGAAAGTCTTTTCAAGAAACGAGACGCGCTCTGTAAACCCCAGGACAAAACTACAGTACTTTACCCAACAATTTGACAGAAATTTTCCGCTAATATCCCACCACTGGTAGAAAAATTTCTAGAGAGCAATGAAAATAAACTCTCCAAGTTACACAAACAAAGTGTTTCAGGGTCAAAAGCAATGTCTTAACCTGCACTGAGCCATGACAGGCTGGATTTTCAAAAGATCTCAAACCCCGAAGAACTATCATTCAGCGGCAGTAAAGATTAAGCTTCCATACTAAGCATTATAATATATATAATATATATATATATAATTATCCCAAGCACTGTAATTTGGGCAATAATAGTGTGCTATGGAAACACTGCACACTGTGGGAGTGCTGGCATATATTATTGTCTGCTGGGCCTTCTAACCTTCAAAGCATCTTCCCCGTAGCGTGCAGCCGTTCTGTAGAGTCGCCAGGCTGTTCCTGAACCTGAAGTGCCAATGAACGGCTGTGGTCTTAAATGATCCGGTCGGTGCCAGGCGGATGGGGAGGGGAACAAAGAGACACTGTGCTTAACACACACACACACACACACACACACACACACACAAAGCCAGCTGTCCCTTGCTCCGCACTAACGCCCAGCTGTATCTGGTCTTTCACCAACCATCCCCCCATCATCACAGACCAAGACCAAACACAGTCCTTTCCACTGTCCATTTTCAGGATCTTCTCCTCGGTCAAACCGCCTTCACTGGGAACGCCCATCGCAATGCCAGCCTTCATTATGTCTGTGTACGAGTGTGTGTGCCCACACGTTCTTTCATCTCTGGGCCTCAGTCCTACCCTACCCATTCATTGGGGTTGCTTTGAGCTGTTATTCTTCATGGTGGTTACATTACTCAGGACGTCCTTCAATTGATGTAGATCTATTTTAAGCATGACTTTTTTTCCTTTTTGTTTGAGTTTGGGAATATGACAAAAAAGAATGTCCATGATAAAGAAAAGGAAAAATCTATTTTAAAACACATGGGTGGAATTTACATTGTCATTAGCAGTACAGGTGCAGGTTAGGAATCAATAGGCAAGGGACCAAGGGTAAAAAGATATGGGAGTGGAGCGAGGCCGGTGGCACGAATGTTAATGAGCGACACCTGCGCCACACACTGGTCTCAAGTTCCACGGAGGAACCCTGGAAGGATAAGAGGAGGTGAGGAGAGGACCAAGCCTGGGACACTTTAAGTTATTGTTTTGTTATGTTTATATACGGCAGTGTGCCGTAAGGGTTTTTTATTTTATGATTAAAAGTTATGTTTAATATGCGGCGGTTCCCGCCTCCTCCTTCCTTTGACCTTCAACTTTGGGTCGTATATATACAGGGTATATAATAAAATAACAGAAAAACAGGGGTGTCTATTCCTGCTCATGGAGCAACACTGTCCTGCAAAGTTCAGCTCCAACCCCAATTAAACACACCTGAACCAACTAATCAAGCTCTTACTAGGCTTACTAGAAACTTCCTGGCAGATGTGTTGGGGCAAGTTGGAGCTAAACTCTGCAGGGCAGTGGCCCTCCAAGACTGAGTTTGGACACCCCTGATCTAAAACAAAAATAGTGGTTGTAGTGGTTTTCAATGTAGAAACTACAAACAGGCTTATTATAGAAAAAGTGTATTCATGAATAATACAAAAATATGTATGAATGAATTACATTGATTTATTTTTGAAAAATGTACCCACATCCAGACAAAAAAGGAGAGCATATGTTATTGACACTTATCTGTCTAAGATGAATCACTAAAATGTCAATATGCATCAGAAAATGACCTTCCTCTGACGGCCACTTCTTAAAATGCTGAAGATTCTCTTATTACACAATAGGCTTTATGCACAGCTTCACTACTTCCTGAACTTTAGCCAGCTCCTTTGTTTCCTGTCTGCCATTATTGGACAAACTGATTAATCCAGGTGTGCCTGATTATTGTTACTGAGGCCAGGCACACCTGGATTAATCAGTTTGTCCAATAATGGCAGACAGGAAACAAAGGAGCTGGCTAAAGTTCAGGAAGTAGTGCAGCTGTGCATAAAGCCAATTCTTCATATTAAATCCATTACATCAGCGATAAAAGTTATTCTCAGAGTTCTGTTCTGGCCATGGAGAGAGTAATAACCCTCTTGAATGTCATTATGATGCGATCAAACTTTAAACAGGAAAGAACATAACACTCATCTCTGGAAAAACATTCTACACGTCCGTTAGAGCAGGAAATAGATGAGAGTGCACTGTAGGCGGCACAGGAAGCAGCTCACCTGACTTTAGCTCAGACTTCCTCTCCGCTGAAGACGGATGTGCAGTTTTTGGTTGTGTGTTGTTGTTTTTTTTTTTCACTAACATGACTCAACTTCAATAAAACTAACCCTGTCAGTAGATTCAATAATTATTAAATATCTAATTTATTATATATATATATATATATGACACAAATGTAGATTTCTCTCACACATGCCTCACAGAAACAGGCCTGTCCGGGGTCAGACTTTGTGATAATGTCTACAGCAGGTGGTCAGTAGACAGATGCCCCGGCTGCCAGAGTTCATAGCAGCCTGACAGAGAGTAAAACAAATTGATATACAGAGAGGAGTGAGAGAGAGAGAAAAAAAGAAAGAAACAGCGGAACAGTAGTGAAGAAAACCACCTGCAGAACATTCCAAGCAGAACAGTAGCACAGGTCAACAATGTTTTCAGAGGAGACATTCCAGCACCTCAAAAAAAAAAGAAAAAAAGTCCATCTTCACAGTCTGTCTCCCTGAGCAGCCATTTGTCTCTCCAGATTAAGGCCCTGCAGAGGGGAGCGTATGGCCAAATTCAGCAAATGTGCATGCATATCTTCTTCCCTAGCCTCAGATTTTGATCAGTATGGCTGTAAATTCAGAGGCGCAAACCACTAAACTTCAAGCTCCAGCGCATTGAGACAACAGTTACAGTATATTATCATTCTGTGTGCACTAAAGGGATAGTTCACCCAAAAAAAATTATTCTATCATTTACTCATCCTCAAGTTGTTCTAAACCTGCATGAATTAATTTATTCCGCTCAATACCAAAGATGATCTATTGAAGAATATGGGTAACCAAACAGTTGATGGACCCCATTGACTTCCATAGTATGGGAAACAAAATAAAAAATACTATGGAAGTCAATGGAGTCCATCAACCTGTTTGGTTACCGACATTCAAAAAAATCTTGTTCAGCAGAGGAAATAAATTCATACAGGTCTTGAACAACTTTAGGGTGAGTAAATGATGACAGAATTTTCATTTTTAGGTGAACTGTCCCTTTAAAGGGAGTGGCCTAGCAGTGCTGCCCGCTTTATTCTCACATAGATAGAATAGACTAGCACTAGACACCCACCATCAGGTTCACAGATGCATGCAGGTTAACCAACAAATGCTGGAGCCTTTCACACTGAGGAAAAGAGGGGGAGGGGGGAGGGGGGAGGGGGGTGGCGGGGGCACACACACTATGATGAATCAAAATTGAGATGATTCCAGGTAAAAGTTCATTTGTTTTTGTTATTATTCTTGGAGTACAAGATGCATAGTTATTGATGGTCCATTGAATTACTAAGAATAAAAGCACTCCTGACAAGGTCAACTTCTGTCAACCAATGAGGCGCAAGCATTCGTATAATAAAAATAATAGTAGTAGTATTGGTAGTAGTTTCGTATTTTTTAATTAAATGAAAAGAAAGATTAAAAAAAAATTAAATTGGTGGGCATTTGATCCTGCAATTAACCGACAACGACAACAATTTTATAAATTAAATTTAAATTACAATTGGTGGGCAATGATCCTGTGATTATCTGAATAAAATAAAAATAAGCAATGATGCTGATTAATAGTAATAATTTAAAAAAAAAAATATATAAATAAATAAATAAATAAATAAATGGGTTGGCAATTATATTAAGTTTGCTGGGCAATGGGTGATGACAAGTGATGCTGTGATTAACTGGCATTCAACAGATGAATAAAACTAAGAGGGTGTAATTCTAACTATTAACTAAATAGCAGAACAAAGTTTGTTATTTTGTTTCATTGGATTACAGTCCACCCTGGAATAAATGTAAGAGTGATTTAAAGTATCGCCACAGAAATCATCCCCAAAGCAATTGAAAATCCAGAAAGTGCACCAACAAAGGTTCTTGTATATAGCCTATGTAAAAACACACCACTAGCTATGTAAATTTGACTATATTTGTACACTCTTCAATTGAATTTCTGCAGTGCATGCTCAAACTCTAAAGAGCAGCTTCATTTGTGTACACAGACACCCGCTGTTTACTGCTGCACATTCACAATCACTCAGTAAAAGCGTCTCATCATCTCCGAGAAGCACTCCAACAGTGAATAAAATTCCTTGCTAACACATTACAGCATCCTAGATCTTTATCCACAAAGCTTAAAGTCAAAGCCAGACAGCCATGACAAATTCAGTCTATGTCCACCCTACTCAAATTGCAACCAAATGCAGCCTGATACTGTCACAAAAGACACAGACTTGGCGAAACGCAAATCTCTATGATGAATCAGCCGTCTTTAAATGAAACCTTGTGAAGAATAAAAGAGTAACGCACAGTCTATCCACTAGACTCATATAGCGCATGTCTGACACACCCAACACAAACATCTCTACTGGGGCTTGATGTAATTAGTCTAATGACACTCATCAACAGGAAGAAAGGCAAAATGGGGGTGCAGTGTTTTCCTCTTTATGCAAAGAAACATTCTGGGAATGGCATGCGCTGCTGTTAGACCTCACTAAACCTGAGAGAGAACAAGAGACAGTCAGAAAGACAAAAGAAACCTCAAGCTTTCATGACAATAGTGCAATGCTTTAGCATCCCGTCCAGACTTTCACTTCCACTTCCTCTCCCTCTTATCCATATGTCCAACATTTACATATCTGGCAGACAGATTTGTCCAAATTGATTTATACTGCATAGAAAGGAAGCATATTAAATTAAGGCATGCGTTCCTTAGAGGGTCAATGTATTGTTTTCATGGTGGTTTTATACACGTTCAGAAAACCTTTTAGAATATTTTCATGACATTTCAATGTAATGGCCCACTCCTGTCATCCAATTTTTTCATATTACATGTTATTTTGTTTAGTTGTCCGTTCAGAATCGTGGGTGAATCATGAAATGTTTGAAAACAAAAAATCCTGATTCTTTTTATGTGGTGTATAACCAGGTAAAAAGCTATAACCTTATCTTTACAACTTGAATATATGAGTGTACAAATCTTAGTTATCTTTAAAAGTTTAAATATATTTTTCAAGGTAAAAGTTATTTTTTTACCCATTTTATTAACCAACAATTAGCCTTACTCCCCACCGTTGACGAAAATTTCCGTCATTTGTGAGAAAACGCTTCCCCGCTATTGAAGGAAATTTCCTGCTTTCCGTATTGTCTCTATTATACAGTAGGAGGCGCTATGACACACCTTCTGAAGGAGTACTTAATCACCTAATCAAAACACATGCGATGAACAAGCAGGAACAAGCAATCTTATGTGCAATAATATGCATATATGCATTTATATGTGGTTTAATGTTGATGTTTGCATTAATTTATATGTAAATTAACGCGATCATCAACATTAAACAGCATATAAATCAAAACTGCCTAATGTTACCGAATGAAATGTTGAGTCGACCCAGGACGAGCTATAGGACTGTGAAGCTTTTGGGGGTGTTGATGAATTTGATCTACTCCATTTATGTTTTGATCATTCTGAATCCGATATGGATGTCGTTTTTTACAAAAAAATGTGATTCTCAGCTTTTTGCTCAAAATGTTGCTTTTTTTTATTAAACTTACCCCATTCAAGTGTTGATAAAAAAATAATGCATGAAGCTAGAATATAATTTCTTTGTTTAAAAGCAGAAGGTCTGTTCATTCTTTTGATATATTGCCTGTTCAGATATTCAACAAAATATATCAGATATACAACAACATATTCTGGGGGCCATGACATTTAGTGAAAATTATCAAAAACGCTGGCGGTGGCTGCATGGCTTATTTTTGTATTTTTTTCATTTTTTTAAATCACTGTCGGGGAAAGAGTTAATTTATACTGTAAATATCATTACGTTTTTGGGGAGTTGCACCACATTTTCACATAAAATTGTCACATAATGACGGAAAAAAAGTTTAAAGGCAGTGTCTACAGCGGTTTCAAAATATCTAAATGATTTTAAATTCAGACATTAAAAACATGTTGATCATAGAAGAAATGTGTTCAAGTCATTGTAATGGCACTTTTAATGTATTTTTGAATAAACTATAGATCAGACAACAAAAAAGGTTATCATCCACCCATTCTCACTCATATCAATGCAAGTTACTCCGCAAACTAATTGACTTTAAAATCATGAATTTGCACTTGCCTATTTGATTCCAGAATCCCCATGAGCTGACATGAAGCAAAACTCCATAGATGATGCTTCAGGTCTGTGTGTTTACAGTGAATCAATGCTATAGCAAACACAGCAAATCCAACAGCTCACAACAGCAACAAGACAAATCTTAACCCAGGATGAAGTCCTGGCAAAGTAGATCAAGATGCGGGCCATTAGTGCTCAACATTAAAGCCGCATGATCCACGTGGAGAGGATCAAAGCTGGATTTGTGTTGATCCCTACACATCAACACTGTTAATATTGTCATCCCAACCTCTTGCTCTTTTAATGGAGTAAGTCTTGGCTAAGTGACGATAACACCATGATGCAGTTTGAAACGCTCGCCAGAGGGATAGAGAGTGAGCCGCCACGGCTTTCCAAGAGAGAAAGTTTTTACTGCAAGTGCACAGCTGGAGCACACAGCTGGACCGATCACGAGCGCAGTGCAGCTGCGATGACCTGAGGCTCACAAAGACTATCTGTGCCCGCTCAGAGACAACGGACTGTGCCAAATCAGTACCAGCCGGGCCAGTTCAACCGAATGTTAGTACATAGGATCACTGGCTTCTCAAGAGCACAGGTGCGAGGAAAAGCTTCTGGCACGGTCTACAGATGACGCCGACCCAACCCAGTCACAGAGGACGTCCAGGCAAGGGACTGGACTAGATCCATTTTTACAGTATATAGAAGAACGTGGTCTAAACCAGTCTTTCTAATGACCTGATTTCACTCTCACATCCACTGGTTTTATCCAAAGCAAGGAAGTATCAACCCAAAAAGCTATGACAGCATCACAGATTCTCTTTACACTTCCACCGGCACGTATTATGTGACTTTAACACCTTCATTTAAACCTGTCTGCTTCTGTAATTAATGTAATGCCAAAAGCAATAATTGAATGCACTGCTTGCTACATTATCTACTAAAGCAGGAAATTGATCTAGGCAGGCAATGCTGGGGGCAAACAGGGTGTTCCCATCGGATGATATCTGCTGCCATAAGGAACAGTAACAACAGGCAGCTGGTGTTAGCAGGAGGGACAGTCTCATTCCACAAAAATGTGTATACTGTACTATACGTAAGTGCAAGAGCAACATTTTTCCAGAAAGACAAATACTCAAGAGAATTTTAAATATACTACCATTCAAAAGTATTCCCCCGGTTTCTTTCACAGACAAGGTTTAAGCCTAGTCCAAGACTAAAATGCATGTTTAAGCTGTTTGGTCACACCAGTAATGCTTTTTTTTTACCAGTAACGTCAATTTTATAAAAGATACTTAAATGTATTAATTGAAACCAGGCATAACCCTGCTTTAATCTAAGCCCTGTCTGTGAAACCAGACCTTAGAGTCCATAAATGGACTGTTTTTTTGTTTTTGTTTTTAAAGAAAGAAAGAAATTAGGCTAATACGTTTATTCAGCAGGGACGCATTAAACTGACACTAAAAGTGACAGGAAAGATATTTATAATGGTACAAGCATTTTCTATTCATGAAAGAATACTGACAAAGTCAACTGCATTTTAAAATATATTAGAAAACTGTTATTTGAAGTTAAAAATGTTTCACAATACTACAGTTTTTACTGTATTTTTCATCAAATAATACAGCCTTTGTGAACAAAAAAAGAATTCTCTCAAAAACATTTAAAAGTCGCACTGACCCCAAACTTTTGAATGGTAGTGTGTGTATCCGTTAAAAAATTATTTTGGTAACATTTACACTATAGCGAATAAAGCTAACAGACTAAAAGCCGCAAAACTCAAGCTTTGTTTTAAATGGTTTGTTTTAAACTGAATTGCGTGATTTCTGCACTTGAAATGGCAAAAATAACGATTGTTTCCAAACGAGTTTTTAACTAATTCCGATTAGCATCCTTTACAGTTAAATGCATTAGATCAGGGGCCTTATTTATAAAGACGTGCATATACTGATATTTTACTTTGAACGATTTATAAACGTCCGTATGCACAAAACATATTGCTAATTCATCTCTCTTTTAAATATCAGTTCATCTTAAAGTCAAAGGCAATGTGTAAAAGCACTTTATGATACATGATCTTTATGATACAGTACCGCACTCGTCATCAATGGACAAGGAAATCTAAGCGTGCTCTCAGTAGACATATATATCTTATTTTTATCAGGCACTGGAATAAATTAAATTTTTTTTTTTTTGCCTGCATGCTCTTTAGTGGGTATATGTATAAGAACATTTTCATGTCACTTTCTGCCTTTATAAACCCCAAATTTTATTCCTTACTTTTGATGTAGGATAAAATCCATGAAATGTAGGATCAACTTCATACATGCATTTTATAAATGAGGCGCCAGGTAGTTTTTTTTTTAGTCAAAATGACACAATTTACACGTAACAACCTCTGATACAATTGGCTTTTACAAATTTGCATGGGTACGTACAATAGTTTCTCTATATTACCACACTGGAGATGCACTCGGCTGGAAGAAGAGATGTTTGCCACCAAAGTAAGACAAAGCCAAAACTTCTCGCTTATTTTGGTGGTAAGGAAGATAAGAGAAGACAGAGATGAGCACATTAGACAAGGAACAGATAATAATAGTGTGAGAGAGAGAATCACTTGCAGTCAAGAACTCATCATAAATTGGCAAGGTTGCACTCAGAGGTGAGAGACTGAGAAACTGCAGAAAGTCATTTATATATACATGCCGCACATGTGCAGAATTTCAATAAGCCTGCTCTCACAGTGACTCCGTAAACTTCTGACTCTCTTAGAAAACTCATCTGATCTTAGTTACTGCCTCTACCGCACAATGAGACAATGATAAACCCCCCTGACTCCAACCCAGAACTGAGAACAATGAAAAGCAGAAAAGCATTTCTTACGTGACTTAAGATGCTTTCCCTCATGAGTTTGTCGCAGACATTTTAAACAGGATAAGTACTTGAAGGCATTAAACACATTCATCAAACTGCTGAGGCCTAGCAGTACAAGCTCTGACACATTGCACCATGGTGCTCATTTGGGCTCTGTGGGTTCGAGTCCGGCTCGCAACACTTCTCCTTTCACGCTCTACTCACTGAAAATGCTGTCCTATTTCTCACTTACTCTACACTCTTAAAAACAATTGTTCAATGGCAAAAAGAGGTTCCCAAAAAACATTTTAATAATCTAATTATCTAAAGAACCCTTTTCCACTGTAAAGAACATTTTGTGCAATTGAAAGGTTCCATGGAGTGCTTTATGGAGTGGAGTGGTTATTTTAAGAGTCCACAACAAAAAATAACATCTACACAGTGGCACCCAACAGACAGAATCATGTCTACAACCAAAAAGATGCATTTGACATTAAATGCTGTGATGTGACTCAATTATTTCTGACCCAGAAAACACGCTACATGCCACATAACGTACCCTGAATATGCTTACGTTTGAAGACCAAGAGCGCATGCATGTGATCTAAAGGACCAATGGGGCAAGACGCTGAGCTCACACTTCCCTCAAGACACAAAAGTGACTCAACGACATGAGGATAAAGACTGTCACTGCAACAAAACACATTCTCATCTGGACTCCACATACAGAAATACCCTCCACTAAGTCAAGGAAATATATGCAGCTGTTAGTTAATAGTTTTTCAAACGCAAAGCAAGGAACTATTTACTTCCTAGAGGGCATGGAAGTCTCTACTACAGATCTCATTTCTTCCTCAATTTTGACACGCTTCCAACGCTCTTCAGAGTAAACCACAATATATAAATACAATATGTCAGTGACAGTGTGTAAAGAGTTGTTGGTAGATTAAAAATCTAATTTGGGACTGCAACAATGATAAAAATGTTGTTTTTTTTTAAAAAGCACCATCCTGAAATCATAACATAATTAAGTGTACTACTTTAATTTGAAGAAGATAAATATAGGAATATTATATGAATGTTTGAAACAAGCAAATGTGGGCATAACTACATTCTGAAGTTACTGCATGATTTTACCTCGGTAATGCTGACTAAAGCACAAAATATCAAAAATGCATAAAAACAAATATGAAATGTATAAATAAACTGCTTCATATTTTAATCTCCATTTATTTCATGTTTGTGTATGGCCAGTGTTTTTGTTTGATAGGTTTTCTTTGTCAATTTTTGTATGAGTCATCTTAGTAATATAAAGGCCACACAAATTCCTTTCATTCATTTACATTATAAAGGGACCGTTCATTCAAAAATGTAAAATCTGTCATCGTTTACTCACGTTAGTGGAACACAAAAGGAGATGTTAGGCAAAAGACAAACTGTCAAGCTTCAGTCACCATTCACTTGCATTGCATCTTTTTTGCCTAAAATGTAAGTAAACGGTGACTGAGACTGTCCCTCTGTCTCACACACCTCTTTTTGTGTTCAACTGAGGAAAGAATCTCATATGGGTTTGTAACGACATGAGGGCGAGTAATTTGCATCATAATAACGCCATAGAGTACAAGATGACAGAATTGTGTGATCTGTCCCTTTAACTGGACATGTATTTCACTCACAATCGCGTGCAATACAAAGCCAAGCAACGTATCATTCCAAAGTCCACGAGGAGCCTCACATTAAATAAATAAAATAAGTTTCAAAGAACATTAAAGCTTGTGCTTGTCTATATTGCTGGTCTTCCCTAAAGAGACAATAGAGAAGTCGCTGTCATTGTGCAGAACTCTCTAATGCACCTTGTCGACATAAACTTTATCAATCGTAAAAATACAACCACTGATGTTTGAAACACTCGTTTGACCCCATGTCCATGTTTACGTTAAATGCGTGTGTGGAATAAAGGACACATGAAGTAAAGCCCAGTCAGACATGCACTGAGCTCTGTCAAACTCTCCACCCGCTGCGATCTGTCTGTTCGCGCTCAATAGAGGGGCTATCCTCGAATCACGAATGTCTCAAAACTGCACACTAGAGCGCTTAAACTTCAACCAGCAAGCATGAAACAGCACGAAGTGGCCTGTGGTCACACCGATAACAGAGGAACGGGCAAAGCGTAATAAAACGTACAAACCTGAAGCGGTGAGGAGACTTTTCCTCCTTCCAGGGATTGATGTTTGGGAGTTTGTTGCAGTCGAGCGCTCCCTCCCTTTCTCTAGCGCACTAGATTGATAGTGCTGATGTTGTTTTCACTTCCTCTTTCCTCCTCCTCCCGGCTTCTGATTGGCTCCGCTGTTTCAGTCATCCACCAATAACAGCACAGTGAGTCCTGATCATTCAGTAGACCGACAAAAGCGCATCAGTGTACTTTTTCAATCTAGTCTAGTAGGCTATTGATGTCTGCTTTTGCTTCTTTATATAAAATAGTTTTCGGCATGATTTAAGTGCATAGCATAGTAAGAGAAATAGAGACTTCCATAAAAAGCTAAACATTTCCTTATTTTAAAAGCTTGAATTAATGGTCTATATAAGAAAATATGATTAAAACAGATCATTGCCTGGCCATTTGTCTTCAGGACATAGTTGGCATTTTGTAAATACCTGTCCATCAGATGTCTGTCCTCACAATGTCCACACACACAGGCGATAGATTATCTGTCTGTCCCACACAAGGTGATGTATTAACCGTCCCATGCTGACATCATTTGCCTACTCCATTTTGGTGATTAGAGAGAGGATGTAATTCTTTAAAAGGCTTTAAGAATGTCTAGAATTCTGTTAAGAACCGCACATGATGTAAAAGATTATGTAAACCAAAATCCAGTCATGCAATATCACCGTGCTTCAGTCCATGACAGCAGAGGTGATGTCACCTTTAGTTTTTCTCTCTATAAAAACCATTATGCAAATACACATCATGGGGTCAGTCTCTGCAACAGCTCTTCTCTGAATGCTGTGACATTGTTTGGATTCAGAGGCATAAGGTAGCCTACTGTAGGGTGAATTGCCCTAATGTGGGACATTTTTTGCACTTCAGACTTCTGTGACATATTGTGATGTGTAACCAAAACATTAAATCCACACCCAATACCATTTTAAAAACCCCAGTATGTTTCCTAAGCAAATCAAAGGAGAAAATTCAAATAACCCATTCATAAGAGAAATTATAGACATATTAGTGCTCTTATAGCAAGTCGTCTGAGACAATCTGCAGCTTTCCTAATGTGGGACAGTTGTGTTCCCAATATGGGACACTGAAAAGTGTATGATAAAAAGACCAAAAATCACATTGATACATGTAGAATAGTAAAATTTTATTTTAGATTCTCTCTTAAATCTCATTTTCAACATTTTCAACAATCAACCATCCTCAACAATCTGCCTATACTCCTCAATGGCTCCTTTCATCCTGTCCAGCCTCCACTGATTAAGTTTCTTTCTCTTATGCTAGAAAGCCAAAGTTGAATGTCACTGTAACATCCTGTACTTTGTCCAGCGAACAGATTTTGTCTAAGCTCACAAGAAAATAAAACTGGAGATCATAGGCGTAACAATGGTACGCAATACTATACTTCTGAAAAATAGTGCTTAGAAGCATATACAGAGAGAACAACAACGGTCCCAAAATCGACCCCTGAGGAACACCACAAAGTAAAGGGGCCAATGTGGAAGAAAATTCTCCCAGATTCATAGCAAATGTCCTGTCTTTTAAATATGATGCAAACCACTGAATGGCTGTACCCTGGACACCAACCCAACACTCCAGACGGTTGAGAAGAATCTCATGGTCAATCGTAGCGAAGGCAGCGCTTAGATCTAATAAAACTAGAGCAACATGTGATCCTGAGTCCAACGATAATAATATATCATTAGTGACCTTGAGCAATGGAGTTTCTGTGCTGTGACAAGTCCTAAAGCCCGACTTGAATGTGTCTAAAATATCAAAAGTATTCAAATATGAATATAGCTGTGAGAAGACCACTTTCTCTAAAATCGTGGAGAAAAAAGGCAGTTTAGAAATAGGTCTATAGTTGTTATATACTGTATGATCCGAATTAGGTTTTTTTAACAAGGGATGAACAATTGCATGTCTGAAACTGTTTGGTACTACTCCACTCATTAAGGAACTGTTAATTATAGCTGTTAGGCTAGAACTCCCAAAAGGAAAAACTTCTTTAAAAAGATGAGTAGGAAGAATATCCAGTCGGCAGCTACCTCCATTCATTTTAGAGACAATATCTGCCAGCTGCGCTGATGAAACTGGTTCAAAGTTAGTCAAATTAGACAGCGCAGGATTAATTGATGAACAGGAATGTGAAGGTACAATTGCACTTCTGATCTTCTAAATTTTTTTTGAGTAAAAAATTATAAAAACTCTTCACATTCACAAGTCTCTTGAGTAAGGAAGTTGTGTACTTTGTCCAACTCTGACTGTGTGTGTGTGTGTATACATATATATATATATGCATATATGCGTGTTTGTAATTGATATGTGATAATATAATTTATTTTATTTAATAAAATACATATTTTTGTAGGCTAAATTGTCCTGCTGGAATTTTCTGTCACAATTAAACTTTAAATAATACTTGTCTAGAGTAAACCAAAATGTATAATATATTTAGAGGGGAACTCCTTTGTGACATTCATGGCTTAATAAAAAGGGAACATGTCACATAAACACACGTTTCTAATGGCCCTGGCCAGATCAGAACAAAGGGAGATACAATGAAAAGAGAGGAACTAAAAAGGAAACATGAGAATCAAGCTTTTATTAACAGTACAAACTCATTCTGAAGATGAGCGCTAGTTAACGACTTGCAAATCAAATAAAGCCCTGATAGCCAGTCATAGACTGTATTTTGAAGTTGATTTGATGATTTGTGTTATTATTATGAATATTTAAGAATAATTCATTATTGTTTTCTTTTAAAAGCACATTTAAATAGTCTCACAATTGAATCTGCATTATGAAGAGCTCCTTTGATCAAATATGATGCACTATTTATCTTGATACAAAATGGCACATGTACTCCAACGACAACCGCAGGACTCCGGATTTCAGCGACGAGATCAAAGGAAAAGCATCCTTTCCCCTCTCAATAAGCCTCTCTGGTGATGTGAATGATGTGCAAACCATTGTCACCCATTCAAGAGGTGCTAATTGGCTGCGCTTATGTACCACAGCCAGATGCAGAAGCCCCGAACACTTTGATGGAAACAGAGGATGTGAATTCACACTTGTAATTTGAGTTGCAAGATCCTATAAATCCTCAAAATCTCTTTAGGACTTATCAGATTACCATAAAAATAAGATGTAAATGCTGAACAGTCATCGATTTATTTGCATGACATTTATGGACGTCACTGTTCAAGACAGCAGATGGCATGCATCATAAGCTCTCGTCAGTTATTTTCACAATGACGCATTCTCAAAGTGTAAATTAACATACATTCAGAAACTCTGTTCACCTCAGACTTCAGTCCAATAAGCCCAAGGAACAAACAGCCTGATAAGGAACAGCTATAGGAAATCTGATAAAGATGCATATATCCGAAGCATTTCATGCGACAGAGGGGATTAATGCATCCATGAATTATTAAGCAGACGTGAAGATGGCCTGGGGAACTGATGGGAAGCCTCCTGTGTATACTTGATAGGGCTGACACACTATTGCAGAGCTTCTAATGATGAGCACTAAGACATCCAGACCACTGGCCCCTGTTTCAGTCTGAGTCATCGCTAGCCTTGGCCGTGTGCTTCTTCTTTTTCTTCTTGTGTTTCTTCTTTTCTTTCTTCCTCTTCTCCTTTTTCTTCTTCTTCTTCTTCCGGTTGTGATCAGAGGAGGCAGAGGAAGTTGAGGTGGAGTCAGAGTCAGAGGTGGTGTCTTGAAGCAGCTGTTTCAACTGCTGGATCCTACAGTGAGGAGAAAAAAGACACATGAAAATTATTTTCTATGCACAATTTTTGCAATACGCAGAAAAAAAAAAAAAATCAAACTATAGATAATGGAACTCATGAAAACATTGAACATGAAAAAAAACCACACATCTCCTTTAAAATAGTCGTATTATATGATATATTTATATATCATATTTACAACACAATTATTTCATGTGTGTGTATTGATAAATATGTATATTAAATATTATAAATAAATTATAAATATGTGTGTATATTTTATAGTCTTATATATATATATATATATATATACACACAAATAATATTTATAAAATATTTATAATAGTATTATTTAATAATATACATGTATACACACACACAAACATGTGTGTGTGTGTCTGTATATATAAATACTAAAATATAAATAAAATATAAATATTTAAAAAAATTATAAATATTTAATATATATGAATATACATATAAACATGTGAATATATATATATATATATATATATATATATATATATATATATATATATATATATAGTATGTGTGTAAATATATGAAATATTATTACTAATATATAGCATATTATTATAAAAATATAGTATATTATATACATTTATAATATTCAATAAATATGTATATACATATTACACACACTTAAATACACACAAATAATATATTTTATATTATTTTAAATATTATAAAATATAGATAACATTTAGTGATAAATTTATCATATTTAAGAAACTACAAAAATGTATAGAAAACATAAATTTAACACTTATTTATATATTTGCAATTCCTTTTGGTGGCGCTAGAAGCACAAATTACACACTTCACCTTTGAGCAATTGGATTTATTTCGAATATTTTAAGAACGCTATCTTTAACTAAATTCAATTGCTATTGATTTGGGCATAAGAGGAAGCAGAAAACACAAGCGCCTTCTGACAGCCACTGCCACACCGACCTGAAACTATTAACAATTCATCAGATCACCGCTGTTCAGAGGGTTCACATCCTCTAACAGAACCGCACAACCCCGTTTTAGCTTTGCTTTCATTCACTACATGCTGTGAAGACTGCATCAATGTTAAAGCGGCTGATTTCTGACTTTCAACTTTTTTTTTAACAAGCTACTCCTTGTTTTCCAACATCCTGCTGAAAAATTCAAATTGCCAGTCCCATGGGAATGTTTAGTAACAATTCTGTGGCATAAATGTGGAGCTCAGCAATGTACGAACATAATAATCTGTCAAAACGGCCCACAATGGGTTTACATCCCACATAACAGTTTCTAATTACTCCCATGTAGCAGGAGCTCTTGTCACCACATAACAGAAGTTAATCACAGTGGAGTAAAGAGTTACGTAATAGTCTGCAACAGGGTTCTTTTGTTAAACTGACTCAACTCATCAACACTGGCCTCTGAGAGACCTCAACACACCAAATACCTTATTAAAAAGCAGATTATTAAAAGATCCTCATCTCATAGACACACACTACCGTTCAAAAGTTTGGGGTTAGTAAGATTTAATTTTTAGTAAGAAGCATTCAATTGATCAAAAGAGACATTAAAGACATTTATTATGTTACAAAAGTTTTCTAGTTCAAATAAAAGTTGTTCTTTAGAACTTTCCATTCATCAAAGAATCCTGGAAAGAAAATGTATCAGTTTTCACAAAAATAATGTTTCTTGAGCCAAATCAGCATATTAGAATGATTTGCGAAGGATCATGTGACTGAAGACTGGAGTAATGATGCTGAAAATTTTGCATTGCATCACAGGAATAAATTAGATTTTAAAATATATTAAAATAGATAACAGTTATTTAAAATTGTAATAATATTTCACAATATTATTGCTTGTACTGATTGTAAATTGTGTCTATCCTTATAGCTTTTGAAAGCTATTTAAATGCAACATGCAACAATTCTATTTGAGTTTCACACAGTCTCAATATGTATAAAACTTGACGTACCTCGTCTCTTTTTCATTGCGTTTGTTTTCTCGAATGATATCGTACATTGGATCCTCATGTGCCTTTGAAAGAATCACAGAAATGTTATGAACATTCATAAACAGTTCAGGTTCACCATATAAAAAAAAAAAAAAAAAAATCAAACTTGCAATGGAAGTAAAATATTTTATAGCTTCAGTTATACAGGTGAAACTCTAAAAATGTGAATATCGTGCAAAAGTTCATTTATTTCAGTAATTCAACTTAAAAGGTAAAACAAATATATAATATATAGACTCATTACATGCAAAGAGAGAAATTTCAAGCCTTTATTTGTTTTATTTTTTTATTTTGATGATTAAGGCGTACAGCTTATGAAAACCTTTTCACAATATTCTAATTTTGAATTTGGGTTTTCATAAAGTGTAAACCATAATCATCAAAATTATAACAAATAAAGGCTTGAAATATCTCACTTTCCATGTAATGAGTCTATATACTATATTGGTTTCACCTTTTAAGTTGAATTACTGAAATAAATGAACTTTTGCACGATATTCTAATTATTCGAGTTTCACCTGTAAGTAATTTTTTTATGTTGTGCAGTCAATATTGCAGTCATTATGGACTAATACTTACACCTAGTGGTGTGGATGAAACATCACACAAAAATAAAAGTTTAGGTTGTGTGCGAACGAAAGCATCTGACAATAATAAGGGGGAAACAGAGATCATTCGTAGTAGGCTGGCCATGTGACTTCAACATGTTGGACCCCATGAGGCGACCCGCTCCATGTAAATAAATCAACTTTTATTAGGCCTATAATTTATTTATTTAAAGTACTATTCATTTATTTATAAGGAAAATAATCCTGAGTGTACCTTTCAGAGCTTTGCAAAGAGCTGTTATTGAAGGTTGTGGGAGTATAAACTTTGTCTGTACATAGACAGACTCTTTGAATAAGAAAGTATTTATTTGATATCTTTATACCCCCAGCTTTACTTTTATTCAGATTTTTTTATTACCACCTCGTTGGCACCTTTTATTTGTGCTTTTCTCTCTTTTCTTGTTCCTGTTCTTTTTGTTTCTCTTTTATTTTTGTATGTATAATTGTATAATGTTTCATATTTGCATTTGAATGAAAGTGCAAGTACAATGTTAATGTTTTTTCAATAAAAATAAGATATCAAAACCACATGGGATGAGAGATTTAAAAAAAAAAGAAGCTTGGTTGTATATCAATAGTACTTTGCATAATTAGCAATCTGCTAGTTCATGGCTCAATCTCTAAAAATGTTCTTAAAAAAAATGTTCCAACCCTGTTTATGTAAGGCCAAAGTTTTTAATCAGGCTTTAAGTCAAGGTTACTGTGCGTGGTTTTAAATAAATCCTTTAACTGCAGCAGTGTAAAAAGTAGGCCATGTGTGTCACTTACTACTCTGAACTGCTCCAGTTTCTGGTTGCCTTTGATGAAGAACGGACATTCTTTGTCTCCCGTTCTGTGGCCGTACTGCTTACATCTCCAGCCTACACACAGTTTGTTTTCTCAATGACCTTCATCCGCACAGTAAAATCTAAAACATCATTTGTCACTAGAAGTTACAGGCACCAATTTTCTATTAAAAAAAACCAGCACAAACTCAAGTTTATGCTATAATTATGTACTGCACAAAAACTTTTCTATATACACGATCAGTCAAGTGACTATGAAAGCTTGTTTCCGCCACGTTATAAAAAAATAATAAAGGCTTTTTATCTCACAATTCTGACGGGGGAAAAGTATTAATTGTGAGTTATAAGCTCGAAATTGCGAGATATAAACACAATTCTGACTATCTTGCAATAGAGTGCTGCAAGGATTAATTCGCCACTGTTTCCCTTGAGATTTTCCTATGGGGTTTTATAACGGTTTTTATTTGATTTTTTTTTATTTATGAGTAAAATAAAGCCTGTGGTAAACATAACATGATGATACTTTGACGTTTTGTTCGGACTTTTTTTCCTCAGAATTCAGAGCTTATAACTCGCAATTCTGACTTTTTTTCTTGCAATTCCATTTTTATAATTCTCAAATCTGACTTTTTGTCACAATTGCAAGTATGTATTTTGCAATTCTGACTTTTTGTCACCATTTCTAAATTTATAATTCACAATTCTGAGTTTATATCTCGCAATTCTGACTTTTTCCTCACAATTGCGAGTTTATAACTCACAATTTGGACTTTTCTCAGAAAGGTAAGATTGATATAAACTCAGAACTGCAAGAAAAAAAGTCACAATTGTCAGATATAAACTCGCAATAAAGGTAATTGCAACTTTCTCACAATTCTGACTTTTTTTCTCACAATTGGAAGTTTATATCTCACAATTATGACTTATCTCACAATTACGAATTTATATCTAGCAATTCGTACTTTATTTCTCACAATTCTGAGTTCATAACTCGTGATTTCAAGAAAAAAGTCAGAATTGTAAGATAAAAATTTTATTTAATTTTTAATTGGGACTTAATGTCATACAATTCTGGCCTTTTTTCCTCAAAAAGTTCATGTTTTTATCTCATAATTCTATTTTCTCCCAAATCTAAATCTATGTTTCACAATTCTGATAAAAAAATCAGAATTGCAAGCTATTAACTTGGAATTGCAAGAAAAAAATGTCAGAATTGCAAGAAGAAGAAAAAAAAAGTCACAATTACCTTTTACCTTACCACTATTATTTTTTATTACGTGGCAGAAAGAAGCTTCCATAAATGAATAACATACTCGTATCAATTCAGAAGTTCAATTTAGGTCACAAAAAAATCTTTATTTTAAGAGCGAAGTAAATATATCTGAAAGTTTGCTTACACTGCATGACCTTCACCTCTTTTCCCAGAGGCATCCACAGTCCTTTAGTGGGAGCGTGAGCCAAGAAGCTCCTGGCGTCCTCATTACCAGGGTCATCAGGAATACAGTCCTCTGGTTTGTAATCATCTTCCTGCAAAACAATTTCTGTATGTATTGCAAAATGCTCACTCAAAAACTTATTTCTAATCCTTTACATGATCTCTGATGACATATTGATGACAACTAGAGGTAACACTTTATTTTACAGTGTCCTTGTTACATATATTACAGGTCCTTGTTCACTAATAACAGTATATTATGCATAATTGTATGGAAGTAACCCTAAAACAGATACTATTCCAAACCCTAACTCTATAGTAAGTACATATTGTTAAGTCATGTTACTAAGTACTTAATTGAATACAATACACTGCAACAATGGCACCAAATGAAGTGCAACCCAACTAGCTCATGATAAATTCGCAGCATTTAATGGTAACACTTCAAGCCATGACCAAACCTTGATGAACCCAGGAGGAGGATTTTCATAGCTGAAAGGAAAAAAATAAAATAAAGTAATAACATATATGCAAGACAAAAGTGGAACAGAATGCTAACGTTACAGAAGTTCAGATAATACAAACTCTAAGTTGTACAAAAGAATTACCAATACCAAACAGATGTTATGCAGATACTCACAAAGTCTCCACATGCTTGAGTTTCTGCACCTCTTGAATCAGTTTTCTGGTTTGGTTCTTGAATTTGTCATCATCTTGTTTTGACTCCTTGTGTTTCTTTCGTTCATGTCTGTCCTCGTGATGCTCTCGGCTTCGTTTGCGAGCTGACATTGTACATTCGTTGGAGATAATTTCTGGTATATCTATAATCACATGTTATGTTCAAAAAGTTAATACTTCAGTGTACTGATGATTGTAAACTAAAGGCAAAGGTACATATGAGCGTCTGTTTAACCACTTCCGGGTGAAAGTGCTTTTTCAAAATAAAAGGCCCCTAAAATGTGCATTGAGATTTTTTTTTTAAACTACAGTGCGTCAAAGATAAGACTGTTAAAAAACAATTATATAATTTAAGAACATCATTTTAGTTTGTATTATTTGGAAAAATAACCCTAAAGTCCTCTATGTATTCACACTGTTACAGTTAATGAAGATATACATGTCCATATGCAGGGGCGTCGGACTGGGGGTAAAACCAGTACTGATTACCAGGGCCCCAAGGGGAGAGAGGGCCCTTGAAAAGTCTGGAATATATTTTATTTGGAACATGGGGGCCCATCAGGACTGCCTATACATAGGGCCCGGGATCGTGTGCTACGCCCCTGTCCATATGTCCTGTCTATTGTATAGGATAAAATATTGACTGCTTGTTTTTAAACTTTTTTTATTACCAGAAACTAGGAGGGTTGACGTATTAAGAAGTTTATTAATCACGATTCATTTTGTGATTCCAGTTTTCTACAAGTACAGTATTTTTACACAAATTGTGTTGCTTTTTTTTTATTTTTATAAATATACAATTTAAAAATTATTATAATACAGGTTGGGGCCTAGAAAAAACATTATGGGTCTTTTAATCTCTTTTAAGATGAATAAATAAACACACAAACTTTATTATTTTACTTTTTATTGAAAAAAAATTCTGTCAAAGATCAAACAAGACAATTTAAATGTATTGAGACAGAAAAAAGAAGCCAGTATGACATATTTCTGGTCTTTTCTATATAGTATGAAGGCAACTATGCCACCAAATGTAAACAACACAGCACAATTTGAGCATAAAAATGTATTCAATGTGTAAGCCAAGTGTAAAGACAATCCTTCTTTTAATATTAGTAATCCAAACAGTGGATTCAAATGTGTGAATTCAGTGTACAAAATTAACATTAAACGCACAACATATAAAAGTTATCTTTTTTGTTAAAAAAATAACAATATGTGGTATCATGAAAATAATAGCAAATTCAAAAAAAAAAAAAAAAAAAAAAAAAAAAAAAAATTCACAGCATTGTTCTGTAGCACAAGTTGTACTGTGCTATAAAAATAAATGTTTATGCCACTTGTCCAGAAGGATCCAGAAACAAATTCTTAATAGAAGGAAATGAGACGTTTTGTTCAGTTTAACCCAGTCCTTCAATATAAACCAGGCTATAATGACTCCTCCACTAGGTGGCATTGAGGAGAAGTGATTATCATCCTCATCATGAACTCCTTTCAAAGTGGGCCAGAGTCTTTCATTTTCAACAATGCCAAGGTCTTCAGAGAGATGAGAGGAAGTCCTTCAGACCACCTTTCTTACTCTGCTGTTTGGTTTCCAGCATAAGGATCTTTTTGAGGCGGGCGAAGGGTGACGACTTTGCACTGCAAGACTTTGATGACGAGCTGGTGTTTGAAGACACTGACCTGCGGGAAGAAAGCAGTGAGTAAATGGTTTCATTAATTCTGTGAGATGCAGTTGGGACCTGACACATATATGTTCAAAGAGTAGCTTACCTTGGTGTGCCACTTGGTGTTCTGTCCACTACTGATTTTGGAGTGGCCCTGTTGACAGACTGTGGAGTTCTTTGTTTGCCTGCACTTCCTGGGGTACTTCGGTTCTGTGACAGAGTAGCCAAAAGCTCACGGTTCATTCCAGGTTGTCTGGACATCTTGTTACAGGTGTAACACGTTGCCATCTAAGAGAACAAAGTATCTTGGTTAAATAATGGTTAAATGATAAAATGTCATCATGCCAAAATGATTTGAAAAACACACACACATACCCTACTGTATTCATACACATACTGTACATACACATACTATATATATATATATATATATATATATATATATATATATATATATATATATATATATATATATATATATACACACTTTTTTTTTTTTTGAGCTGAGCAAATGTCTGGATATCCCAACTTTAAAATTGCCTAATACTATAAGTATTTTTTTTTTTCCTGATGACAAAAACAGTAAATAAAATGTTTTATCATATTAAGGATAGATTCAAATATAAATGCCCTACATACACAAAACACTGTTTGTAATACAAAAATAGAATATCTATCAAAACAAAATCTGAAGAGAAAATAAACAATGTCTGACATCAGATGTACTCGTGGATCTTAAAATTGGAATGCAAAACTACTGATATGCACAATTAATGAATTAATAATGTTGATAGAAGACAAGCGTCTCACAAACAAAAGTCGATTGCCCAATCTTCATACGCTGACTGGAACCCCAAACAAAATTGCTAAATCAAATACAAGTCCAATAAAATGTATTGCTTTGACATGAATAAGTTACTAAAACGAATCTTGTTTTTTTAAGATGGTTATACTGTTGTGCTTACGAGGTTTAGCAGGCACTTGTGAGCACTTATCTCAGGTATTCCACACATTGTATATGAACGTGAGCTCTATAAACAGCAAGGTACAGGCCAAAAGTACACTACACACATGCGCGGACGCCATCCACACAGACACAAACCGCCAGAGACAGCACTAAATTAAGCCGACCAACCCCGACCATTTCCAATCTTCTACCGACACTTATATAATCTTCTACTTTATACACTTCAATATACTGATATATAATTTATTTTATTCAGCAAGGATGCACTAAATTGATTCAAATTTACAGTAAAGACATTTACAATATTACGAAAGATTTCCATTTCAAATAAATGCTGTTCTTTTGAACTTTCTATTCATCAAAGAATCTTTGTATGTATCAGTTTCCACAGAAATATTAAGCAGCACAACTGTTTTCAACATTGATGATAATAAATGTTTCCTGAGCAGAAAATCAACCTATTAGAATGATTTCTGAAGGATCATGTGACACTGAAACAATCAATGGAAAAAGTTACATTTTAAAATATAAAACAGTGGTTAAATTTGTAATAATATTTCACAATATTACAGTTTTACTGTAATTTTGGTCAAATAAATGCAGTTTTGGGGTCAATAAGAGACTTTCCAAAACATTAAAAAATCTTACAGACCCCATACTTTTGAATAAAGAAAGAAAACCTTTCAATGGTTGATTCATAAATCCTGAACATATGGTTACATTGTTGCATTAATGTAATTTATGTTAACTGCACAAATGATGAAACTTGCATTCTTTTGTGTGGAAATGTAACTCACCGACACAAAGGTTGCCATTGTTTGTTGCGGTAACAGGTGGCTAAGCTGAAGTGTAGATGATTCGAGATGATCCAGGCATGTATGTGAGAACAGCTATGTTTACTACAGCTCCCTTCACGTGTGGAGATATAAAAAGCAGGACGGGCCAATCAGCTGCAGTGGGGGAGGAGTCTGCCTGACTGACTCTTGTCTCTGATTGGTTACTGAAAGAATGCGCTGCAGTATCTGAACAATCCTTAATGGAATTCCTCAGAAACTTGAACCAAGTCTTTAAAAAGTAACAATTATTATAAATGAAGCAAACAATTCTCCTTTTAATTCTTCTGTACATTTAGTACTGAACATCTTGAATGGGAACTGTGGACTAAGTACAGATGGTTTGTATGAGACATTTTTTCACTTGTACTTAATAAAAAGAATTTAGCATTAAAGGGTTAGTTCACCCAAAAATGAAAATTAAGTCATTAATTACTCACCCCCATGCTGTACCAACCCCGTAAGACCTTCGTTCGTCTTCGGAACACAAATGAAGATATTTATGATTAAATCTGAGAGGTTTATGACTGCTACATAGGCTCCCTAAGGGAATGACACCGGACGGCCCAGAGAGTCATTAAAGAAAATGTTTAAATATTCCATGTCACAACAGTGGCTCAACTATAAGTTTATCAAGCGATGAGAATACTTTTTGTGCGAAAAAACAAACAAAAATAACGACTTTATTCAACTATTCCTTTTCTTCCTTGTAGGCCTGAAACGAGACTTCAAGAGACTTCCACGACGCGCACGCGCGAGAACTTAACTGAAGTAGTTGAAGGAGATCGCAATTCTCGCGCATGCGTCGTGGAAATCTCTCGAAATACAAAACCCCCCTCCTCATCTCTCTAACTATCGCCAAGAAAGTAATTTTGCAAAACTGGAAGTCCAAGAACTGTATACATATCAAACACTGGACTAACCTTCTAATAGAATACATCACATTAGAAAAAATAACATACACTAACAAGAATATTATATCTACATTTCTTGATATCTGGAAACCATTCCTAACTTATCTTCATATAAATCAATAACTTGGAACCGGACCAACGCATTCTCCCAACTACACGTTCACAAACAAGTAATGAATAATCTCTGAGTATTACTGTACAAGAAATATAATTATTCAATATAGATGTCCTTTATATATATATATATATATATATATATATATATATATGTGTGTATGTGTATGTACATGTATCTATTTGTATGTATGTGTGTGTATGTATATTTGTATATATGTGTAGATGTATGCATGCGTGTGTATATGTATTATGTATGTGTGTGTGTATGTATGTATACATGTATATGTTCGATAAGTTGTACTTTTATTTTATTTCTGCATACTATTGCTATTTTTATTTTTATTAAAGATGGTGGTAGTAGGGATGATGATATTGACATTATTATTATTATTATAATTATAGAATGATTAGTCTTCCCTTCCTCTCTCTTTCTATATAAATGACAATTCAGAAAATATTACGTATAAATATGTATAAAATTTTGTTCAAAACATAAATGGTCTGGGTCGGGCGTCTGTTCTAGGTGCTGGTGGTGGGTACAACTGGCATATCCTGTTGGCATAATCATTACAGACTTAGTGATTGGACTGATTGGCCCCTCCCTTTCACTGCCTCTGGCCAGATCCCTCCCTCATGTTAAAGAATTATATTGATTTGATACCTGGGTTGGATGTGGTGTCTCTGGCTGGGGAGCTAACCAGTGTACACCTTGCTCAAAGCCATAAAAAATAAAAAAAATAAAAAATAAAAAAAAGGGGGGGCAAGAGGGCCAACCACCCATAACATTTGGTTATGTCAGGTCACAAACAAACTAAGGGAGCTTGGTTTGGAGGTGCCTGTTATGGTGCCCCGGCACCCTTTTTAAAGAAAACCTTAATGGAGCCTTAAAACATAACTACGGGGGTTGGGTGTCGCTGGCGGCGGTGAGGGGGAATCGGATTATTGAACAGAGGAGAGGTGTCGGTGTTTGTGTGGGTAGGGGGTTGGGGATGTCTGTTGGTTGTGCTCACTGGCAGCTGTGGATCAGCCCCCTGACCTAGAGTTTAGAGCAGGTACGGTGACATTTTTTTTTGACTGACCTGAATGTATTGTTATTAGTACTATTGTTACTATTATTATAGATTTCTAGAGCTAATGCTCCTATTATTGTCATGAATTATCATTATAAATATTATCATTGATACTATCACCACTAATATTAATATATTGCTGTTGTTGTTGTGATTGTTGGGATAATTAATACTTCACTAAAACTATACTGATACTACCGGACTGTCCCTATCCATACTTGCATCACAGAAAGGATCTCATGTCCCTACATACACCACTTTATCGATGACTGTACTGGGCTGTTTTGTATTTCGTTGTTTTTGTTTTGTTTTTGTGCTTTTTCTCTCTTATGTATTGTATATGTGTCTCACTACCTTGTATGTATTACTCCTTTGTTAATTTGCAAAAAAAAATAAAAATATATATATATCTTCATTTGTGTTCCGAAGACGAACGAATGTCTTACGGGGTTGGTACAGCATGGGGGTGAATAATTAAAGACTTAATTTTCATTTTTGGGTGAACTAACCCTTTAAAACTCAAATATGCCACAAAAGTCTATTTTATCTTTTCATCTTACGAGGCTAAATACATATATAAATCAATGTTTTGGCATTAGACTAAAACACTGACCACACTAACCAAGCAAAGAGCTTAAGGAGAATATGATATCAAGATTACAGCTAAAATAGAAAGCACCAAATACTAGTTAACCACTGCTTTAAAAGTTGAGCTGTTTTCCATATAAAGACAGCAGACTCAGTCACATCCTCTAATCTCCATCACACAGCTCAATCCCCAAATAGATTATTCCCCATGATCAAAATCTGCCCATTTAACAGGGTCATAAACACAATGCACAAAACAGAGAAATCCGACACAGCCAGGCTGGGAATGAATCCTTGGGAGAAAAACTGTTAAAGAAAAGGATGGAGCCTGTAGATTAAGGAATCATTGCTGGTTAAACTAGTTAAGAAGCCTGAAAGGTTACACCAACAAACCAGCAACTAAAACACACACAACATACAGTATGTGGCAAAAAAACATATGTTTCCAACAGAGGCAACTAAAATTACCAAAGAAATATTTTTGATTCATACCTGAGATAGTAAAAATAAACAAAAACAAATGAAACTCTTGGTTACCAACAACACTCCTCAAAATATGTTTTTTAGTGTTCCACAGAAGAAAGGAAGTCATTATGGAAGCTTGTTTCTGCCACAGAATAACAAAAATAGGCAATTGCGACTTTTTATCTCACAACTCTGACTTTTCTCAGAACCGTTTATGGTATAAGGTATCACAATCGTGAGATTAAAACTCGCAACTGAGTTATAAATCTGAATTGTGAGATATGATCTCACCTAAACCTTTTTTCTCACAATTGCAAATTTATAACTGTCAGTTCTCACTTTTTCACAATTGTGAGTTATAAAGTCCAAATTGTAAGATATAAACTCACAGTTGTGAGAAAAAAATCGTAATTGAGGGGCAAAAACTATTCGCAATTACCTTTTTTAATTTTTTACTCAGTGGTGGAAACAAGCTTTCATAAGTCATCGACTATAAGTCTTTTAGCCAAGATATCCCATAATCCCTTGGTCTTCCAACATAAGTGTGTCATTTTCACAAACAAGTCAATGACTTCCTTTCTTCTGTGAAAGACTAAAATATACATTTTGAAGAACAACAGTAACAAATTCACGAGAATTCACAAGTTTTAATCAAGCTAGTTTATATTGGCAAAAACCCCACGGCTCCCTTGTGTGAGACTGATGCAATCAGACCAAAGCAGCTGACAAGAGACCGGAAACAAATAGGGAAAGCAAAACGGAGCTGTCAAGACTGCATATATAAATCCAATGCAGGGTGAAGGGTCATGCGTGGAATAACAATACTGCCAGTGGTTTCTTTTACTTCTAACCCTTCCATTATGCCAAAATGAACACATGGTCAGTGGGATCCAAAAGTTTGAGATAAACTTTCTCATTTAATAGTGAAAATTTGACTTGGAAAAAGTGTGTGAATTTCATCATGTCTTACTGTTGGGTGGCTCCAAATTTAGAGTGGCCTTTTATTGTGGCCAGCCTAAGGCACACCTGATTAACCTCTCCCGATCGACAATCGGATGGTCGGATGAATTTCTGGCATGTCAGAAATTTTGGTCGCTCCTCGTGACTATATCGCACAGAGGAACGAAAAGAGGGAGATCTTTAAGTTCTGTAGTTCAAACTAGCTACAAATTACTGTTGCTTACCTCCAGTTCGTGTTGCAAAATGGATTAACCATATATTACCCACGTCTTCCAAGCCACCTGCGATGTAACGCCTCTTTTATTAATTTGTTAAACAATGTTTTGAAATAAACCTGTTTTTAATTTTCATTGATAATTAATTATTGCAATGTTCGGACATATTATAGACTGTTAATAGTTATTTATATGCCTATAATTCATTGTAATCGACCTAAATGTTTTAGACAATTTTCAATGAGGAGGAGTAAGCTTAATATTTTATTATCCTCATATTGGTTATGTGCTGTGAAATTATTGCGTGGCAAATGAATTATAATAGCGGATCAATTTAATAATAAAATTAGCCTAGGCCTCCCCTAATAATGATAATACAATAATACTAATAATTGAATGCATAAATTGTAAATTCTAAATCATCTTGATATTGATAGCTGATGCTTGTTTTGACAATATCTCTGGATACATGATATCGTCTATAGGCGCAATCCAGGGGTTTATCACAGATATTTTACACGTATAGTGTGAGCAGTGAAGTCGCAGCTCGATGATCGGACCGTATAGTGTGAGCACATAAATCCTGAACTTTGGCTTTACATCGCATGCGATTTACTCGTTCAGTGTGAGTAGGTACCGTGCTGAAATTGCACAGACATCGCACAGTGTATGCCCGCCTTTAACACAGATTTAGACAGATTTGTGACCAATATTTGAGAGAAATAGGCCTTTTGTGTACATAGAAAAAGTCTTAGATCTTTGAGTACAGCTCATGAAAAATGGGGGCAAAAACAAAAGTGTTGCGTTTATAATTTTGTTCAGTGTATAATGGATAATGATTATTAAAACTGAAATATATATATATATATATATATACACATATATACACACACGCACGCGCACACACACATCAGTCCAGCAGATGGGCTTTGTATGTTCTATTATTAGTCCAGGCTCCTGAAATACCCTCAACCCAGCAGCCACAAGCCGGGCTAGACTGTCGGCTCTGACCTTCCTGCTGAGATTCTAGATGCCACAGCTGCCCTTGATATGCAAGCCTGGCCAAGTAATATGTGTGTGTTCAGCTATTGATATGTGGACACCCATCTGCTTTCCAGGGCGATCGATCTGTGGTACGCCCATCCCCCTTGACCAAACATGGAAGATCTGCATCGCTGATTCTTTCCCTGAGGGGAAAGAGGATGTCACATGCACCAAGCATAACCTGCATCAAACACAGGCTGGAAAAAGCCAAGGTTACTGGCACAGATGCTTTCCAAAATGTTGAAAGATGCACATGCAACATTTGAGCTTTCTGTTGGAGATATGGAAAATTTCCAACTCAAAGGTGAAAACAACAAAGGACCTAGAAACACAGGTGCTGCATACAAATGTTCATAATATCTATTTTAAATATAGTACATAAAAATGCTATTAGTGCATCACAAATCATGGAATGTTGAAAATAGCATGCCAAATAATCTTTTGGCAAAGACGCTCAGGTGGTGCACCACTTCAAATGTACCCTATTTGCCTGTTTGGATGAGGTTAAATGTTGGCTTTCTAAAAACGTCCTTTTGTAATGCAGATAAAACCCCTCGGTTTCTCCAGGAAGTAACTTGAATATCTACAACCTTTTGTTTCTCCTTCTGTGAGGAATTTGGGTGTGGAGTTTGACAGTTCTCTCAAGTTTAATTAAAATATTAGCTCTGTGATTGGTTCTAGTTTCTTTCATCTTTGCTTGCTTGCTAAAATTAAGCTGTTTCTATCCGAGAAGTCTCTGGAAGTTGCAATACATGCTTTTATTACGACAAGGCTAGATTTTTGCAACTCCATCTATTATATCAAAGCCTCCAATTTCTTATTTACAAGTGGTTCAAAATGCAGCAGCACGATTTCTGAAAGGACGTAAATAATGTACGCATGTATAAGTATATGTAAGCTTACTTCAAATTCCATGAACTCGCTTAAAGTGATAGAGCTTTTTCTGTGGCTGGTCCCACTTTATGGAAACCTTCCAAACCACATTAGCGCTGCTTCTACCATATCTGCATTCAAATCTAGTCTTCGTTGGCTTTTGATGTAATTGTAATGTCTTGTTTTGTTCTTCTCTGTTTCATTTTATCTGTTATCTTATGGTCTTTTTATTTTGTTGCCTTGTTGCTGTTATTAAATGTGCTTAAGAACAGAACTGAACAATGTGCCCTGATTAGTTGGCTGGACTAGTGTGTTGTGATTGGTCAACCACTTAAAGCGTGAGCGTGAATTATTTAAATGAGAGAGAAGAACTCAAGACTACAATCAATGTATTTCAGGGAGTTCAGAATCAGTGTTTACCGATTAGAGAATAAATCCTTTAGGAGTGCTTTGGAACTTCGCAGATCTTTTTCATGCTCAAACAGCAACATTACACACTAAAGAAAGCTGAAAATGTAAAAAAAACAAAAACATAATAGGTCGTCCATACAGTATGCAACAAGGGTTTCTGCAATCAAAAACTATTGCATAGTGTAATATGTGCCAAAATGAGTCTTACCGCTTAAAAGTATGTACTCACCCATCACCACAAAAGTGCATACAGTATACATTTGTGTAAGCAGATTCAGATTGAGCAGCCAGGATTCAGTTAAGAACAGTCTATCAGGAGCACATGAACTCTACACTATCTTTAATGCTCAGATCCATGGTTATATTCAGCATCCATAAAGCATTTCAAAAGAGTAAAATCATAGTCCATGATAAAAAATGTACTTCTAAAATACGCTAGTGAACTGTACGCTATGCTGCATGTGTTTGGGAAGAATGAAACGGCCATTAATCCAACTAGCCAAGAAATATATAAAGGGATACTTAAAATAACTTTCTAAAGAGCTGGCAGAGCTGTCATAAGCCACAGCATGTCAAGCATTTCACTGCAAGAGACTGTGTGGCTCTGACTAATTCAAAAGTTCAAAGCAAAGAGACCCCCCCCCCCCCCCCCCCCACACACACACTTATTCATAATACAACACGATTGACAAGACAGACAGCAGCAGTAAAATGTGTCTAATACAAAGAGAGATTGAAGAAGGATCCTTAAAACAGCCTGCATCATCATTACCTAACAATCTTTGGAAAAAAAGATTACAAGATTTTTTTTTTTTTTTTTTACAAGAAACAGAACAGATTAAATCTTTAATTTGTCCTGTTTCTTGTAATTTGCCCCCCTCCAGCTTTGGATTTGTTAATTGTCAATTGAGCAACTGGTCTATAATTGATGGGTTGAATTAATGCGTGATAAATGAGATGTAAGAAATTGTAAATAAAGATAAAATGTTTCCAAAGATTATGAAAACCGAAGAAGGTCCTGCGTGACCTTTACGCATGTCATTCCCCTTCTGAAAGATCTACATTGGTTGCCAAACAAACAAACCAAACAAAGTTTGTTGACTTTTAAAATGCACTGAGCACTTTAATTTTGCACTTTAATGTAATAAAAAGAATATTGCTAGAATCTCGGCGTGTAATCCTTTTTTGAGATACACAACAAATGAATTAAGCATCAACCTTTTGACTATTTTTTGGAAGGATCTTATTAATCTAGTGACAATTTATTCTTTATCTCAAAACAGATATGATGCTAAACTTATGTTCTATTCAATCTGACATCATCTATTCAAGGCAGACAAACAGAGAAAGATGATTTTCCATGATCTCCACAAAAGAGATTATTGCTTTGAAAGTTCCCTAAATGCTCTGACCCTCAAAGCTAGTTAACTCTGTCCTCTTTACTGTACAGTGGGACAATACGAGACAGTTAATAAAAATGAACTCTCCTGACATTGTCTCCCTATCTAGTTCATTATTCGTCAAGCCAGAATCTTCCTCTCCTGCAGAGAAACAAATGCGAGCAATGTGTCTGCACACATCTAGCAGTCTAACGCCAACCACTCCACCCTCAGAACCATGAGTCTCATGCAGCAGAGAGATATGCATCCGTGTGCACCAGCACGTACACCTCCATAACATCCGTGACCTTTTAAGGGTTAAATACTTCTGCAAATAACCGCATTTTAAAAAGAAACACCTCCAATCACACACTGATCCAGCCACACTTCAAAAGAGCTTCAGAAAATGAGAACTTTTCCGCTCTAAATCATCTTCCTTGGTTTCGAATCGAAGTCATCTGAGGCTAAACAAATCCCTATGAAAGGAGCTTTTCAGTGTCTGATTAATGTCTTTCTGCCAGATGAATGATAATTAACGTGATAGTCTGTAACCATAACTTTAAAAATAGAAATCATACTCCTTGCGAAATTTCCAAACATTTTAAAGTGTTAAATTGTACCCTAGTCTTCCAAGAGTGCGTCATCAGTAGTGCACTCATATAGGCCATTTACCAAAGTCAATGGGAATTGCTTTTAGAGCCACATCAATGATCCTGTCTGTGTCTACCGAAAGAGGAGCAGACAAAAAGATATATACAGGTATACACAGACACACAGAATGATCACAAAATGATCTTCCCAAACCTATCAGGAACGCAGAATCCCTGACAATATTCAAGAAACAGCTGAAAACTCATCTCTTCCATCAGCACTTAACTACATCCTGCTGAAAAGAAAGAAAGAAAGAAAGAAAGACCTATGCTTCCACTATTTCTTAATATCTCCCTGTTCTAGCTTGTACTATTCAGTGATGTCTGAAACTTGCATTACCTTTTACCTTTCTATTATCGAGTTTCTATTCCAGAGTGGACTGTGTTCAGGATCCACAAGAGCTGCTGGCTCATGAAGAGCCCAGTTTGAATCTGACCTGGGTCATGTCCCAATTCCGTTACTCCTTTTTCTACCATACTTCCCTTTATGCCACTATCCTATAAAATTAAAAAAGCCCCAATAATAAAATAAAAAGCAAAAATGGGAAGCTTGCACATAAAATGTTTACTATGTAATGTTATAATTCAGAAACGTAACATAACATTTAATATATATACATTACTGTTTAAAAGTTTGTGTGTAAAGACATCGTGTGTAAAAATAACGACTTTATTCGACTATTCCTTTTCTTCCTTGTAGGCCTGAAACGAGACTTCAAGAGATTTCCACGACGCGCACGCGCGAGAACTTAACTGAAGTAGTTGAAAGAGATCGCAATTCTCGCGCATGCGTCGTGGAAGTCTCTTGAAGTCTCGTTTCAGGCCTACAAGGAAGAAAAGGAATAGTCGAATAAAGTCGTTATGTTTGTTTGTTTTTTCGCACAAAAAGTATTCTCGTCGCTTGATAAACTTATAGTTGAGCCACTGTTGTGACATGGAATATTTAAACATTTTCTTTAATGACTCTCTGGGCCGTCCGGTGTCATTCCCTTAGGGAGCCTATGTAGCAGTCATAAACCTCTCAGATTTAATCATAAATATCTTCATTTGTGTTCCGAAGACGAACGAAGGCCTTACGGGGTTGGTACAGCATGGGGGTGAGTAATTAATGACTTAATTTTCATTTTTGGGTGAACTAACCCTTTAAGCGCAAATCACCCTCATATTTACTCGTATATTTACGAATGTTTCATGAGACCCATTGTCTTTGTTTTTATATTTTCAAGAGTTGTTATATTTTTGCACATACAGTACATGTATTTAGCTACTGTATGTTTTAAGGAGCTTTTCACCCATTTACTCACAGTGATTTTTTCCCCTTTATTTTTTAAGCTTAACCACAGGCTTTGTGAAATGTTGTGCATCAAAAGAAGTGTGACAGCAGCTTATCATCCTCAAACTAATGGCCTGGATGAAAAGACGAACGACAACATTAAACGGTAAGTTTTATTATTGTATGTACCTAGGTCAGGAAAAGTTAAGGCACCCCCGCCCCCCATGACATTTTGACCCATCTTCCGCTTCAAGGCACCAAATAAGTTATAAATGCATTCCTAAAAAGGCTTTCATACTCCAAGTTTATAAGCCTTCTAAAAAACAAAAAACTTTCCCCCTTATGTGTCATTTTAGAGCCCTCAAGAAATTGGTTAACGACCAGCAGAATGACTGGGATGTCTATCTGGATGCCACCTTGTTTTCTTTAAGATCAAAGGTCCACACCACCACAAAACACTCCCCTTTTCTTTTAATGTATGGGAGAGAGGCAGTGTTCCCTGCAGAGATTCCTGTTGAAATGCCAGTGAGTGTGCTTATGGAGTCATTTCAGCAATTTTGTCATACTAGCCTATGTCAGAAGAATTGTGCTTAAAGTAAATTTAGCCTTGAAATCATTTTCAATGGGTACTGTAGTAGAAGATGCAAAACTTTTTTTCTTTTTCTTTTTTTTTACAAAACTAATCATACAGTAAATATCGTTTTTATTATTGGTACCCTGAATTGATTAACTGTATTCAATTTTAACATCTGTTATCAAACCTTTGATCTTAAACTGGTAATGATGATATTTTTTGGACTTTGTTCCACAACAGACAATAAGGGTCACTAATATTCCTAACAGTTTGTTATGAATAGTAAACAACCATGTTTTTAGCAAAGGGCCTCTTCTCATGCTACCATGGGCTTTTCATAATATACATGCGCATGTGAAAATTTAAATAGTTCACAAATGAATTTATATTGCTTCAATTATATTGCCTTGTTTTTTAGCTTTCCACCATCAGTCTCCCTGTGGAATCAAATTTTAGTGATTATGTAGTTTCCGATAAAAAAAAGAGAGATGAGGCCAAAAAACAGGCAGAAGAAAACATTGGTAAATCACAGGAGAAACAGAAAGAAGCATATGCTAAAAAGGTCCAGAAGAAGTACAAAGACTTGATTTACAATGTTGGTGATGAGGTTCTTCTGATGAATATGAGGAAGCGTGGAAGAAAAGGAAGAAGGATTGAACCTGACTTCTCAGGACCCTACATCATTGAGAGACTCAGTGGCAAACTTGTCACATTAAACAAACCTGGAGGGATTACTTTAAAAACGAAATATAGCATTGGTCACATTAAACCATACAGAAGAAGCCAAACTGGAAAAGTGCCTGATGACTGTTCTGTTATCTCAATCAGTGGGTCTACAGAGAGTAACAGTTCTTGCAAGATGCCTCCTTGCACTGTTGCACCTACACTCATCACTCCGCATTCTGTGACCAAGGTAAATGATTCTGAGAAGCTCCAAGATTCAGCGTTACAAAGACCTTCTGTTATTCAAGTTGCTCCTAAAATGCTTGACCAAACAAATGGGTACATCAAGGAGCTAAAATTAACCGCAACAGATGAAGAGCCAGCAATAAAGTTCCCATCAGATGTAAACCAAATCTCAGAGGAACAAGGTTTTATATTTACAGAGATCTCAGTTCATCCTTAGTTGCCAGTTTGGCCTAACTGACCAGTTTGTTCTTGTTGTTATGGTTGCTTGCTTGCAGTGTTTAAATCATGGTGGCCATTTTGACCTGTTGGTCACAGGTCACCGTTATTTATAGGAAGTGGACATAATAACCAATAAATCATAACCCCCCCCCAAATATGCCTAAAAATTTCAAAATGCATGAACTAAGTAATAATTACATTACCAAAATTACAAACCAAAATATTAAATTTTTCTTATTTAATATAGATACCATAAATTGTTTGGAGTTATATCCACTTCCTCTAGCTGTCCTGTACACGTTTGACATGATGACTGTTTGCAAGGGCGTAGGTTTGCATACATTTTAGGAGGACAGAATTGTCCTTCCTAATACTTCAGCGAACTCAATCACATTATTTTGCATATTATATACTACCGATGTGGGGGTAGGGGGTGGATTGTTGTCTCTTCCAACTTAAAGACCAGGGGCCGTATTCACAAAGAATTTTATCTTACCACTAGGAGTACTCCTAAATCGCACTAAAATATTTTAGCTAGGAGTTTTCTCTTAAAAGTTATTCACAACGCCTTTTAGACCTACTCTCAGTAAGGGAAAATGATAACTCCTAAACTAAGAGTGAGTCTTCGTTGCTATGGATGACGTCAATTCTAATGCACGAGCTTCCTCGCAATGATGACAGTGATTGGTTGTTAGATGACAGGGCCATCATGCGGAACATAACACGGATGCAACAAATCATGGAATTACGACATCTAAATATGTCTGTGTCCTACAGAAAATAATAATAGTAATGCCATCGAAATGCATATATAATGACATGTTTGTGCAGGCCCCAGTGAAGTGTAATTCTAAAAAGGCAGAGAGAGAGAAAAGTCGTGAATTAAATTAAATCAAGGTAGCCTAATACCCTAATGAAAACCGCCACTTGCCTAATAGAGAAAAACGACACTTGCATTAGCACTTGCTTGGTTAATTGACATCCTATTAGCCTAAATAGACTACTTAAAGCAAGGAAATGTTGCTCCTATTGAAGTAATGTAATAGTTGAATGACGGTGGATTGTGAACTCGCCAAAACGGAAAAGAAAGCCCTACTGGACGCAGGATCAGTTACTGCTGCTGGCCCAGCTGGTGCTGGAAAAAATACACAATAAAAGGGAAATTCGGCACTGGGATATCAAGCTAAACTAAGCGTGAGAATGGGAGAGGATTTGTTTGCAGATCGATGCAGCATTCCCGCTTGTGTCGCGGACCCCGGAGGACTGCGAGAGGCGGTGGTGTGCGCTACAATCCTTTGTGAATAGGTCTTAGTGAGTTAGGAGTCCTCTCGACTTCTTTTAAGCTGTCCCAGACTTAGGTGCTACTTTTAGGGCTAATGCTTCGGGAGTCAAAAAAATTAGGAGTCCTAAAGTTAGGAGTGACACGCCCATTATTTTTAGGAGTTGCTCCTAAATTCGCCAGTTAGGAGCTACTTTTAGCCTTAAAATTCTTTGTGAATACGGCCCCAAACCTACGGCCTTGAATGTTTGGCACGTTCATTTTGCCAAGTTAATTTTATGTTGGCTTGTTGGCCCTGTAAAGTTGATTAATTCGAAAAATTATTGACAACACTAACTTTGTCTTTCTTTTTCAGTAATGAAGGTCTGGGCTGCAAATGTCACTGGTCAGGTTGAAGCAGTTGTTGGGCCATTTAAGCTCTATGACTCTTCTTTTCACTCACTGCAAGGGGGCGAGTGGCTTGCTGATGAAGTAAGTTATTTATTCTTATGCTATGGGTGGCCTTTCTTTCCAATTGGGCGGTTGTCTAAATGACTTATAAACCCAAATTACTTATTATTTTCTCACAAAAATAAAGTTTAGTTTGTTTATATTCATGTTTATTTTTCTTAATTTAGGTTATTGATGCATACCTGCACCTGGTCGTTGAAAAACAACAGGTATGTATAGAATGTCTACTTATTTAGGAACACTAATTTAATTGTATATACTTACAAAATGGGTTTTTTTTTTCAGAACCACATACACCAGCTTTGTGCAGTTGTTGCACGTTCGTTGTTTGCTGGACAGTTCAGATGCCTAGGAAAGGTAATTTAGCTTTCCAGAAAGTAATAAAGTAGATATTTATGTGTTTTGGAACCATCACAAACTTGTTATTAAATACTTTTCATAGATCAAGTTTCCCATTGAGGACATTTGGCTGTGCCCTGTGAACGTTGGAGCACATTGGATTCTTGTGGTGCGTGTGTATTTTTCAAAGTACATTGCAAGTGAGATTATAGAAAATGTTTTTTTCTTCTTCTTCTTTAGTGATCTTGGGCTATTGTCAAACAGAATACTGGTGGGAGAGTTCAAGTTAACTAACCAACAGAGCAATTTAAGTTGTTTTGTTTTGTTCATGTTCGTGATATTTCACAAATGTTTGTCATGTTATGTTTAAATAAGTTTCATAGGTAAGAAATGTGTTAGGTAATGCAGGGTCAAAGAATACACACGGCAAGTTTTAAAGTTGTGAGGAGGGAACATTCCCATGTGAAGATAATGAGGAAATTACATTGTCTTTCATCGCTCTCTTCACTAAGTGCGTTCCAAACGGCTACATAATGTCACGCAAGTGCCCTGCTCACTCCAAAGTCCCCACTTCAAGGGTTCTGCCCTTCGAAGGGAGTAGGGCATAGGGATGCTCACTTCCGTTTGGAATTTTCCCTCAGTATATTGCTACCATTCACTTATATTCTTATGTGTTATATTCACCTGCAAATAACTAAATCACTGTGTTGACACTTTCTCCATAATCTGCAGACATTCTTTACTGCTTTAGGTCAATAATTTAAAGGTTTATTTAAGCAGCTTCCTGTAGTTAGTTAGTAGTGATCTAAAAATATTTTAAAACCTTATTTATGATTACATGACATTATATTCCAGATTATCAACGTGCCTGAAAAAACACTCCTTGTGATTGACCCAATGGGAAATGAACGTTCTTATGAACATAAAATTCTGCGGAACTGGAGGTAACCTTGTTAGAACTCTGTTTCATCTTTTTTTTTTTAATGCTATTCGATTCTAAACAGTACAAATGTCGACGACATCTAGGAATTTTTTTAAACTGAGGTGTGATGAGCAAAAAAAATGCAATTACGGACCCTGAAGCACGACCTGCAGATGGATTCCAGCAGTTGTGGAGTATTGGTATTGAATGTATGTGTTCAAATATTTTCAAGAGTGGCTTCAGGTCTGGATATGTTATAATGAATTGAATTAAGTCATCTGTCAATTAATGTTTCAGTTTGCTGAACAATACCTGCTGACAGGAACGATCAGCAATGTTCAGACTACGCCTGAAGCGGTCAGCTCAGCACGCATGAAAGTAGCCTGCACACTTCTTGGATGTCGAGGTGAGTGCTGTTTTAATTCTGTAATACCGTAGTAATGTATGTATTGTAATGTACAGTGTGTCATGGAGTACACCTCTGTAGATGCTATCTTCACTCTATAATTTTCTTCTCTATCCCCTCTGTATATTTGGATATTCTTACTTGATTAAATACATTTTTCAGAGTAGAAAATAACTTGAAGGATGCAAAAAGTAATGCAAGATTGATTTGATTTAATGTAATTTCAGAACAGGTCTGAGAATTTTTTTTTCATGGCGTTTATGTTGACATTTAGTACACTATGATATGATTGTCCAATGAATTCATATTTATCTTTTTTTAATGTTAACAAATGTATAGGTAATGCAGAGGAGTACTGTGTGCTTTGCAGCATGCTGGAAGACGACCCCAACGAAAGCATGATTGAAATGGTATACAACTTATAATACACACACCCAAAAAGCAATAGTTTAACTTTATGTGCCATGTTTTTTTGTAGAATTTTGTTATTTAAATGAAAAGGTCATTTTTCTTTTCATGTTTTCAGATTCTATATTGTTTTAAATGTACTAATTTACATATATATTCATCTCTTTTATTTTCAGGTACAGTGTGAGAGCTGCAATAGATGGGCACATTTTAAATGTTGCAACTTCAGTAGCCTAAATGTGTTTATGTGCAAAAAGTGTGTAGTATAGTTTGAGTGTATGTCCCTTTATCATTTGCATTGATAACAGTCTGCAGCACAGTGTGGTCTTAGTTCATATTTATATTAATAACTTATTGTTTTACTTGTTTTGTATTGTGCCTCTGTGTTGCATGATTTTGAATTTTGAAATGAATTTGATTAATAATCTCCTTTTTGTATATATTCTATCTGCTTGATTATAAATTATCTCAATAACTAATCTTATTTCAATTTACATTATCATCTAGAGTAAATTTGTAACATCTGTCCAGGGACTGTACAGATTAAAAACTAAGACTGTCAAATAATCCTATCTGTTTATTTTTTTTAGGACAATCTGATGAGGTATTTTGCACTGTAAAATCATTCTACCCCTTTATTTCATACTGGTAGGACAATATGATGAGGTATTTTGCACCGTAAAATCATCCTACCCGTTTATTTCATACTGGTAGGACAATCTGATGAGGTATTTTGCACTGTATGGTATTTTGCACTGTCAGATCGTCCGCTTTTTTGGCGGCCGCAAAGCAAATTTTTGTCCCTCCAAAGCCTTTTTTTATCGATGAGTGATGTAGAATAGAATGACTGGTGCGCCTGACAGGGCGCATAACGAGCAGAGAGAGAGAGAGAGAGAGAGAGAGAGAGAGAAAGAGAGAGAGAGAGAGAGAGAGAGAGAGAGAGAGAGAGAGAGAGAGAGAGAGAGAGAGAGAGAGAGAGAGAGAGAGAGCCCCGGCCGCGCGCGCGCACTCTCACGTCTTCAAACAACACGAGCGCTGTCTTGCTCTCTCTCCCTCGCGCATATATTAATCAAAATCAATTGACGTCGCGATAGGCAAAGGTCGGAAGACCGCAGTTTCACGTGGAGCATTTGGAGATTTTAGAGATTAGAGACGGGCCTATACACTCAATGAACAACATCTCAACACTAAATTATAAAGGCCTGTCTCATATAGACGCCTGTCTCAAATACAAGCCGGTGCAGTTCGACGATTTGGGAAAATAAAGGCCCGGGCTACTATTTGAAGTTTTACGGTATACACATATATTATTTAAAAACGAACTTTGTTTTATTTTAGAATCGATTAATCGTGATTTGACAGCACTAATTTGAATATATTTTAAAAACTAATTTATTTCTGTGATATTTATTTATTATTTAAACCGTGAAAGTTCAAAAGAACAGCATTTATTTGAAATGGATCTTATATAATCTTATATAACATTATAAATGTCTTTTACTGTCTCTTTTGATTAATTGAATGCATCCTTGCTAAATGAAAGTTTTAATTTCTCTCAAAACATCTTACTGACCCCAATCTTTTGAACAGTGGCATACATATATGGCAACAAGGTGTTTGTTCTTTCTGGTTTATATAACTCTGATAATCTAATCTCAAGCACCTGTTCTTAAAACACTCAGGAAAGGGCAGAAAGATAGAAATCGTGTCAGCAAATATACTGAACTCAAGAGGACATAAAACATGTGGACTTGACCTCACCAGAGCATTGGAGGCCCGTTTAAACTTTCGGAGGACTACAGTCTGTTCTGCGCTGAGTCTCTTTCCTGCCGAATCCCTCTTCAGAAGTCTCCTGATCCTCGCCGTGGGCTTCCGCTTGGGCCGCACGCGCACGTGATGATTTCCCAGTTGACGCCACTGGAAACAGAAGGGGCAGATCACAGACTCCGGCAGGGCAGCGGCTGGAACGGTGGGAGAAACATAGATGAGGTTTTTAACATGGCAACTGGTTCAAATAAAACAGTTGATGCTATGCTCTATTCTGAGGACAGTTTGGCATTTTGGACTTTGGAAAACAGCTTTCCCAATATGTGGTCATCCTACCCCTGCTGTCGGGCCTTTGAGGTCTGTGAAGCCCATAGAAATGGATTCATGTTTTACATCAGGAAATGTGGTTGGACTTACTGGGTTTAACTTGGGATACCGTTCCTTTTCAAAACCAACTTTCTGTTCTGTTGCCTACAAGGTCTCATATAGACTTTGGGAGTATATTAAAAGCTCTTTACAATGACATACACGTCTATTAATATAAATAACAAAGCCATAACTTACCGTTGCTCTGATGCCTTCTCCTGTAATAAAAAAGCAGTAAAAGAGTTAGTCTTTAAATCTCAGACTTAAAAAAGAGTTAGAGGTCTTGCACCCAGTCCAGTTTTTTATATCTTATAGACCTTATGCGCCAGAGAAACAAGTGCGCAGCCATCTTTAAAATTTTGTGTTTGAACTTCCGTTTTTGCTGTAGCTCTGTATATTTCTATGGCATCGCTGTCGAAGAGTTATTAGCTGGTGATGAAGCCGATTTACTTATTGTAGAGTTAACTAAAGTTATCATCTGCATTGTAACGTTTGAAGCGGATTTCATAACAAATGTCAGTAGACTGGGAAGATTTTAAAGAATAGTTCCCTTAAAAAAATAAATTCTGACAATTTATTCACCCTCAAGTTGTTTCAAACCTGTATGAATTTATTTCTTCTGCTGAACACAAAGGAAGATATTTTGAAGAATGTCGGTAACCAAACCGTTGTTGTACCCAAATGATTCCATAGTAGGAAAAAAATACTATGGAAGTAAATGGGGTCCATCAACGGTTTGGTTACCGACATTCTTCAAAATATCTTCCTTTGTGTTTTGCAGAAGAAAGAAATTCATACAGGTTTGAAACAACTTGAGGGTGAATAAATGATGACCGAATTTACATTTTTAAGTGAACTTCCTTTAAAATGAGCGGTTCATAAATTAATATGATTTTTACCTCCATGCTGTGGAAATATAATCCAGAAGACAGAAAGAGGAGCGGGCTTTAAAGTCTATAACATGCAAAGTGAAATCTCTGCAACAGACTATGAATAAAAAAAATATTCTTCTGACCAAATGTTGCTGTCTGGTACAATATTCAATATCCCACCACATATGTATTTTCAGGAGACCTCACTTAAAATTACAATGTGATTCCTTAAAACACAAATACTGAGGTCAAAGTGCTGTACACACAGGCTGTCAGTGGCCATGACTACCCTGGGGGCTTTAATTTCCCCTGAGACTTTGTGAGTGTGCATACTATTTTTGGACACGGTGCTGTTCTTCCTACCTCATTTATATAATCTTCATAATCCTGTCTAAAATAGTCCACATTGCTAAAAGCTGCCTCTTGTTATTGTGTGGCACGTGCATGTCAACGGGAGCAGGGTTTTTTTTTTGTATTATTATTCTAATCATCCAATGTCACATCCACAACTGTTTGTAATGCCACAGTGGGTGTTTCACAGCATGCCATAGAGCCGGGGCCGACCTCTTGTTCCCAATGAGAACACACAGAGCTGTTATCTGGGTAGTGAAGAAGTGTGAGGGAAATCATTCCTGCCTGCCATGCAGTCTGACAAATGTCCTCCAAACACATTACAAACAGGGACACACTCATGTGTGTCAAAGACATTCTCTGTCGATTGTGTCCAGGCTTAAATGGATTTTCTTTTTCTTCATTTATTTTTGTTTCCCTTTTTAAATAAATGGATTCTTAAGGGTTTAACTTTTGGCTTGATTGTTACATTGTTTATTTGTTTAATTGTATTATTTTAATATCTTTATTGCATTTTTTTTTGACTGAAAGTTGTACATGTGCAGAATTGGAAACATCCACCCAGCAATTATTTGTTTATTTTAAAGCTTTTCTGAAATTTTCTGAGACGTATTTATTTGCTTATTTATTTGTGTTTAATTCCATTGCTTTGTTTAATTGCATTAAAACTTGTTTATTTTGAATTATTTCATTGCTTTCCTACTGTAAGAACAAAACACCAAATACTCCTTTTATTTAATTGTTTGTTTTCTTTCATTTTAATGTTTCGTTTGACTATTTTCTTTCATTTATTTGTTTCTATTATACCAGACCAGTGCAGTACGACTCTCCAGTAACCCGTGCAGACTCTCTAGATCAATAATTATCAAAAAAAAAGTTGAACTTTTGTATTTGGATGGCTATAACGCTATAACAGGGTCATTTAGAAAATGCACTCGAAAGCCTATAAATCCTAAACGAAAACTCAGAACTTGGTGAAATTGGTGAGCATATGAGACATAACATTCTGAACAGGCATGCAATTTTTATGGGGATCGGACCATAGGTGGTGCTATAACTTTCAAAAAGCTTTGAAAACCATATTTTCCTATGTTAAATTGCCTGAATTGTCTGTATATGCACTTTTCCATCTACGATGTCAGTGCTAAATAAAAATGTATGTCTTTTTACGCATGTGTGCTTAACCCTCTGGGGACCAGAGTGTTTTTGGGGCCCTTGGGATGTTTTGACATGCACTGACATTTGTGCTTTTTTCAGTTATTTATAAACATGTTAATGGCAAAGGTGTAAATTCACTCTATATAGCACAAACTTGGCTACCATGAGATCTGAGCAACATGTATGTACATGTTTGTATTTTTAATAGAATAATGTTTATGCGTGGTTATTGAAAAAAATAAAAATGAAAGTTGCTGAAATAAGACCACAAAACACATATTGATTATTTCTTCACAAGACTTTTGAAAATTGTATCACATAGCCTAGAATATTTGCTCCAAAACAATGTGAGAATCATCCTGACTACTCATTCAGATAAGTCAATAAAGTCTTTTACATTTTTAATGACGTGTTTTGTTTGAGAAAGCTTTATGCAGGAGGCGTGATCTCTCATTAATATGTGTGGCATTCCACACCAGAGAAAGACAAAGACCCTCCCCATAATGGCCCTATTAGGTGCTATCAGGCCATATCATTACAGGAGCCTTGCACAAAGAATGAGGAGATTTAAAAAAGAATGGCTTTTAGATTGTTTGGATTTATATAAGGAAAATACAGGGTGCATACGTCTGGACACTTCTATCACACACCCTTCACCATATAGACATGGTTTTATTTCAGTTCAAAGTTCAAAGTTAGAGTTGGAAAAATCTTGAAAAGAAAATTGTCTTTCTCCATAAATGTCTTAGTTTGATCATACATATTTCAAAGTTGAGGATTCATTATTTTGATATAGCTTGAACAAACACTATAACATCTTTGATTAGTTTATTGACAAAACATACTATATATTTAACATATGAGCAGAAACTCCTAAAAAAAAGCTTATTTGATGTCTATTTTAGAGTAAAAACTTTATCCAAAACGAGTCAACGAAATGTTGTCTGTTATTTAGTCTGTAACAGTGCGTATCTGTGCGTTCATTCATTCATTCATTCATTCATTCACACACACACACACACACACACACACACACACAAACATGATTCACATTTCACAGTATGCTATTTTTCCGTTTACAGACACTACGTTATTCTATATCGCGATTAGAACAAAGCACTTGCAAAAAACACTTACTTATCAGCTGAATCTGTTCATCCTCGAAGTGAAAATAAACCCAGTGGTAAATGTCCCAGGATTGTTCCTCATATAGCCGCGCAAGACGACAGTAGATTAATCTGACTAAAAAATAATGTGTGTTTTCAGAGTTTATGGGCGTTAACGCGTCTCAATGTGTTGCTTCACATATTTGCGTTTGAATAGCGCGTGCTCTCCGTGGGCGTGTCACATTACCAGAGATAATCAGCTGAGAGAACAATAATGAGACGGGCTGACACGTCTCTCTTTTTATATAGATGACATACACGGAGAATAATAATTTTAGTTTTGAATCGGATCATTTAAAAGTACAAACTCAAATGATTTAAAAGATATATTGCTTATGGCTGGGTGAAAAGTATTAGCTGAGTTGTGTTGAAGATTAGAGACGTGCTCCAGAAAAAAAGTTCACGGTGACAGAGGCAGAACGCACACCCTGTTTATTTTCTTTATTTTACAAAAGCACAATATGTTATTTGGATTGTATGTGGGCACATAAAAAAGTAGACATTTAACAGATTATTTTCTCATATTTCTTAACTCTATATGAACAGAAATGATGGTAGTACTTTAAGTCTATTTTTCTGCTATGAGAAAAAAAACGAGCAAAACGCGCCGGCGCGTTTCTGGTCCCCAGAGGGTTTTAAAGGCCTTAAATGCTTGAACCCCGATAAATGCTGCTTGCAGCTTTCATTTATAATTTTTATTATTATTTAAAGGATTAGTTCACCCAAAAATGAAAATTAAGTCATTAATTACTCACCCCCATGCTGTACCAACCCCGTAAGGCATTCGTTCGTCTTCGGAACACAAATGAAGATATTTATGATTAAATCTGAGAGGTTTATGACTGCTACATACATAGGCTTCCTAAGGGAATGACACCGGACGGCCCAGAAAGTCATTAAAGAAAATGTTTAAATATTCCATGTCACAACAGTGGCTCAACTATAAGTGTGCGTCGTGGAAATCTCTTGAAGTCTCGTTTCAGGCCTACAAGGAAGAAAAGGAATAGTCGAATAAAGTCGTTATTTTTGTTTGTTTTTTTCGCACAAAAAGTATTCTCGTCGCTTGATAAACTTATAGTTGAGCCACTGTTGAGACATGGAATATTTAAACATTTTCTTTAATGACTTTCTGGGCCGTCCGGTGTCATTCCCTTAGGGAGCCTATGGAGGAGTGATCCACCTCTCAGATTTAATCATAAATATCTTCATTTGTGTTCCGAAGACAAACGAAGGTCTTACTGGGTTGGTACAGCATGGGGGTGAGTAATTAATGACTTAATTTTCATTTTTGGGTGAACTAACCCTTTAAGAGTTTTGTTTGATTTGACTATTTTCATATTTGCCTTTTGAATTAAAACAAGTAAAAACCACCTTTTAATTTTTTGGAATTAAAAAAAAGTAAAACCCACCTAGCACTGCCATTTACATGTAATATCACATGACTTCTTTCTGTGGTAATCTCATTAAAATAATTTACCTATTAATAATTCTAAAACAGCTTCTTTTAGGTGCTCTCAGAACCAAGATAAAGAACCTTTTCAATTAATGTACTGTCTCAGTACGATTATATCAACAAAAACTAAACCCTACTCTAGCTAAATCACCTGTGATAAAAATCAAGAAAGAGAATAATGCCCCCATTACAGTCCACTGATAACTCTAGCAGACACAGCTTATCCCTATATCGACGAGCCTGGCAGCAAAAGGCTGTGCCTTACGAAGACACCAGTGGAAGATACTGAGAGTGAACCTTACATTCAAAAGGGCTTAACTCAAGTGGTTTATAAATAATAACATATCTCATGGCACGCATACTTTCAGACAACAGATTCCAGTAACTCACGTACATGCACGTCATGAGTCAGTGCAGATGTACCCTGAACTCGACGAGCACAACAAGCCGACTAACACTCAAAACATGCAGTACGCTAACCCTCCTGGCTTGGGACACATTTAATCTAAGAAAAACATGCCACAACCCTTGGCTAAGCTTCATTTCTCTTCACTCACTCTGCTGTGAGAACACGGTCAGTACTAGCCAATAAACCAGGTGATTCACAGCAGCTTGAGAAATTTAAATAAAGCAAGATTCTTCAGAAAATCTTGTCTTTGACTTTTCACCATTAGTTTCCTAGCTTCTGTATTACACAGAAGATATGGTTGGTTTAGCTGCTCTGCAAAAAGTAAAAAAAAAGGAATCTATATTGATAACACAAATGATTTACACTTATTATAACTGAACCGGCAGCACAGTTCAAAATTAAGTTTTATTTGATTGTTAGACTTAAACACAGATAAAAGAATTTGAGGTTCCATTTATATATATGTGTCGGTGTTAATCAATATGGATTTTTCAATGAAGATCAGACATTCTCCATCCTCAATATTAAAGGAACAAATGTTTATGGGATTAACATTAACTTTGGGATTAATTTTGGGATACACATGGGATTAACCTAACACAACGAACAAAAACTCTAAAATGACTAACACACTGTTTAGCTGATGAGATTTGAGTGCACGTGTTTATTTCATTACCTTGATGGTGCCGTAATACTAAAATAAGATGACTGGGACTGCACTTGTGCTTTTTAACACATCACTAACTGTACACTTGCATATCTGAGCTAACCACAAGGTTTACTGAAAATTCACTGAAGAAATCACATAGAAAGCAACTATAAATCTCAATATGGAGTCATTCTTTAGTATCTAAAGAATAATTATCCAACAATGACATTAATCCAACTACTCAACAGGAAATAATGGGGTTCACACTCACAGGTACTGCAATTTTTGCACTGTCTGCATAAACTGTGCTTTTAATTAGCAACCGTTTATTCTCAAGTTAAAAAAGTGTTTCGTTTTAGGTATAAATATACATAAATACATTTCAATTACCATTAAGATTTCAAAACAACGTTGCATAAATAATAATAATGATTATTAATTACTAGAAAATCAAGAATGACTTATATTGCTATTATGATACTGTCACTGAAACACTGATCAATCATGCATATTATATTTTTATTGCTGTACTTCAATATACATTTTCAAAAAAGCAGAAAAACGGTTCTGCTTATCAGTTATCTGACATAAAAATAATCGGTAATGTAATGGTCATCATACAAACTAATATCTCTAAATGTCTTTAAATGTAATGCGTTGTGAAGTGAAGATGAGTAGCCTGCCATCTTCTGGCGACTTCATGCTATTACAGTAGAAAGCATGGCGAGGAGGAGGAGTACAGCATGTTCAAAGTCCACGTATAAATATGAACAGTTGATGAAAACTGAAGTTACATGAGAAACTTACATAACTTACTACTTACATGAGAAAGCGCGACTGTTCGGGGCAAATGTCTTTGTAAAGAAGAGAAGCCTTGATTAAAAACCTCGTTTTTTGGTCTTCGCGTTTGCTTTTACAGCCAACCATTTTTGATAACAGCCCAGCGTCCAAACTAAATGCTACCTTATTAGATAATTGTGGTGTATAATAAAATAATGTGGATTTTTATGTTTTCTTGGTCCAGCGTGACTACAGGAAACACTCGAGTCTTTACTTTAAAATTACCCACAATGCCGCAATGCGGGTGAGGAATTATGGGAGTGCGAGTTTTTTTTAGCGACGCGTAGCCTGTCTATGGTAGCCTACTGAGCACTGGCAGAGACAATTGGTCATCTGTGATTTACTGCTCCAATAAAGCCCTAATAACAAGATGCAATGTCGTTTACTTACACTGTAGCTATTGCTAAGGGAGTGTAGGCTATTTAATCCAGTGCTATACATTTTTAATTTACATCAACACACCAGCACTCTATCGTTTGTGTTCAGGATTTTTCTACTGCAGATCATCATCATAGGTTCAATAGCCTTTATATATATATATATATATATATATATATATATATATATATATATATATATATATATAGGGTAAATATAGCTACAGTAACACTTTAAGGTAGCCTACATGTTACTATAGTTAGCCTACTTACTAGCCTAATAACAGTAGCCTACCTAAATTATGAATAATTACAACTAGGCCTAACCCTAAACCAAACCCTAGCCTATAACCTAACCGTAACTCTGTAGCCTACATGTATTAATTAATATTATTCAGTAAGTAGGCCTACGTCACCTTAAAATAAAGGGTTAGACTTTATTTTATTTTAAGGTGTCATTGTTATGTGTAATTAGCCTATATATTTAATTAGGCTACTGAGAATATTAATTAACAACATGTAGGGTAGGATTAAGATTTGGTTGAGGACTAGTTGCGTGTAATTACTATGATAAGTACCTGTAACATGTAACATGAAAACTGAAAAATAAAGTGTTACCTTTGTCTGCCAAAGCTACAGTATATTTAGTTGCAAGAATCTATAATAAAAACACGGTAGGCCTAATATATATATATATATATATATATATATATATATATATATATATATATATATATATATATAGCAGCAGAGATTACAGGGACATATCAAGGTCAAGATCTTATAATAATAATAATAATAATAATAATAATAATACATTCATTTAATCTTAATAATAATATTTAATATGATATTAATATAATTATTATTAATAGTAACCTGTTATAAGATTTCATTCTTAATTTTCTGCATTTTTGACAAATGATAGGCTAATATTAATATATAATAGTAGCTATAATATAATATGACTATTATATAATATATTAGCCTATATCATTATTGTTGCCATTAGCATATGATTATCATTTGTCAAAAATAAACTAAGATAGATTTAAGATTTCAAGATTCAGTTTTGACAGAAAGCAAGACTGATTGTTTGTTTTTCCCGCAATTACTGTCGAGGGACTTAAATACCCCATTTAGCATTACACGAGAACGGACTCCTCCTGGACCGTTCGCTGCGTCTCTTCTCGCAGATCACAGGAACTCATCATCACACGGACTCGATGCCCGAGGCGCTGCGTCGTATGGATACAGCGGAGAAAGCAGTTCACCTTCACTCTCAGCGGGCGCGCGGCCAGAGAGGCGGAGGGGTGTGTAGGCGCGCGCTCTGTCACTGCCTGAACAAATAAAAAGAGACTTGTGTTGTGAACGAGGCTTCTGAATACGTGACCGGGAAGAGTACAAGGTACTGATTGAGCTCTCGTTTTTAGAGGAGGACGGAAGATGACCGCGAGCGCTCACTTCAGCGCGCGCGTTACCAGTGCGTCACCTTTCAGAAGAGCGCGTGTCGCTGAACTCCAGCTGCAGGTAGGTGCACACTTGATTTCGTTACTAAACATTTTATTTGTTTTGCCACAAACTGCAGGTTATTTTCCTCTTGCGAACAGCCGCGTGTTATTATAACCACCACCATTTCTTAAATTATTCTTTCTGAATGTTTGTAACAAGCCATGGCTGTCTATGTATATGGATGCAACAAGCTAACGTTTTTCATTCATTTGCAGCAAAATGGTTCCTTTTGTAGCTTAATTTCTCAATTCACTTCAACCCAGAATAGATAGACATTAGATTTATGTATTTACTTCATGATTATCCTGCTGTCCTTGAACATGTTATTTGCATATGATGCAGACATTTGGGAGGGACATTCTTGACTTTGCTTATTGGAGCTCAAAATGTTGCATGTCAGTGTCATTGAATGCGAAACTATATGCAAGAGGGTTTGTGCCCCCTAATGTTGTTCCGGCTCGCCTTTTTAAGTGAAGGAACCCGCTTGCGTTGGCGAATAAAGCCTTTGCCCTTTCACAGGTCCAAAGTCTTGAGGGGGATGAAGCGTGCTGTCAGCATACTGGAAACTCTAAACTGGCTTGTAGGAGGCAGAGAGCTGAGTGAGTCTCTCAACGAATATGTAATGCAACACCAACTCTGATTCTGCTGAGTCCTGCAAATGGAGGTGCAGAGGTCTGTGTGAGCCACTCTGTTAAAACTTGCAGTCCTCTTATAGTTCTGTCACTGCACCCAAATGTAGATGTAAAGCATATACACACATTTGCAGTGGCGAAATAACAGATGGATAAAACAGGGAGTGAATTGGCACCGTTTTACTGGTCATATCATGCAGAAACATTTTAAAAAGCGTCTATTTTTTACATAGTGATTTTCCTTCCTCGTTTACTTTTAACAATGAAGAAAATGTAGTATAAACAATTCATTAAGCCCTGGCTTTTCATCCGTATTGAAATTTGATCCTCCAAATCTGTCAGCAGGACAAAAATAGATGTCAGCATTAAAGCTAGTGTGGAAAGATCATTTCTTTCCAGAATAGTTTTTGGAACAGACTTTAAAAAAATTAAAACCTTTTTCTGAAGAGAATTATTATAAGACTGTAAAAAAAAAAAAACTCTCCCAGTAGCTGTGATTTCCAGAGGTTCACTGTAAAAAGAACCGTGGTGCTTCTGGCTGTTAGCCACAAAGACAAACACATCATTAGGTTAATACACATCACTAAAATTATGCAATAAACAGTATAGCTACATCCGAAACACAAAACTCACAAGAAAAATAGATTTAATATTTAATATTGAAATCAGTTAAAGTTCTCTTACTTTTTAATAATATTTTACTGTAAAAGTACATTTATTGTCTTGATAATTAAAATAATAAACATTTTTAGATTTGTTGTTGTTGTTTATTTAGTGTGAATTCAGGTTGATTGGGACATTTTTTGCCATTGAGACGACTGGGAAAAAGTGCCCCAAACAACCTAAATTCACCCTGAAAAAGAAAGCAGACAGGAAGCAAGGATTCAAAAGGACCTCGAATTGGTACTCGAACTCGGGAACGCAACTGCAGGATATGTGTCAGTCATGTTCAGTTTGTATTAGTTTTCATGGACATTCAGGGGCTGTTTACAAAACACCGTTTTCAACTAAAAACGTAAAACTTTTTATCCGTTTTGGCCGTTCATTTACACGACAACGGCGTTTTGGGTGCCTGAAAATGCAAACTTTTGAAAACGGTTTCAAAAGGCAAGTTTTTGAAAATGGTCTCCGTGCAAACAACAAAAAACGTGAATCTCTGAAAACGATGACGTCATGCACATGCATGTTACATGCTCAATCCATAGTGTTTCATCGCCATCTAATGGCCTGTCATCAGAAAACAGCGTTTTTAGTCGTTTTCGTGGATCCGTGTGAATGGGGATAATTTTGACAATGACGTCTGTATACGCGGAAGGGTTTCTGAAAATGGAAACAGCACTCATGATATTGTTGTCATTTTCCTCTTACTCAAAAGTAGACTCTTAAAAACCACTGGTATATTCCTGAGGAAGGAAATCAATTTTACGGTATACGCCGCAGCAAGCGAAACCTATTGAAACCCATCAAAATCGCTTTCAACCATTCTCGAATCATATGAGATGGAGTGTAGCAGGTTGCCCAGCATAATCAGTTTGTAGTGAATACAGATGTCACCTTGGCTCTACAGAAATAAGATGAAAGAACTATGGTGCCAAATATGCTTATTTTCCAAATCTAAACTTGATCATAATTCATAATATCAGCTAAACAAGCAAAGCAAGATCTGACAAAGCGCTCCGACACATCGTGTTGCAGTGTGTTATTTCTCAGCGTTTCATTGAGCTTGTGTGACCAAATCAATTTAATTAGCCCCTTTTTTCTATGATTAAAACAGAATGTGTCCAGAGTGGCTCCCCATGTTCTCCCCAGACGGCCCCTATATGCTTCCTCTGGCCCGATTGTTCATAGATCTGATAGAAGTACAGTTCCTGTCACTAGACATTGCAGGATGGCTGAGCCTGGTACAGAAGAAGGATGTTTGTTGGGCTGTGGATTGCAGTGGGCTTGTTGAAAACTGGACATCCATTGTTTCGCACACAGGAAGAACTGTGTTGTGGGACCAAGCACAATGGACCCTCATTCTGACCCCAAGGTCATCATTGCCCACACTTTCGGGCACAGCTCCACGTCAGCTTTATAATACAGGAAAAGGTCTTTAAAGCACGTCTCCGCACAGTCATTCACATTGATTTCGTCCTAAACGCTTCTCTGTGGGATTTGGCTATTGTTTTTGTGCGTACAGTACACCATTGTGGTCTTTGAAGGAGACAATAGGCATTTACAAGGCTGAACACGTATGTGTTTCTTTCTGTGGCTGTGCCGCCATTGTGTAAGTGGTTCTAATTAGCTTACATCAATTCTTTAATTGCAATTTTCATTAATCGCCCCGCAGCTCCCTCAGCAAACCATGAAGACCCATTTAAATCCATTTCATTGAGGCACTGATAAAAAGCAATTCAGGTAAGTATAGGAATAAATGCTTAAATAGATGGCCTACTTTTTCTTAAAATAACTCTGCTTTATGGTGTGACACAAGTATGATTTCAATTCACTAATTCACTTTTTGACATTTCCTATTTCCCGTGTGCCATAATTCACACTCAGATCAACTCAAGCACCATCCCTGTTTTTTTTGTTTTTTTTTTGTTTTTTTGCATTAGATAATGGTTTTTTTTGTGTCCTTTTCCCTCTAAAATGCCAGACCACGTATCACAGAGCACATCCGAACTCTCAGGTCTGTATTATCTGATCGAGTCCAGACTGAATTTCACCATTTTGTCGGCACGTACGTTTTTCCTAGCAGCTCTTCTTTCGGTTCACCTTGCCGGGTCGTCCTTGGACTGACTGCTAAAGTGTCATGTATTGTGCGTCTCCCAGCAGTTCCAGAAGTAGGTTGGACCCAATTTCACACTAGGAGCTGCGAGATTTCACTGATTGCCGTATTTCACCTTAATGGGAGGGAGAGATAAGGATGTTGTAATTTGGAATATAAAGGCGAGAGAATTAAATGAATAGTTCACCCAAAAAATAATGTTCTGTCATTATTTATTCACGTTCATGTCATTTCAAACCCATCAAAGCTTAATACCTTCAAAATTATCTTTATTATTTTTTAATTTGATAGTTTTTAAAATGTCATTTTTGGGTGAACTGTTCATTTAAAGTGCTCCTATTATGCTATTTTAAAGTTTCCTAATTTTGTTTTGGAGGTCTCCTACAATAGATTTACTGTACATGCATCCAAGGTAAAAAAACAAAAAAAAAACATTATACATTGCACATCAACTAATTTTCCAAAGAGTCTAAAAACTGTTTGTTCAAACAAAGATTCAGTCTCACTAAACCCCACCTTTCCTCGAGCCCAGTCTGTTGTGATTGGTCGACTGCTGACCAAAAAGCATTCGTTTGTTGGAAACTAAGCGAATCTGAATTTCCGCTCCAAATCTTCCTCAGCGCTTGTATACACAGTGATATGAACAGTAACGATGGCATCATTTTTTTCTGTATCAATTTGAGCCAGAGTCCCCATCCTTTGGAAGTGCATGCAAAGTGGATTCGCAGCACTGAAAACAGCGTCTTCTCAACATGTCAACACAAACCAAACTCTTAGCCCTCAGCTACAACCTCAGTGTTTAGGGGTGGGTCAAAGTAGACGTTGTTCATGAGGAGCCAATTAAGATCATAGGCTGCATTGCGCAAATTTGTCACTTTGTCACGTAGGTGCGTAACAGGAAGTGAGACTGGAATTACTGACGACTTGTTTGCAATCGCTTCTTTCTTTTAGGAGGCAATAACTTTATTTGTCGTGCACTTTGATCTTTAAAACTTTGCAGACCTTTTACATTCACAAACAGTTATATTACACACAACATTAAAGGAAATAAATTGTCATTTTACTTCAAGATACTTCAAAGAATACCATGGTATATATAAACAACACGATATAAACATGGAATTTTTGTCTTTTTTGGATCACTTTTTCAGACCATTCAAAGAATAATCTGTATGTTGTGAATTACAAATTTGTCACCAGCCCTTCTGTTTCATCTTCCTCTGGGATTTACATACCTGTGATAAAAATGGAAATGCTTTGCTCTGACTTTGCTCGATACACGAGGAAGGCTCTCGAGGGATTCTCTGTCTTTGCTGGAAGGTGCCTTACAATGTCATTAACCTCACTTTAAGCAATTTGGGCCAGAGCGTCTGCGTTCCCCTGGCGTGGGCACGCGTGAGAGGCAGGGCTAGTCCAATACGAGATGAAACATGAAAGTTATTTTCAGTGTTTGAGATTGATGTTGTATTCAAGACATGGAAGCGTTCTTTCTCTCTTTTTCTCTCTTTCTAACATACACACCATTCTATATCTCTCCCCCTCAATTTCTCTGTCCTTTGTACTTATTCTGTGCCTCTTTATCTTCTTTGCAGTCAGGCAGCAGAAGTGGTAGAGATGAAGGTGAGCTGTGGCTGGGCCAGGGGCTGCAACACAGGACATGGGAGCTGCCTCTCACTCCCGCTCGTGTCTTGTGTTGCAGCCAGTGGAACTGCTGCACTGTCCACATCAGAGACGGGACGGGACCATCACGCTCTGGGAACATTACATCATCTCTTACACCGTGAAATCATTTCTCATCTCATCTTCTTCAAAGGAAAAGACTGAGTCGATAATGATGTGTACGTTTCTGATTAAAAGACATAAACGCTTACTGTATGTGCAAATAAACGGATATGTGCAATGGAAAGGCAGAAAAGAATACTTTTTTTTTTTGTGGCTGAATCTATTTATTTGTTTTCAGAAACATTAAAAATGCAACTTATATAGACAATGACTTGAATGCATCTCTTCTATGATGAACATGTTTTTCATTTCTGAAATAAAATGCATGCAGATATTTTTTTTGTGGGGCAGAAAGACAAAAATAAAATCTCTCCAAAGAAAAATCATTGTATAAACTCCAGAATTCATAGAGTGAAAAGTACTTTGTAAGTACTAGTATTTTATTATTATTTCTTAATATGCAGTTTTGTAAAATATTAGTATAGTAATATAGTATTAGTATAGTAAATATTACACTGTAAAAAAAGTTGCTGTACAATCAACTTGGATGTTTAAGTCATTTCAACTTGAATCGCATTAAACTGACTTTACAAAAAATGATTTGAGTCTTGAATAACTTATAAAAAAAGTTGAAAATTGCTTATTTTGATTAGTTAAAGCAATGTAAAAACACAGTTGTCAATAATGTAATTATTGATTATATAATTTTTTACAGAATATTCTATTATATATCGTTATATTTTAGATATTCTTGTATTATTTATATATTATACTGTGTATAGACTATTGTTCAAAGGTTTGGGGTCAGAAAGATTTTATTCAGCAACGATGCATTAAATTGATAACGTCACAGTAAAGACATTTATAATGTTAAAAGGTTTCAGTTTCAAATAAATGCTTTTCTTTTAAATTTGTTTTACATCAAAAAAAAAAAATAGCACAACAAAATATATTAAAATAGAACATGGATATGCAGTCTTGAAGAGCATCATAGGAGAGCATAAGAGACTGCAGGAAGCCATTTTGTTGTCATGTGACAAGAAAGTCATGTCCGATATTCATAATTTATTTAGAAAATTAGTTTGTAGAAAAAAAAGAAAAGAAAAAAAAACCTATCATTTTAAATTCCTTTTCATCGCCTTAGACATTCTTATTTGTCATTGACCCAAGCTGAAATAGCAATTTCGTTCACTTCAATAAGTGCAAACATTTCAGATTGACAGAGCGAGATCATGTCAACACTGATGCACCTGTGTTTAGTTTAGGAAAGCATAAGTTGCACACTCTGGCTGTCTGGTGCTTTATTAATGGCCTTTTATCTCCTTCAAGGTTATGCATGAATAACATATGAAGAAGCCTGGCTATACTCCACAGATATACAGATATATATACACTGGGAAAAACAGCCTCAGATGATCCATTTGCTGGCATATGTAAATATTCAGATCATGTTGCCGCTCTCTGCCAACTGAGACCTGTCAGAGCGGAAGAAAGGCAAGCGGTGCTGCCTATTTAAACTTGTGAAATGAAATAGTTTTCTGTCAGGGGTGCCACTTGATTGGAATTTAAATCCAACTTAAAGAGAGAATTGTTTGTGTCAAAGTCAAACACATTGTAATGGTCTGAAGACTGAATGCAGCAAGAAAGAGGTGACTGCTTTAATGTGGAATGGGCATAAAAGGAGTCTTCAACTCTCTCTGTAACCTATATACACTAAACCTGTAACCTAACACTTAACATGTGAGATGATCAAATACTGATATGCAAAACATCTCCTTTCTTATTATATATAACATCTTGAATTATATTTTTATGATTAACGTAGGCCTATCAAAATAAATTTGAGATGCTCAGTTTATTGAGGTCATTGTTTAAAAATATTTGACTGCGCTAAATTATGCAATTGCCAATCAGAATAACAGCTACAGTATAGTCAACATTTGAAGTGGATCAAAAAAGTTCATCAAAGTTGTCCAAATTCATGTATAAAAATGAATGTACAAAATTGTCAAAATTCATGTATAACTTTGATAAAAGGTTTTGATCCACTTCAAATGTTCACTATATATATTTATTTATATATAATTGCTTTTGTTGACATATTTTTGACTGCATTTATTTATTTATCTAACTGTCTGCATCAGGCACTCAGCTCGGAGAACGTCAGATATTAAGCTCAAGGCAAGCCGCAGCCGAGACAAAAGCCACATGTGACAAGCAGTGATCTGCATATCAAAGACTGTTCTGCTCAGTGTGAATCGTGAATGCGTCTCTTTGCACCTGGCAGTTGACAGTACATAGAGTCGGAATGATTTACTGTGACAGATCCGGTAAGTAATGGCAACAACGGTTGGTTTTGTCATGCCCGTTCTCTTGATTACCCTTGCAGCGTGGACTAGAAAACCAAGCACTCTCATTGGTAGAGTCAGGTAGCTGGCACACCGCCATGCCCTTTAGATTTGTACTTAACCTGAGTCTAGCTGCATTTCATCAAACTGTGTCCAGGTGCTGGTGTGAATGCACAAAACACAGTCTCCGCTCAGCAGATCTATAAATCAAGCTCTTTATCAGCGATATTCATTCGTATCTATTTACATATTCAAGGTCAATATTGCATGTTAGGCTGAGAACCTTCAGAAGGAGCTCTGCTTTCTCAATATATCTCTACTTTGTGATAAATTAAGTTACCTAAAATGTGCTTTATGTGTTAACATTTATACCAACTGGTTTATTCAAATAAAAAATATTTCTCGGAATCTCTTTTAATGCCTCCTAACTGTGTTATAAACTATTACTGACAAAGGGGAAAAGTCAGAAATGCGAGATTTAAACTTTTATTTAAAAGAACTGTGAGAAATAAAGTCAGAATTATGAGATAAAGTGTCACAATACCTTTTTAATATTTTTAAACACTTAAATATAAGGGTTAGTAAATGATGACAGACTGTTCATTTTTGGGTGACTCCATTTACTTACCCTTGTGTTCTTTCAAACTTCCAACTAAAATTTTGAAGATTGTGCTGGTCCCTCTTTCCCATTCAGAAAAGTGAACAAATGGTGACAGAATTTTCATTTTTGGGTGAACTGTTTCTTTACGGCTATAACTTCATGTTTTTAGGAGTTTAACAGCCTGGAAAAATAATAGTTTCAAATAACAGTGGGTGAGAGTCATGACTCATGAGGGTTATTAAAAAAATCTCTACTCCATTCGCTTATCTTGTCAGAGTGTTGAGACCTTCTGGTGCTCTAAAAAAGACTAAAGCATGTGGAGAAAACGGGAAGAAAGACTAGATGTCCTTAACAAAGCGCTGAGCATTTCAGATGTGTGGGTGAGTCTCTGTTAAAGCATTCAGCTGTGACACAGCGCACAGACAGAGAGTTTTATTGCTACCTCTGCACACAGCAGAGCGCTTGAGTCAGCCTTTGATAACACACAAGCATCGCCCTGCAGTCTCCTCTGTGCATGGGGGCTTATAGCTATGATGGGAGAAATAATGGGCATTGATTTAGCTAAACAACACGCTATTCAACGGTATGATTTTAGCACACAAGTTCTGTTATGAAAGCCAGATGCTGTGAGTTTATAAAGGACAGACAAGGACTGTCTCGCTCATAACAGCAAGGCCATTAATGGTCACCAATACAAAGAAATATAGGCTAGGCAGTAATATTGCAATAAAGTATGTGCTATTTTGTGAGGTGTAATGAAGTGACTTTGTTGTCCCTAACGTAGCAAACAGGCTTTCATATCGACTGATCGTCCCCGTTGTCAAAGTAAAATATTAAACACACGCGGAGTGGAAAGGAGCAGGCGGGAGATGCAGCGGAAACACGGGGAGGTGAAATGGAGGACAGGGAAACCAGACAAGGTGACTCTATCTGTGCCAGTCTCTTTCAGATTGCTGACTATCTCTCTCTTGTCCATCATGTTTTATTCATTTCTCACCCCAGGGTAGGGAACTCTTCTGCTAACAGCCGTGTCAAGAAATAAATATGCTTAGCGTAAAAAGTTTTGGTATATTTATTTCAATTGCATGAACCAAAGAGGGAGATGGTTTAGTTTTCAGGATTTAGTTATAGGAAATAGATATTATAGGATATTGTTTAAATGTAACTCTCTCTCTCTCTCTCTCTCTCTCTTTCTACACCTTTCCAAGTCATAAGGCTGGAGCCTATCCCAGTTTCTTAGGCCACATGCAGGGAAAAGCACCCTGGATAGATGGCCAGTCCATCACAGGGGCAATTTTTGACTGCCCAATTCACCTAAACCGACGTACCTGGAGGAAACCCAAGCTGATACAGGGAGAACAAACTCCACACAGAAAGGACTCCTGGCTCAGCCAGGGACCTTCTTGCTGTGAGGCAACAGTGCTAACCACTGAGCCTCCGTCCTGCCCCCTTAAATGTTACCACTTGTTTTAATATGTTCAGAGAACATTCAAAAGTAACGTCCCCAGATGCTTGCAGAATGATGAAATGGAATGTTCCTGTAAAGGGAGTCCACTGAAGCCAAGTTATAGAACCCAAGTGCAGTTTATTCAAATGATCCAAAGCATGATCAACATAAAACAAACATAGACTTGGCTTGGTAAACCATAAACATGAACAGAAAGCTTACCAAACAGTGGTTACACAAACAATGCTTGACAAAGACACATGGCAAACATGAGGACTTAAATACACACATGGATAGGGGACCAGCAAACCAGCATCCCATGCTTTACTCAGCATGGAAAACATAGGCCTACCTGCTGGTGGGCAACAATTCTGGATTTCCCAGCATGCCTAACAACCACTCAGAACACCTTAGTGTTGAACTAACACCTTGCATGATAGCAAAGGTATGCCAGACACTTAGGCTACGTTCACACTGCAGGCTGAAACGACCCAATTCCGATTTTTTTGCCCCTATGCGACCTGTATCTGATCTTTTCATGACAGTCTGAACGACACAGATCCGATCTTTTCAAATGCGACCCAGGCCACTTGGGTATGTGGTCCAAATCCGATATGTATCCGATCTTTTTGAAATGAGACTTCAATCTGAACGGCCAGGTCGCATGTATCCGACCCGTCACTAAACGAGCTCCACTGTTGAGATCCATGTTTAGCTACTTCCGCAAACAACAAGTGACGTCGTTGACAGTTGAGTACTCTTCTGCGCATGCGGGTCATTTCTGGGTCATGTCACGTTCACACAGGAGATCACAAAAGGTCGCATTTAATTGAAAATGTGAACTGCCTTGCAAAAAAATCGAATTTTTTCACAAAATCGGAATTGAGCATTAAGCCCCTGCAGTGTGAACGAGGCCTTAGATGAAAATGTCCATCTTCTTCCGCTTATCCGGGGCCGGGTTGCGGGGGCAGCAGTCTAAGCAGAGATGCCCAGACTTCCCTCTCCCTAGACACTTCCTCCAGCTCTTCCGGGGGGACACCGAGGTGTTCCCAGGGCAGCCAAGACACATAGCCAGCGTGTCCTAGGTCCCTCCTCCCGGTGGGATGCGCCCGGAACACCTTCCTGGGAAGGTGTCCAGGAGGCATCCGGAACAAATGCCCGAGCCACCTCAGCTGGCCCCTCTCGATGTGGAGGAGCAGCGGCTCTACTCTAAGCTCCTCCCGAGTGACCGAGCTTCTCACCCTGTCTCTAAGGGATCGCCCAGCCAGCCTGTGGAGAAAGCTCATTTCGGCCGCCTGTTTCCGGGATCTTGTCCTTTCGGTCATGACCCAAAGCACATGACCATAGGTGAGAGTAGGAACGTAGATTGACCGGTAAATCTTTCTTCACCACAACAGACCGGTACATCGACCGCATTACTGCAGAAGCTGCACTGATCCGTCTGTCAATCTCCCGTTCCATCCTTCCCTCACTCGTGAACAAGACCCCAAGATACTTGAACTCCTCCACTTGAGCCAGGAACTCTCCACCAACCTGAAGTGGGCAAGCCACCCTTTTCCGACAAACAATGCTTGACAAAGACACATGGCAAACATGAGGCCTTAAATACACACATGGACTGGGGACCAGCAGACCAGCATCCCAATGTTTTACTCAGCATGGAAAACATAGACCTACCTGCGGGTGACCAACAATCCTGGATTTTCCAGCATGCCTAACAACCACTCAGAACATCTTAGTGTACTAACACCTTGGATGATAGCAAAGCTATAGCAGACACTTAGATGAAAATGTGTTACAGTCATTTTGCTGTTGATGATCACAAAACAACCATTTTTGTCAGAATGTTGTTGTCTCATGTAAACCCATAACATTTTCCAGACTGATATTTGTGTCAGTGCTGGGGATGTTCATTTGATGGCCAACAGCCATGAAAGCACCTCAGCATGCAGCAGCACTGAAGGATGTCATTGTACTAGCTTTTGATAAATGTGAGGGGGAGTGAAGCAAGGAACAATTCCAGCAGTGTTATCAGGAGCAAACAGGCAGAGTCTCAGGCCCCATCTGCAGGAACAAGATCACAGCCGTGTTACTCGCCTTCCTCCATGAGCGTGGACAGGCCGTGACTCATTCAGCTGGCGAATCTCCAGAGCATCTCCTAGACTGCCATCTTATTATTGATAAAGACAAGTGACACAATTTAATCGCACCACATCCGGTCTTTCCTTATCATCCCTTAAATCTAATGGCTGTTTATGCCATTTTATATATAGGTAGTTGATTAAGATGAACACACACACATTGTGTTTTTTACATTTCAGGGACTTTCTATAGACATTATGATTTTTATTCTGTACAAACTGTATATTCTATCTCCTTACATTAACCCTACCACTAAACCTACCCATCACAGAAAACTTTCAGCATTTTTACACTTTCAAAATACTTGATTTATAAGCTCACTGTAAACAATTATCATGATTTTAATGATAAAAGACGATAAAATGCTACACTCTAAAAAGTTTAACCATGGTTTACTCAATTTTTTTGGTGAAACATTTTTACACTTAAAAATATTGATTTAATTTGAAAGCAGTGAAATACATTACATACATTGTATGAACTGAGTAAATGTAAGTAAAAAAATTAAGTAGATCTGAGTAACTGCATTTGGTACATTAACAAATAAAATTGAGTAGAATTAATTGGGGAACAACATTTAAAAAAACAATATGTATGAGTAATATCAACTGTTTTTTATTTATGAGTAATATTAACTTTTTTATTTAAACCTTTGTAAAAAATATTCCATACAACCACCGGTAACTTACATGACAGCCTTTATTGTCGATGAGTACCTACAGCATAATGTTACAGTGAATTTTATACGGTTTTAGCATAAACAATATTGCCTACATATAAACTCATGTAACAAACATTTTATACGCAAAAATTAAACATTTAAACATTCAATTAATTCAAGTTTAATCAACCGGTCTGTTATCCAATATCCACCGGATCAGCGCTGGTTCTCGTGCCGGAGATGGACTTGCGCTCTGCGTGGAAACTTCTAACTTTATACCACCGTCCTGCGTTTCACTCAGAGCCAAAAGATGCTGCGACGCGACTCCAAAACCTGCTAATAAACAAACAGTGCACAGTTCTGAGAACATTTTATCATCCAAATTAGTTATATTCATTATCTTTAGGAATATAGTCTTGTTATAGGCGTTACAATAACGCGAAAAGACAGTCGCGACACTTGTTTGACTTAGGTGAGTCACATATGTATGTTCTTTTGCTTTAAATAAAATGATTTAAAGCACAGTAGTGATTTTATAGATAAAATAAAACATACACAAACCTGAATTTCACAGAGGAAATACACCAATTCTGCGACTCCGAGAAGAGAAAACTGTTCTGGAGACCGTAACCGAAAGAGGAGAGAATTCAAACAGCCCGCGCTCACTTAACCGTTGAGTCGTCGTCACATCAGAGGGTGGGGGAGGGGCGCATTGTTTTAATTGAGTAAACTTACTCAATTTCTTATGTATTTGTTAAATATGAATAATATTGATTTGAATAAAGTAATATTTGTGGTTCTTGAAACAGATCAGTTTAATTATCCATTCTCAAAATATTTTGATGGAAATGTCACAAATAGATTTTAAATAAAAAAGTACATTTTAAATAAATAATTGGTTAGTCAAATACTAAATACTTTTAGTGAAAAAAGCTTAAATATAACTGGAAATTTTAGACAAAATTAACTGTTTGATTTTTAGTCAATTATTTTTGGATGTTCAACTCAAACTATCAAGTAGGCTAAATGATGTTCAGAGATTTTATTAAGTTAATAAAGTTAACTATTACTGTGATATTTACTAAGCCACTGAATTATTTTTTAGAGTGTACGGTGAAAAACTGTGATAGATATAACTGTACATTTAATGTAATTTTATACCATTAAATTAAAAAAAATTTGAAGTGAAAAAGAACGTCATTGTATAATTTACAGTGAAAAAACATAAATTTCCCACAACTCCCAGCGCTACACTTCACATTTGATGTATTTTTGTTTAAATAACTTTTTCTTCATAGTTTTTCTTAGTTTTTTTTAATCAGTTATGTACATTAGGGTTTTATGTTACATTCAGTGTTGTTATATTAATGTAGCATTTTAAAAATTTCATGCGTGTTACTATGATGGTGTTTCGTGTTTGTGTAAATGACACTGTACAGCTTCTTGGAAAAGTTGTTGGTGACAAGCTTTGACTCATCATGTACCTCTCATCACCACTGTGATTAGTGGTTTTTAGTGTTATACAATGGTGCAAAACAGATATTAGTACTTCAATAGACCAGTATTAACATTTTATCATATTATGAATAAACCTAAAATGTTGTATTCCTAACAGTAATTTTCTGGCAACCACAGCTGCCTGTTTTTTTACCGTAAATTTAACAGATTGGACACAAAAATGTCCATAATGTCCCCATGTAGGGTTTACCAGGCCACACACACACACACATAAAAATCTGTTAGAAGTGTAGCATATTATGTTGCTGTCACTGCTTTTAATTTTAATCATCTACCTATTTCACTTGACAGTGATTGACTTGACATCATTTCTAACATCGTGATCATTATTAATGAAATGAATGTGACAGCTGAGCAACTCAGGAGCCCTTTATAGTCTCTCAGTAGAACAAGATGGCGTCCTTCATTCACAGAGGACACCTAGCAAGGCTTCCTTTTAGCGTCATGCTTCATTCCATCTATTTTCACCCTTTGTCTATAATTCAGCACAAATAAACAGTTCTGGCTGTTGCCAGGATGCCGAGTTCAGGTTTCTGTGGTATTTGATAGGGGTTTAGGGGGGTCAATGGTTGAGGCAAGCACACTGAGAGGACTGCTTTTGTTTCCATCCCCTTCTGTGGTTTCTTTAACAAGAAGAAATTAAAAATGGGATCAAGTATGCTGAACCAATGTGCAATACTCTGCAACACAACAATCAGTGCTGACAAATGAGCACAAGCTTGCTCACAACATTGCAGAAGATGTTCTTCATTACTGTTCTCCCAGCTAACAAATATATGCTCAAATAATATTTTGCTAACGTTCCCATTAAGTTATGAAAACATTATTTCATGAGTTCACAGTTGCATAATCAAATAGTAGAGTATGCGTATTTGGCTCACTGTCCGGGGGAAGGGCTCGGAGCTCGGATCCCAGAGTATTATCCTAGAGTACTTCCCCCGTATCCCTGGCTGGGATAAGAACAGATAAGATTAAAGAGTTGGGGTGGAGGAGGGATGCTGGAAAACTGTCATGGGACAGAGGTCAGCTAATTATAGTATAGTCGGCTAATTATATAAATAGGCCTCCTCGTGCTGATTAGTTTTCTGTCGATAAAGGTATCTAAACAGTTTCTCACCTGTCTAGTAAAACACATAATAAAGTAAAGGCCCTGTTTACTCCTGGTATTAAGATGCATTTTGGTCAATTGGATCACAAGTGGACGACACTAAATACAAGTGTAAACAGGGTCTAAAACGTTTTGAGATTGTCCACTTTTGACCACTTCCAGAGGTAGCTGAAAATGCATTAGACCGGATTGCTTTCGTAGTGTAGATGCTCATGTGGTCGAATGCGTTCGAACAGCTGCAAAAGACCAACTCTCCTGAAGGGCGCTGTCACGTCTTGTTTTGGTATTGTTTCATGTCAGTCATGTTTCCTGTCTTGTCATGTGATTCCCTTGCCCTCATGTGATCCTGCCATGTGCTTCTCTCTCTCTCTCTCTCTCTCTCTCTCTCTCTCTCTCTCTCTCTCTCTCTCTCTCTCTCTCTCTCTCTCTCTCTCTCTCTCTCTCTCTCTCTCTCTCTCTCTCTCTCTCTCTCTCTCTCTCTCTCTCTCTCTCTCTCTCTCTCTCTCTCTCTCTCTCTCTCTCTCTCTCTCTCTCGTCTCTTGTGTTATTGGTTAATTGTCTAATCATGTTCACAGGTGTGTCTTGTTTAGTGATTAGTCCTTGTGTGTATTTAAGCCCTCATATTTGCTGTATCTTTTTCAAGGTACCAAGCACAACGTTCTCTCACTATTCCTGATTTTGAAACGCGCACACTCAACGTTCGGCATGGTCCTGGGGCTATCAGAGCAGAAAAAAAAGCTGCTGTTCTCTGTATGTTTTTCTGACATCTTCAAGCACGTTCATATTAATTGTTCAAGCTTATTTTGTCCGTTAGCCTCCTGTAACCCTGGTGCTGCTCCGCCGCCACAGCGACCTCAATGACCCTTCCTTTAGAAGCGCAACACAGAACACTCATTGCAATCAAACGTTCTGTTTTTATTTAAAAATCATACAATGAAAGTTAACTTTTTAAAATGCAAATGCCTGAGTGTGTGAACGTCTGCTCCCCTGGGAAATTCATATCACAGACTTTCACCCTGACTGTGTCCTGTGTTGATCCAAGTCGCCAGGACTTTCTTGTTTATAAATCATTCCAGTCTTTGCAAAGTCACAACTTCTATAGTTATTCTTTTGGGAGAGTGAGCCAAACTCCATACGAGTTCAAACAAACAGAGTAAATCTTCAATCAGTTCAATTAGCTGCAGACAGTGTTTTGAAGTCTGGCTATGACTTATTACACTGTTAAATACTTGTGTCCTTACATTTCCCAGCATATCTGATGGTATGTCAATAGATCAGCGCTAAGGCTGATATATTAGGCAGGAAAAGTTGAATATGATGGTGTACCTCGTGGTTCCATTACAGAGAGGTACAAAATCACTTTCCAGAACGTTCTCCTTCACTGTTTCTTGCTGGTGAAATGATCTTGCTAACCCTCTCTGGACAGCAGAAGGCCTGACAATATTCAAGAAACAGTTGAACAATCTCCCATAAACAGTTAACTGTATCCGGCTGACTCTTTTAAAATAAAATGGTGATGCTTTCTCTATTTATTTTATCCCTCCCTACAAAACTGTTGAATTCTAGTGTGAATGACATGACTGTGTGATTTTTAATGTCTTGAATTGGATTTTATTTTTTATATTTTTAGTTATGTTAGATTCGTTTTTTTTTTATTAATTTCATTATGTGCTTGTCATTTTATTCGTTTTTTTTGTTATTTTTATTTCAGTTTTAATTAGTTTTTTTCCCAACTTTAGTGCTTCAACTTAAACTTTTAAATTTTCTAATACAAGTTTTTCAACTAATATTTATACATTTTATTTCAGCTTCATTTCATTTAACAGAAGTGTTTTCAATAATTTTAGTTTTATAGTAAGCCTACTTCATATGTATGCCTAAAACAAATTTCCCCTTAGCGCTACAAATAAAGTATCATCATCCTTGTTCTAGTTTGTACTGCGATGTTTGAAACTAGTCATGTTATTGCCTCCTTGATATGAATCGCTTGTTGTGTTCCTCATTTGTAAGTTGCTTTGGATAAATAAATGTAAATGATAGGCTATTCCACCAAACATGACATTATTTTGGAGATCTGTAGAGTAAATGCACCATGGTATGATTTTTGGAGCATAAAATATACCTTTTCCCATGTTTTGTTAAAAAGATTCTTATGGATCTCTAAAAGATTCTGCACATGGAAGATTTTGTCAAAATAACCCAGGATATGCCTATAATAAAATCTGTTTCATACAATAACCACTAGGTGACAGCCTTCACTTCATCAAGATATTGTGGTAGAGACTCTCTTTCTGCAGACATACAGTATGACACATTTAAACCGTACATTTGAAAATGGTGACTAATATTGGTTATTAATTGTAATAAAACAATTTTTTTTGAAAATCTAGATAGTTCTAGTAAAGATAAGGCAACCTGCAGTAGGCTAGTACTAGTAGCTACTCAGTTGTGAATGAACTTTAATGTCTAATAGTCTATTTGCCAAAGTACAAAAATGCATATCCACAACATTTGATATAGATGATTACAGGTTTAATTGTGGCGTTGCCCTTTATATTCAGACAACAGTGTACCTCAAACAAGGTCTATAGCACAACTCTGATCAGGCTTATTAAGTTTGTGCACTGAAGAAAATCAGTAGTGTAAGACACATACAATGTGTGCTCCTATCTAGTAAAGGTTGCTGGAGATCTTATCGTAGAAATAGAACTCCTTTTCTTGCAACGAGTTCCCCTGAGACAAAAAAGAAAAATCAATTGGTTTTGGCATAGACAGCAACACTGGCAAAATATCAAGCACTAGCCTAGGTTCTTGGCAAACATGAAGGTGCAATCCAAAACAGAAAAGGGGCTGTTCTAAACAGGTAGGCTATTACTGAACATGCAGTATCTGCAGACATAGCCTACATTATAACTTTAAAACCTTATTTAAGAAACACATATGTACATATTATATTTGTATTTTGAGCTGGAATGGGATATAAACATAAGATCAGACAATATGTGATTTTTAGGGTATAGGCTATACGTATATTTACACGACAACAATGTCTAAAAGTTTTTCTTTGCTGTTTTTTTTTTCGCGTAGCAGTCACGTATCCGTGGAAAACGGCCAAAAATGTACTCGGTTACTAACGTAATTGGCTGCCCTGCGGCAACAGCAGCAGCCTATCGAGAGAGGCGCTGCGTGACACCACATCCAATGGGGGCAATTCGCGCCCATTTCGTCACGTCCCGCCAGAAAGGGCGTGGTCTCGCCCTATAAATATAGCTCGATTAGGCTGGTACAACTGGTTTTCATCGCCGAAGCGAACCAGAGCTGTGTATGCACGGCAAGATACGCAGTACTCGTTCCCTCTCTAGAGAGAACCGAGGTTACGCTAGTAACCGAGTACGTTCTCTTACGAGAGTATCTCTCGTACTGCGTAATATCTTACGCTATGGGGAACACTATGCAAAACGCCGTGCGTACTGGGATCCAACACCAAAGTCCCAAGGGCAGTAGCCCGGGGCTCATGTAGTGCAGAGTCACCATGGACTCACAGAGAGTCGGATAAGAGAGGCTGCAAGCATCATTCCCCATGAAATAGCATCCCACAGGAGCTAGTTATGTAACAGTGTTTCACGCAGACAGGGTGAACGTGTTCAGCCTAAACTGGGCAATAGAAAGGGTTATTCAACACCCATGGGGCTGTTCTATCGCTCAGTGAGCGATGCACAGGCAAAACTCGGCATCTGGGCCGGCACAACGGGGAAAGCAGGTTGTGCTGAGCCCAGACCAGGATGCGTTCCGTTAGCCTGTAAAGGTTTCGTGACTTGATGCCGCCCTGGCGATTTATGTATGCCACCACTGACATGTTGTCCGAACGGACCAAGACATGGTGACTTTTTATCTGGGGACAGAAGCGCCGTAGCGCGTTGTCGACTGCCATCATTTCCAGACAGTTTATATGTAGGAGCTTTTCCCGTTTTGACCACTGGCCAAAGAACGGTCTGCCCTCGAGCAGCGCTCCCCATCCCGAGGTGGAGGCGTCCGTGGACACCACCTTCACACTCGAGGGAGTCCCCAGACTCACACCTGACTGATACCAGTCGGTTACTTTCCAAGGTTCCAGAGCTGAAACGCATTCTAGATCGACCCGGAGGCGAAACCGGCCAGCGGTCCATGCCCGGGGCGGAACTCGCGCTTTCAGTCACAGCTGCAGTGGGCGCATGCGAAGCAGACCCAGCTGGAGTACTGAAGCTGCTGAGGCCATGAGGCCCCGCATTTTCTGAAACCTTTTGAGCTGGACTATCGAGCCGCGGCGGAAGGATTTCACGGCGCGCTGAATGTCCAGCTCGCGCTCTGGCGACAGACGCGCTGTCATGGATAGCGAGTCCAGCACTGTTCCCAGAAAAGAAATTTTCTGCCTGGGAGACAGCGAACTTTTCGCCCAATTGACTGTGAGACCCAGATTCTCGAGATGCTCGAGTAATGTGGTCCTGTGTTCTATGAGCTCTGATCGTGATCGAGCTAGAATCAGCCAATCGTCCAAGTAGTTCAAAATTCGCATGCCCTGGAGTCTCAGGGGTGCGAGAGCCGCGTCCATGCACTTCGTAAATGTACGGGGTGCCAGGGACAGGCCGAATGGCAGGACTTTGTATTTGTATGCCTGGCCCTCAAAGGCGAATCTCAAGAATCGCCTGTGATGCGACGCTATTTGTATTTGAAAATAGGCGTCTTTCAGATCTATTGACATAAACCAGTCCTCCTGGCGAACTTGCGCTGGATTTTCCTGGTTGTAATCATTCTGAACTGGCGCTTCGTGAGCGCTCTGTTCAGCTGTCGCAGATCTAGAATGGGTCTGAGACCCCCGTCTTTTTTCGGTACCAGAAAATACCTGCTGTAAAGACCCCCTTTGCTCTGAGCCTGAGATAAAGGTTCTATAGCCCCTTTGCTCAGTAGTTTCGCTATCTCGGCTCGAAGTAGATGAGATACTTCGTTTTTTACCGTCGTTTCGACTCTGCGAATAGCCTCTTTTTATAGTCTTCAGCACCCATTCTGATACCCCGGGAAGCTTCGCCCACGCATCTGCGTGAATAGCTAGAGGTAGAATGAAATCTGGGCTCTGGCTGCGGCATAACGGCGGCTGGAGAGCTCCGGTGTGCTGGGAAACAAACACTGTGTTTGCAGTGTGTGAGGTGGGGGGTGCGCTGATCACAGCGGGCAGCCCGGCCGCTCTCAGCTTCTCTCTGACAGGTTGTGGAGAGAATGGGAGCGGGACGAGCCCCGTAGGGTTCGGTATGTCTCTGAGGGAATGTGGGCGCGGGATAGCGGGCACACTTACTGCACTGGAAACACTGTCGGCTCGCGCCGACTGAGAATGTGTTGGTTTCGTTTTTACAGAAACCGTGGGACATGCTTCGTGCAGTGTTTGTGGGCACTGTGTTGTGGGCACGTACACTACATTTATTGCACAATCGACATGAGTCGATTTTATTTGTGCTAGCCCTGTATTGTGGCGGGCTGTGTCTGTGTGTGGGAATGGGCACTGAGACGTGGGCATTCTTACAACACTCATAACACCATCGGCCGTGGCTGGAACACCAGAAAATAGACTCTTTATTGGATTTATCTGGGTAGCCGTAAAAACGGCTTTTGTGTGCAGGCAAGCGGGCAAGTGAACCGGCTTGTTGTCTGCTAAATACACTGGAACAGTCACATCGCATGGAACTGGACGAGCGAAACGTTTCTGTGAAAATCCGGCCACAGCGGGATTTGAACACCGTCGCTTTCCTAGGAAGGCTAGGAAGGCTTTGGGACCTCGGGCTTGATCTCGATCCTCGGCCGGGGCCCGCGCTGAGGGAGGAGGCGTCCGGAAGAGCGAGAGCGCGGTCTCTGTTCTCGGGCCTGGCGGCGCCCTGTGATGTCTTTTGAACCTCTTGGAATCTGTCTGCGAAGTCTTTGACGGCAGATCCGAACAGGCCAGCTGACGAAATGGGCGCGTCGAGAAACACCGCACGCTCCGAATCCGTCATCTCAGACAACGTTAGCCACAAGTGTCTCTCAGCCACGGTGAGAGAGGCCATATTCCACCCAATAGCCTGTGCAGCAGATTTTGAAAGCGCGTAGAGCCAGGTCCGTAGCGCTCCTTAAATCCGTGATGCTGACCGATTCCGCGCCTTCCTCGTCCCATCTACGGAGAAGGTTGGCCTGGAAGATCTGCAGGACGCAGCTTGCCCGGCGGCGGTGTAAGCGCGACCGTGCATGGCTGACGTCACTCGACAGGCTTTTGATGGCAACGCCGTCTGAGCCCGCCGTCCAGCAGAGGGCGGGCAAAGATGGGACGCTACCGCTGCTTCCACCGGAGGAAGAGAAAGGTACCCTCTATCTTTCGCACCGTCCACAGTGGAGAATGCAGCCGAGACAGAGGTACGCATCCTGGCCGAGAAGGGGGCGTTCCAAGACCTCGCGACTTCTTCGTGAAGCTCAGGAAGAAAAGGCGCGGGTCTGGATGTTGACGGCGCGTGGTCCTTCTGGAGAGAGCATCCGTCCAGCCGGGCGCCTCCCAGTCGAGGCCAAGGTTGTCGACGGCTTAAGAGAGCAGACGCATCAACTCAGACTCAATGCCAGCCCGTTTCCCAGAAGACACGCGGATAGTGGGGGGGAGGTCCACTGAGCTCGCCCAATCCTCACTACCTGACGCCAGGATGGAACAAACCTCAGCTGTTTCGTCGACCTCAACGGCGGCCGCTGTCCGTCGGTGAGTGACTCGAGCGATGCCGGCGAAGCTGGCGGGCGAACCGGCAAGCTTTGGCGGGCAGGGGAAGGCTCGGGGCCGCGTTGAGCACGGCGCATTTTACGGCGCGGTGCTACAGCGGGCTGAAGTGCAGGCTCTGAAAAGGATGCCAGGCGAGTCCTCAGTCACCATAGGCATCAGCTCACAGTGAGGGCATCCGCCGTCGACGAGAGCGAGAGCCGCGTGATCCTCACCCAGGCAAGAAACGCAGATGACATGACGGTTCCCGTCGCTGAGTGTGGCTCGGCACGAGCCGCAGGATCTTTGCATCTTGAAAAAGACGCAGCTCTTTTAGGAGAGTAAACAGAGAGAGTGTGAGTGGCAGCGGCGAACACACACTCTTAGCAGTGAAAAAGGATATAACGCCGGAAAACGTAGCAGGTACGGCGGCTGAAGGCGGCGAGGTGAAGGCCAGCGACTTCAGGCTCGAAGGCTCGCCCGCAGAAGGCTTTCAGTCAGACGACGCTGCTTCTCACTACGGATCCAGCGATGCGTGAGCTTCGCTGAAGAGATGAAAATCAGTTGTACCAGCCTAATCGAGCTATATTTATAGGGCGAGACCACGCCCTTTCTGGCGGAACGTGACGAAATAGGCGCGAATTGCCCCCATTGGATGTGGTGTCACGCAGCGCCTCTCTCGATAGGCTGCTGCTGTTGCCGCAGGGCAGCCAATAGGCGCGCAAGCCGCCTTGCCTATGTCTGCATGCTGCTGCACAGCGTTTTACATTAATACAAAATTAAGGATAATTTTTTGGCTTCAATATCTCGTGGAAAAGAGGTTTTTCCCATAGCGTAAGATATTACGCAGTACGAGAGATAATCTCGTAAGAGAACCGTTGTTTTATGCATAGGCCTACCAGGCCAGTAGTAGGCGATGTCACGAAACAAAGAAATACTACATATCTAATGGTATCATTTTCAAAAACATGCTCTTTGAGGGGCCGTTTACACGACACCATTTCAACTAAAACCGTCAAACTTTTTTCTACGGCATTTTGGGGGCCTGCACACTTTTGAAAATAAGTATCAAAGTGCACGTTTTTGAAATCGATACTGTCATCGTCTCCGTGTAAACTACAAAAACACAAATTTGTGAAAACGGTGACATGCGTATTAGCCTACATAATAGGTGCCTGTAATGTTTCTTTACAAAGTGACACCGGCAACTACTGGCCTGGCATGCAGAATACAGCTTTTTTAGTAGTTTTCACGGATCCGTGTGAACGGGATCATTTTGACAATGTTGTCGTCTGTATGCAAAAAACATAAAAGAAAAACTTTTCCATCGTGTAAACGCACCCTAGAATGTTTAGAATAGATGCTGTTTTTTGGACTCACCTATTCAGCTATATTTGTAATTGTGATTTCTTTACTTGGAAGCAACAACTCATTACATGTTGTGTTTTCAGTATTTTAGGCTCCAGAGCCATTGGTGCTCTATCACACAGCAACTGGGAAATTAAGGGCTGTGTCTTTAAAAGCTGTCATGTTACAAGCACCAGATGGAGAGAACTACCAGGACATGGTGGGAAGGACGCATCAATTCTTTCCAAAGAAAGCAAACTGGGTGTGGACAGTGTAGAAATGTCATTCATTACAAGATCTTGGTTTTTTGTCACTGTGAGTGCATCGCCGTACATGAAAGTCACCAAAGTTCTCTTTACACACAGCTCTTGATTTTCCACTCTTAGAAGAAAATGTATGATTTATGTATAATGCATTATAAAAGTATTTTAATGCAGTAATTATGCCTTGTAACGCATTATAATGCATTGTACTATGGTCTCTTAAATAATTGTAACCACAGTTCTGTGCACCTTTAGAAAGTATAATGCAAGTTAAAGTTATAAGTTAAAGTTAAACACGACAAACAACCAATTTCAGATGGAATCTGTGAATATTATAATGCATTTAAACTTTGGTTATAATTATTCATGAAAAGATAAAATGGATTATAATGTACATTATGAATACTTTTATAATGCATTATACATAAAGGCTTTAAGTAAAGTGGTATACGAAAATGTAGGGTTCTGTCAAGCACTTCATATACAGTATAGAGCGTTTTAACTGTGCCCATGGGATCGTTATATGGATTTCGTTTTTAATTTATTTATTGTTTTAATTTATTTTTAATTGTAATTTTTTTTTTTATGAATTAATCAGCTCGTAAACATACTTTATCAGTTGAAAAAAATGTAATAACTTGTTAAACATGAAAGTATTGTTCACTAATGTAGGATATTTCTCCATTTTGGCATAAAATAAAATAGTAAAATAAAATACTAATCATTATTTTTGTCTTGGTTTCCATTAAAAATATCTAAACATTCTTACAATTAGTATTTATTTATTTATTAAATTGACAAATTGTGTGAGAAAGACTTAGGCTACTTCTTCATCCTAAAAATAGGCATAATTAATTGAATTAATTTATAAAAATTAATTTGATATGTTCTCTGAAAATGTTATTATAATGATTAACTTTTCCCGGGAACTTGTACTTTGTTGTTTAAATAAATTAATTCAAGATGTTCTTTGAAAACATTATTATCTCATTTTAATTTGAAACTTTTACTGGCAAACAAGACAAAATGCTGATTAAAGAAGTTGATTTTTACAGTGTAAAGTTATAAAAACTATACATGGTTTCACAAATTCAAATTCAGCGTCTCAGTGTGTCAATTTGAATTATGTAGCATATAAAACTATCTGAGACACAGTTCTTAGTTTGATGTCTGCCTTGGGACAGATGAGAATGAACATAAATGTTTCAGACAAGAGTTCAACATGCAGCTCTACACTGGCCAGCATACAGTTCATGTTCCCTTGTCAATAATTATTTCTGATCTATGGTAACAGTAATGATCATAATGAGCAAAGAAAATCAGGCATTGCTGGTTATTTCATAGTGTCCACACTCATGGAAAAAGACTAATAAAATACCTGCTATGAGCTGTTCAGTGTATTGTATTTAATATATTTACATTTGTTGATAACAAAACTAATAGGATTGTGGCTTGTGTGCAGGGCTGGAAATGATTTACAGGGCCCAGATATACCTGTTTCACCTGTACAATAGAAAGGTAATACTGAAGCACAGTTAACCCTATCATGTCCAGATACAATCCAACAGTCTTAACAGTCTATAACCTTGAACATAAAAGTCTTGGCACGTTGCAGAATGTGAGTTTCTCTGCAAGTTGAGGGCATTGTTGAGTGAACATTTGAAAGAATTACAACATGCTTGCATATTCTGAGCATCCTCCAGCACTCCATTATGATTGCTTATTTTGTCATTTAATAGTTTTTTTTTTTAATTTAAGAAAACTGTTTTAACTGCTGTCTAACTTTAGCAAGCACTGTGTTCAAACTCTTAACCATTTATGCACATGCTTCTTATTTGTAAATTAAACTAGTCAATTTTCTCTTAATAAAACAACTTGATTTAATTTCTGATTTAATAAGAGCATTTTCATTTGTCTGTGGATTTTCCATGTGTTCACTCAAATCAATTATAGATGTTGAAGCTTCACATTGCTATTTATATAGCCTACTTCAAATGTTAAAGATTAGTTAATGTTAAAGATTAGGCCCTAAGTAAAAATGGTTGATTCTTAAGAAATACATAATGAAATTGCTTAATTGGACAAACAAATAAAAATAAAAATAATGGTTGATTCTCAAAAAACAATACAATTCCATGATTGGACAAAAACAAACAAACAGCTATCTAATGGTTGATTTTAAAAAAGTATCGCATGATTAGAGAAAAAACAAACAAACAAAAAATGGTTGATTCTCAAAAAAATCATAAAATTGCACGGTTGTACACAAATAAACAAACAAACAAAAGGATAGACAGACAGACAGACAGACAGATAGACAGATAGATAGAGAGATAGATAGATAGATAGATAGATAGATAGATAGATAGATAGATAGATAGATAGATACCGGGAAAATCTTTTAAAAATATATGACAGTGTAAATATTAAATGACGCACAGGGGTTCTTCTTGAGTGTTCAACTGAACTCCAGCCTTCCCATAATGCTCTGGTCACGTGGTTCACTTTATGAAGCCCAGACTGTCAAATCTGAAACTTCCTGGGGTGCGATGGAGTAGCCTACATGCACGACTATGACATTTACTTCAGACATGTAACTCGTCAAAAGATCGCCCGTTTGTAAAAAGTCCAGCTACTTAAAGCGACTAGCGCGAGCTGCAGTTGTGTGTGCAGTAACGTTAAAGCGGGGTTGTTGTTTGAGGAGGATGTGTGTGTGCTGACAGTGACACGAGCGGCAGGCGAGCTGCTCCTTATACTGTATCTGTCTAAGAGCACGGCATGAAGAGATCAGGTAAGATCATCATCAGCTATTGAGTTACATGAGTCTCGTGTATGTTTGTGGGCGAGTGTGCAATATGAACATGTTTTGCATGTTAACGAGCCTTCAGTCAGTCAGACTAAGAACAATGATACATTCGATGATGATTGTTGTTTAAACTATAGTAAGTTAAACCATTCACTCATGTTTTTACACGGAAAGTCACTGCTTGGCGGTATCATTGTATTTTGGGTGAAAATTGACCAGTTATGTTATATACAGTTCATATGTTATGGGTTAGCATACTTATATTAATAGTTTGATAATGTCATGTGCTTCTGTGTGTGTGTGTGTGTGTGTGTGTGTGTGTGTGTGTGTGTGTGTGTGTGTAAAAAAAACAACTCTGTTGGTACAAACAGCCAACAGAGTGCAGTACAACATGGTGCAGTGATAATAATACTAAATGCTTTGATGAATACCATGCTTTTGAATGATGCCCATATTTCTATTGAAATGGTGTATTCAAGCTCTTAAAGAATTGTATTACACGACCATGCATCATGGTACCACCATGTTTTCAAGTACCATACTTCTTTGTACTTTGGTATGTTTTTGTTAGTTTCTGAATGTTGAGAGGGAGTCAAAAGTCAGTCCTTATTCGGCACTGCTACTTCTTATTTTGGAATTTTACATTATTAATTCTGCTTCTTATTCTTATTCTTTTCACAAAAGGTGTGTTTTACTTGCCTAAACCAGCTAAACCAGTTGAGTAGCAATTCAACCAGGCTGGGTGACCAGCTAAGACATGGAAATCATCTTTTTTCATCTGGGTTGTCTAAAATCCAGAAAATATACAGTACCTGTCAAAAGTTTTGAAACATTCAAATGTGTTATGTTTTTCAAAGAAGTCTCTTATGCTCACTAAGGCTGCATTTATTTAATAAAAGATGCAGTAAAAACAGTCATATTGCGAAATATTATTACAAATTAAAATAACCGTTTTCTATTTGAATATAATTTAAAAAGTTTTTTATGCATGTCATGGCAAAGCTGAATTTTCAAGTACTTAAAATAGAAAAGAAACTGTAAAAGAACTATAAATAATGATAGATATTTTATTTAAAATATTTTAATCTATATGAAGTTCAAGTTCTAATGTTCTGGTTTGAGGACAGGTGGTTTTAGGGGGAGTGAGTTATAACGTAATGTCATAATTTAAAAAAAATGGAAGGAAATGCTACATTTGTGTTAAGAACAAGAAAGTGATCATCACTGAGTCATTTCAAAGTGGATTAAAAAAATAATGGCAGGTATAGTTGTGTTTCGAAAGACATCTGAGAGCACTTGTTCGACAAGTAAGTCTAGATATGTCAATCATTTTGGGCTGGTACTAACTCACCTAAATTTAAGTAGAGCGTCATCAAAGTCCTGTCATGTACAGTAAATACATCTAGGCCTATTGCTTTTAGCAGGAACTGTAAGACAGATGTAGTCTACAACACAGATATTCCGGCTCCCGATTTACATGTAGCAGCAACATCTAGCTTACTGTAAACAGAACAATGACAATGTTCTGACTAAACCCTCCCTAGATGGCTGTACTAACAGCCTGGGTTGTCTCATTTTTCCCTGCTTATTAATACAGTACAGACAGTCCTCTCTATCATCCTTCTCATCCTCATGTTGTTCAAAACCTGTATAACCTTCCTTTCTTTTGTGGAACACAAAGGGAGAAGTTTAGCAGAAGCAGAATGTCTGAGCTTCTCTCTTCCATACAATGAAAGTAGGTGGTGACCAGTGGCTGTCAATCTCCAAAATGGACAAAAACCACTAAAAGTAGCCCGTATTACCCAGCAGGCATTATAAAAAAAAGTCTTCTGAAGTCATATGATAGTTAGGAAATTTAAGATATTATTCACTGAAAATCTTGCTTCGACAGCTATGGTCACCATTCATTATATGAAAAAGAACAGCTTGGACATTCTGCTGTGAATTTCTCCTTAGTGTATCATGGAAAAAAGTCAAATAGGTTTCAAAAGACATAACACGGTTAAGCTTTTAAACACTTTTGTGCACAAAACCAGTTTTTGAACCTAATAATTTAAAGGTAATAATGCCACCGAGGTGATACTCAAGTTTCTCAACCCTCAAGAGCTGCAGTTCCCCAGCTTTCCCACATCCATCCAACCTATCAGGTTTAGTACGGAAGTTTTTATGGGTGCCCAGTCAAGGGTTGCTTTCAGAGAGCTCTCCATTTTGTAATCCCAGAAAGCTTTTGTCACTTGGCTTGTGACCAGTCTTTTGGAAAGGGGGAGCTACATCTTCAATAGATCGGAGCAGGAGAAGAAAACACTCTTTTCATAACTTTTATAACCAACTTAAAGGATAAAAAATTATATAAATAATACATTTAAACAAAAAATGCTAAAATTTGTAAAAAAAATAAATAAAAAAATTAACACTTTTAGAAATGACTTAAAGGGATAGTTCACCCAAAAATATATTTTTTGGTCATCATTTACACGTCAAATTGTTGTAAACCTGTATGAGTTTCTTTGTTCTATTGGACACAAAAAAAATATATTTTGAAGAATGTTGGTAACCAAACAGATGCTGGTACCTAATTGACTTCCATAGTTTGAAAAAAAATGCTATGGAAGTCAATGGGGATCAGAAACTGGTTGGTTGTACCAACAATCTTCAGAACATCTTTTGTGTTCAACAGAAGGAAGAAACTCATACAAATGATGATGGAATTTTTAAGGTTGTGTGATACCTTTAAGTGTTGAGACACTTTTGGGCCCACTTTATTTTATTTTTTTTAAAGGTCAAAAAGGTGTATAAGAAATGCACTGGATTAGTTTTATGTATAATTTATAATTCAATGGTTATATTTATGGCAAAGTTTTGGAATTATGAGTAAATGTTTCATAACAGGCATATGGTTTCAACATAAGATGTGCAGTTAAACCTATACGTGTGTTACTAATTTTAAAGAGCACACAAAAGTGGAAGCAATTTAAAGCAAGCCAATAAGCCAGTATTTATAGCATCTAGTTGGATCTTCTAAGAATGTTCTGAGTCTGTTTTCGTACATATCTTCCCCTCTTTTCGCTCGCTTTTGCAATTTGCACACATTCATACAGTAGTTAAGCCTGTATCTGCCATCAGCTGTTTTACTGCTAAACATTTTAACCACAGACTCCCAAATATTTGAAGTGCATTGATGGTCCATTTATATTGTTTAGTGTGCAGTTTTGTTGCATATATATGTGTGCGTAAGCAACATTCATTATTAAATGAGGTTAAAATGTTGAAGTGTTGTGATTGAGGAATGGGATTACTGTCTCAGACTGTCTGTCTGTCACGACTACTGTTCAGCTAAATCCCTGCATGCTGAAATATTAATGCAGCTCAATTATGTGATTACTCCGTTACCCTCAGTTGATGATGGATTGTCTCTATTCAACCCCTCAAATTCAGCTTCAGTGATTGGAGCTGGCGGTTAGCATGAGTCTTTAGTCAAACACCCTGGGATTAAAAGTTGAAACAATGTGTTTGAATAACATGTTCCGTTTTCAGTTAAAAAGATACATTTACTAATTTTCTACTTGAAACACTCTTTTTTCGTTAACAGTATATTGTTCATTGACGAGGGCACGAGGCTTTCAGTAGATCAGTCTGGCCAATGTATCAGTCTATCACTAATCTGCCTTCTCTTTCCTCTCTTGCCCTTCAGAAAGGTGGGAGTCTGGGGCTCTTTGACTGATGCTGTTATTGGTGCTGGCTGTCAGGTCATGAAGATTCGCTGGTCGAGGAAGGTGGCTCTCCTGGCCAAGGTCGGCTTCCTCTTTTCTCTGCTGTGGCTCTTCTATCTCCTTATAGTCCGTTCTTCCCCGTCATCTCTGGCTGATAATAATGGTCAACGCGACATCCTGGCCCGTGACCTTCCATCCAATGAGGAGGAGGACTCCGACAACCTCCTGCGGCCTGTTTACGAGAAGCTAGCACCAGACTCCAACGCTCCTGGAGAATATGGCCGAGCCACTCGATTGACCCTCAGCACTGAGGAGAAGAAAGAGGAGGAAGCCAGCATTGAGCGCTATGCCATCAACATCTTCACCAGCGACAAGATATCTCTCCATCGCCATATTCAAGACAACAGGATGCACGAGTATGTCTTCCACACCTTACCTCATAGCAATGGGCTCATTACACACCCTCCTACCACCTAACATTGCCTAAAGGCTGGCTCACACTAAAAGATTTTTAAAAACGTATCAGATTTTCAAAATGTGAGAGACCACAAACATGCTTATAAAACATCAAAATCATAGATTTAACAAGTTTTGTTTCTATAGTGTGTGTGGAATGCTGCAATGTGACCAAGACCGCACACCACATTCTAACAGATTCCATTCAGGAAATTTAGCAAAATCTCTCACGGTCAAACGTGACTTTAGAGTAAACAAACATGGCAGACGACGGCCAAGAAAAATGGCGATAATAGTAGGTGTGTCCCAAATCGCGTACTTATGCACTATTCTAAGCCATTGTGTAGTATAAATAGTGCGAGTAGTGCGTTCACACTGAAAATTCTAAAAAGAAAAAGTGCACTTTAAGTACCCGGATAATGCACTTATTTAACCGAAAAAACGAAGTGTGGAAATGGACACTTCATGCCCTCAACTGTCGCAGCTTTAATTACGTAGCGAAGGGGGAGGGGCCATCAGACTCCTATGTTGAAAGACAAAATTAACGTATAAAGTTCATACACTACACGGTTGAGTACATAGTGCAAAAGTACAGTACAGTGTATAAGTGCATAGTGTATAGTGCGTCATTTTGGTCACAGCTAGTGTTTGGACTGCTTTTTACAGAAAATGTTATGCTTCTGTCTTCCATCAGCTCACTTTCTGATTGTTTCGTTCCACGTGACAATCTACAGAGTATGTGTGTGAGTTTGTCCTTGGGGTTCCCCCCACACAACAGGATTTCTGATCGTAAAGATTCAACATGTCTTCCGAGCAGATTCAATCATTTTAATACAGATCACACCTCAGGGAAATCTGATACAATAATCTGGAGATCCATCAAGATAATCGTGACTTTACCTAGGATTGTTGAAACGGGAGAATTGGGCCCAAAATCAGGCGATTATCTTGTAGTGTGTGGTTGCCTTTAGAAACCACATAGCAACATTCTGAAAACACTATAACTACCTAGAACACCTATCAACAGTTTAGCAACCACAGAGAATACCTTAGCTGCTACAAAGCAACATGCTAAAAACACTCTAAACACCTTATTATCTGTATAGCAAAGCCTTGGCAACCACATAGAAACCCTTTAGCAACCATCCAGAACATCCTAACAACTGCTTAGCGACATGCTATAAACACTCTGAACACCTTGATAACTGTATAGAAAAGCCCTGGTAACTACATGCACCTTAATAACTGTAAGGAAAAGCCCGGGAAACCACCTAGCAACACCTTAGCGACCATCCAGAACATCCCAGCAACTGAATGGCAACGTTAAAAACACTCTGAACACCTTAGTAACTCTAGCCAAGCACTGTTAACCCCCTAGCAACGGCACGGCAACGACCCAAAACACCTAGCAACTGCATAGCAACATGCACCTTAATAACTGTAAGGAAAAGCCCTGGAAACCGCCTAGCAACACCTTAGCGACCATCTAGTACATCCTAACAACTTCCTAGCAACATGCTAAAAACACTTAGAACACCTTAGTAACTGTATAGCCAAGCCCTGGTTACCACCTAGCAATGCCATGGCAACCACTCAAATACCTAGGAACTGCATAGCAACATACACTTTAATAACTGTATAGAAATGGCCTGGCAACCACCAAGAATAAGCTAGGATCATGTTGGTGACTATGCTTGTCATTGCAATTGTATTTATAGAGGCATGTGGCAAATAAATGCATTACATTATATTCCATTACAAATAAGCATGACAAATAAATAAATAGGAAATGTGCTTGTTTTCACTTCCATAGGAATTGAAATCATGTCCTGAATGGTGATTCCTCAGGTGATTTATACACTTCCGTCCACCTCACAGCTTTACAGATGTTGTCTGAAACTAATCCATTGCCTGCAGCCAGACAACATGATTAAAAATGAACAACAATAGAAAATAGAGCTGGGACGTTTTCTCAGAACAGCAATGCTTTTGTATGAGAATAATTGTTTCATGGTTCTTGTCACACAATAATGAGTAGGGTTCAAGCTGCTGCTCTGAAAAGAGAAAGTGTCCCCTTGGAAGATGAGAAGTGAGACAAATTGGATGCGTTTTTTCTCCCTGCAGTCTTTCAACTGCGCTCCGATTTCCACGTCACAGGCTGTCCTGGAGATCACACACGGCAGGAGAACGTTTCTTGGCATCAGCAGGGATTTTTATCAGTTAATGTGAAGTAATTTTGCTCGCTTTCTGAAATAACTTTTAGGCAAGTTAGTTCTTGTCAAAGACTTAAGCATTACTGACAGAAATTATGCTGTGGTTTTTTTGTAGCGATAATTACTGTAAATGTGCAATAATGAGTCAATCTCAGTGAATGTAGAGTCTCTAGAGTTTAAAGAGTTCAAGGAACACAATGAAGTACACATTTGTTTGATCAAAAATAGAGTAAAAAAAAGTAATGTTTTGAAATATTATTACAATTGAAAATAACTGTTTTCAATTTTGTTTTTGAATTTTCAGCATCATTACTCCCGTCTTCAGTGTCACATGATCCTTCAGAAATTATTCTAATGTACAGTTTTGGTGCTCAAGAAACATTGCTCATTATTATCAATGTTGAAAACAGTTATGCTGCTTAACATTTTTGTGGAAACTGATACATTTTTCTCAGGATTCTTTGATGAATAGAAAGTTCAAAAGAACATCATTTATTTGAAATAGAAATAGTTTGTAACATAATAAATACTGTCACTTTTGTTCAATCGAATGTGTCCTTGTTGAATAAAAGTGATACTGTCTTTCCAAAAAAAAAAACTTTTGAATGATTGTGTATATTAAACATTAAATTATGAGTATCTTTTAGCTTTGGATAGCTCTGCATTTCAAAAGTCTCTGCCTTAAAGGGTTCAAGTTGTTACTCAGAATGCTGTGAAAATGTCTCTGGCATGTCTGTTTGTCTCCCATCTCTCCTTCAACTCTTTTTTTTAATTTTTTTTACTGAGAATCTGTTACAGATTTTAAATTGGAGGAAGTCAAATACAAAGAAAAGAGGAAAAAAAATGTCTTGTTTTACAAATTGAAAGTGACGTTTATTAATAGTCAGATTCCTTCTTCACACCATAATTGTCACGTGACACATTTTAAGTCGACATCCATACTGCAGGATGAACGTGATGTCAGGTTCCTCTATGTTTTAGATGTTCACATTTGCACATTATAATATACACTCACCTAAAGGATTATTAGGAACACCATACTAATACTGTGTTTGACCCCCTTTCGCCTTCAGAACTGCCTTAATTCTTCGTGGCATTGATTCAACAAGGTGCTGAAAGCATTCTTTAGAAATGTTGGCCCATATTGATAGGATAGCATCTTGCAGTTGATGGAGATTTGTGGGATGCACATCCAGGGCTCGAAGTACCCGTTCCACCACATCCCAAAGATGCTCTATTGGGTTGAGATCTGGTGACTGTGGGGGCCATTTTAGTACAGTGAACTCATTGTCATGTTCAAGAAACCAATTTGAAATGATTCGAGCTTTGTGACATGGTGCATTATCCTGCTGGAAGTAGCCATCACAGGATGGGTACATGGTGGCCATAAAGGGATGGACATGGTCAGAAACAATGCTCAGGTAGGCCGTGGCATTTAAACGATGCCCAGTTGGCACTAAGGGGCCTAAAGTGTGCCAAGAAAAAATCTCCCACACCATTACACCACCACCACCAGCCTGCACAGTGGTAACAAGGCATGATGGATCCATGTTCTCATCCTGTTTACGCCAAATTCTGACTCTACCATCTGAATGTCACAACAGAAATTTACACTCATCAGACCAGGCAAAATTTTTCCAGTCTTCAACTGTCCAATTTTGGTGAGCTCTTGCAAATTGTAGCATCTTTTTCCTATTTGTAGTGGAGATGAGTGGTACCCGGTGGGGTCTTCTGCTGTTGTAGCCCATCCGCCTCAAGGTTGTGCGTGTTGTGGCTTCACAAATGCTTTGCTGCATACCTCGGTTGTAACGAGTGGTTATTTCAGTCAAAGTTGCTCTTCTATCAGCTTGAATCATTCGGCCCATTCTCCTCTGACCTCTAGCATCAACAAGGCATTTTCGCCCACAGGACTGGCGCATACTGGATGTTTTTCCCTTTTCACAGCATTCTTTGTAAATCTTAGAAATGGTTGTGCGTGAAAATCCCAGTAACTGAACAGATTGTGAAATACTCAGACCGGCCCGTCTGGCACCAACAACCATGCCACGCGCAAAATTGCTTAAATCACCTTTCTTTCCCATTCTGACATTCAGTTTGGAGTTCAGGAGATTGTCTTGACCAGGACCACACCCCTAAATGCATTGAAGCAACTGCCATGTGATTGGTTGATTAGATAATTGCATTAATGAGAAATTGAACAGGTGTTCCTGATAATCCTTTAGATGAGTGTGTATATATAGTGTGTAACTCCCAGGGCAAACTGTTTGCTTAAACCACATGTTCTGAATAAATGCCAGTTTGCTTAACCGTCTGATTAACTCTTTCTCTTTTTTGCAATGCCAGATGCAAAGCAAAGAAGTACAACATCCGTCGTCTGCCTACAACATCAGTGGTCATAGCATTTTACAATGAGGCCTGGTCCACTTTACTCAGAACCATCCACAGTGTGCTGGAGACGACGCCAGCCGTCCTACTGAAGGAGGTCATACTCGTGGATGACTTCAGCGACAGAGGTGAAGTGACACTTTCTAGACAGACTTCACGTTTTTAAATCTAAAATTCCACTAGTTTAAAACTACTTTTGAATTATTTAGGTCCTTTTCCACTATAGAGTAAAATTTGTCTCATCCTGATTGGTCAGCACTTCCACAACCAATTAATATCTAAAGAATATGTAAGCAAGAAAAGTTTTGAACCTATTAGGTGCTACACTGATAGGTGAAAATGTATGAATTATGGCCTGGTTACGCCAAAAATGATAACTATATAGATAACTATACTTTTTTATTTTAATAATTTATTATTGAATAATATTTTACCATCCAGACCAACAGACAGTAACATTCTGTTTTTTCTATGTGCATTCTGCAGTTGTGTTGTCTATCACATTAAATGCTCAAGCTGGTGGATATTGATCGGCTGCCCATCAGTGTTTTTGTCATTCATCAGGAAAAAATTGTTCTGAAATGATTCCATCAATATTGTTATCATTATAGTCATGATGTGGACTGCCCTATTCTCATATAATGAGAATGATTAATACAACTTTTTGTTGTAGTTATATCTATCATCCTTGGTGTGAACAGGCTTTAATAAAACCTTATTACGTTTCATATTACTTTGAAGTAGTTTATTACGTTTAAAAATCAACAATTTTCAACATGCCTTAATTGCATTGAAATATACTCACACATTTGCCCATGTTTGCATATTTCATGCTTCCTCTACAAAGTTCTGGATAGTAAGGTAGCCATAGTTATGATTCCATATGAGTTTTTATATTAGCTGAGATCCAAATGTGTCTACTAGTTAATCAGTTGTTTTCCTGTGATTTGGCCATTATGTGTTGGATCCTGATAAAAAAGATTCAAATTTTCTTTGCATGGATTACAGTGTACCTGAAGTCACAGCTGGCTCAGTATGTCAGTAACCTGGAGCGTGTTCGTCTCATTCGCACCAAAAAAAGAGAAGGTCTGGTTCGGGCACGGCTCATCGGCGCCACCTACGCTACAGGACACGTGCTCACCTTCCTTGACTGCCACTGTGAGTGTGTGCCTGGCTGGATCGAGCCACTGCTGGAGAGGTGTGACCTAAAATTGAATTCAAATGTAGCATAGAAACACTCCCATAATCCACAGTAACAGGTTTGTGAAGTGTATTAGCCAGGGAAATGCTCATTTTCTTTCATCTTTTCTATTGTCAGAATTGCTGAGAATGAGACCACCATCATATGTCCGGTTATTGACACCATTGACTGGAACACATTTGAGTTCTACATGCAGACAGATGAGCCGATGGTGGGCGGCTTTGACTGGAGGCTGACATTCCAGTGGCATGGAGTGCCTGAAATCGATCGCAAGATACGCAAATCCAGAATTGAGCCCATTAGGTTGGTTTCTGGTCAACTTGTTCAAATCCAACTTTGCTGTGTGTATTTCTTGGCAATTTAAGAAAAAGATTATAAATGTTTAAAGGGTATGTCTCACCTGTATGTCGTTTCAATTGTTATTTCAATTTATTTCAATTTTTTCAACCACACTCATTTATTATTTATTCTGTGGAACACAAAAAAAGAAATTGACAATTTTACAATACTACTATTTATAGTAGTATATTTTTTGTTAGTTTATTGATCCATATTGGATATTAATATGAGATGATATTGCATATTTTATTCTTTATTCCCATTTCCTCTATTTTTACATTTAGATTTGCTGTAATTTAACGCAAATAATTTAACACTGTTAAATGTAACTTAACATATCTGGAAATGAAAGGGATAGTTCACTCAAAAATTAATTATAATTATAAAAACATTTTTTACATTTTTCTCACCCTCATAAGAAAAAGTTCATAAACCTAAATCATATGAATTGAGGGGTTTAGTCCAAATTTTCTGAAGAGACACGATCACTTTATGTGATGAACAGATTTAATTTAGGCTTTTATACACATAAACATTGATCAAAGGACATAAACAGAAGCTCAACCGAACCTGCTTGACACGTGAGAATAAACCTCATTGGTTCTTGCAGAAGCTCAAATGTGCCGCAAAGCACGCGAATGAACCTCATTGGTTTTCACACGTCAAGCGAACATGCTTGAGCGTCCGTTTCCCACAAATGATGTGTGCGTTGATGAATGTTTATATGTGAATAAAAGCTAAATCTGATGAATCTGTTCATCATATAAAGTGATTGTGTCTCATAAAAACATTTGGGCTAAACCGCTCTGTTCATAAAATGAATCGCGATGAATACTTTATTTAGGTCAAAATGGTACCTACATCGACTGTCAAAATATCTTCATTTGTGTTTCGAAGTTGAACGAATGTCTTAAGAGTTTGTAACAAAATGAGGGTGAGTGAAGGATGATGGAATTTAAATTTTTGGGTGAACTAATCCTTCCAACAGTTATTTTTCTTACTGTACATTCTTATGTTCTGAAGTCTATAATTGATTTTAGTTTATAGTGTTTTATTTGTAACTTATTTAGACAAAATAGTATAGACCTTTAATATTGGCCTTCAACCATATTATCATAATTATAAACCGTTTTTTATTAATTATTAAAGTTTAATTTTGGTGCATTCCTAAGTGAAAGTCATAACGGTTTGGAATGACATGAGGCTTTTAAATGTAACTCTCCCTTTAAGCCATCAAGACTTCCAGTAAAAACTTTTTGAAAGTTATGTTCACAACGAAGTGTGTATTGTGTTGATTAACTGCAGTGCAGTGAAAAAGATTAAATTTTCAGACCTAGGTTTACATTAAAATACTGTCCAGTTCTGCTCTAGATTTCTCTCCAGGCTCATCCGAGGGCAGACCCAGAGGTGCTCAACTGAAACTAAGAAGCACTTACCTGCTAGGGTGTATCTCTGATGAATTGCCAATGATCTGCTGCTTCACAGGTCTCCCACTATGGCAGGGGGGCTCTTTGCCGTCAGCAAGGCTTACTTTGAGTTTCTGGGCACTTACGACATGGGCATGGAGGTCTGGGGAGGAGAGAATCTGGAACTTTCTTTCCGGGTAAGACACCTGTATTCTGTACTCCTGCTACCTATTGTACTGGTAATTTGCATATGCTTCTCATCAGAGCGTGTCGACTGTCGACGGGCTCTTGGTAGCATGAGAGACTGAGCATTTATAATTGGACATCTCTCTCATTTTGGATTTCTTTTTTCAGCCTATGCTTAGAAATGAAGATTGATGGGTAATACCATGGAGTAATCTTTTATGCATATGGAAACCGAATACAACGCTCTATCTTCTAGGGCTGTACGTTGTTCATGTATAATAGATGTGCTGTGAATTGGAATAAAAAAGCATGTGGGGAAATAAAGCTGGAAAATGCCTAAAAAGGGGGATTTTGTCGGTGTCTCAACGGATCTAATGCGCTGTTGTCATGTTTTATTTCTGACTGGCAGTGCATTACATTAAAATCAGATACTGTGTTCACAGAAAATGTTGAGTTTGTGTTCGAAAATAGTATGCGCGATGAGTCGAATCTCCATAAACAAATAATGGAAATTTTTAATAATGGAAAACCACCTACAATTTTTTTTTAAATCAGAAATTCATTTTGATTCTTGCTTCATTTTGAACATGTTCTGTTACAGGTGTGGCAGTGTGGAGGGTCTTTAGAAATTCACCCATGCTCCCATGTGGGTCACGTTTTCCCCAAGAAAGCGCCATACTCCCGATCCAACTTCCTTCAGAACACTGTCCGTGCTGCGGAGGTTTGGATGGACTCTTACAAACAGCACTTCTATAACCGAAACCCTCCAGCACGCAAGGTACACATCCATCCATCCATCCACCCAGCATAACCCGTCAGTGGGCGGCACCTCTTTATTAATATCCTGTGTTGTTGCATAATCAGAGGTGTACAACCATTGTGTTATTTACTCTTTTAACTGTGTCAGCGTTTATCTAGAAAAGTGCTGTTCTCAAAATTGCTTACGTACTCCTGAAGGGGAAAAAACAGTGAAAGAGATAAATGATGCTCAGGTTTTGCTTGAATGCGCTCGTTCTCTCGGCTTACAGTGTTTGTTCTTCCTTTGGCTGTCTTTGAAAAGCTTATTAGCTGACAAAGATACTAAAACTAGGCCAAACATATATTATATCACCCTGGCTGTCATGAATGTGGCATGTAACTCCATATTACTTCACAGACAAATTACATTATTAATGTGATCAAATAATAAGTCATTCTCTGGTGGCCATAACACCAGATGCAATGAGTAAGAATATTTGTCCTGTCAATATGTGACCCGCTCTGGCGAAATGAGTCGGAAATCGCAACGTTCCATTTTAAGTTATGGGCCGATTATGTGGAAAAACTATGATTTTTTTTTTTTTTTTCTAATTTCAAAGAACAGGCATTCAAAAATAATCTCCTAAAGTTTCATACTCCAGATAATTGAGTAAAGGTATTTAAATGACTATTAAAATGTACAAAGTTTTACTAAATTCGTTGGATTCGTTCGTCAACTCCTCTCGTCACCTCTGAGCATTTCCCGGGTATCCCCTGAAACGGCACTATCTCTGCTCTCCAAATATAGTGTTACACGTTGTATGGAACCAATCAAAAAGCTTAGAAATGTACACAAACGCTGATCATTAGTCAATGGGAAGCCCCGTTTCGACTGACAGGCACGCGATTGGCCCAGCCATCCTCCTGTCAGACTCGCAGCGCTCTTTGTAAACAAGCTGGCACATCTCCTCAGAAAGATTAAATATTATTAATTTGAGAAATGTCGCTGTCAAAAGAGAGCAAAGTCGCCAAAGCGTTGAACTCACTGGAGGCTTCTAAGCTCTGCTGCTGGTCAGCAAGAGTGGCTAAGGCTTGTCAGTGATTTTTTTTGGAGCTGGAGATGTGTCATCCTCTGATGACAGCGACAGCGAAAGTGACAGGCCTGTGGAAGAGGATCACGATGATGATGATGAAAACGTTGAACAGCCTGTGACTGCTGTCGGGGAAGTTAATAGTTGTGAATAGTTGTTAATAGTTGTGAATAGTTGTTAATAGTTGTGAAGCAGTTAGTAGTGAGCGAGATGACGAGTTAGCAAAAATACGTGCATTTTGCTGTAAAGGGTGTAAACTCAACGATGGAGAGCCGTGTTTTCGGTCATTTGATGAAGATTTCGTTTACGAGATACGTCTGTCTATGGCCTTTCTCACCGAATACGAGAAAGACCTTGTCCTGTTGGGGAAACTGAGTTGCCACTTTCACAATTCCAAGATGACAAGATGCTCAAAGAAAAAAGTGAGACACACACACACACACAGACACAGACACACACACACACACACACACGCGCGCACAGACACACACACGCACAGACACACTCACTCACTCTCTCTCTCTCTCTCTTGCTTTAATAGCATATATATATATATATATATATATATTAATGTCTTTGGTCAAATTAAGCTGTAAAATAAATAGTTTATCCCTTTAAATGCAATGGATTTTGAGAGAGATCAACAAAAAACGGGAAAAAAACTTTAAAAGCGATTTTCTCAGGTTTTCAATTGGAAAAAGAGGGCAGACGACCATAATTCAAATGTGTATATCTTTACAACCATTCAAGGTATGACTTTGACTAGGATATCATTTGAAAGCTGACGGTCTCCTCTTTGAATGCAAACACACCCTTTTCATACCTGTGTGAGGTGTTACCTAAATTAATATTATCTTGTTTACCTGGTTGGGTTTCTTTTGACTTTTAGCTTATTGGAAGTGTGTTGTGACTCGTGGCAGTTGTGTCAACATTATAGGACAGCGCCCTAGAGGAAGTACTTACATGGCATTCTTGTTTGATATCTTTGAAGTTGCAACTAAAGTAAAGATATTAAAAAGTTATTACTATCAGTAAAGATGATTAAAAAATCGAATGGATAAAGCAGAAAGGTTTTAGTGTCAGAAAAGGTATTGTAGGAAAAGTATTCCAATGTTTGCTCCCAATTACAGATAATACGTGTGGTCTTGACGTGTGGTCAAGGCGGTCCTACATAGATTTCAGTCAGTAATCTGTAAGCTTTGTCTTGAGGCCTGATTTTAATTTGCTCTTGTAGGAATCTTATGGGGATATATCTGAAAGGATTGTACTGAGAAAGCGGCTTCAGTGTAAGAGCTTTGAATGGTATCTGCAGAACATCTATCCCGGCCTGCATGTGCCAGAGGACAGGCCTGGATGGCACGGAGCGGTAAGTGACTGATCTAATCTATAGTCTAGTCTAGTCTAGTCTAATTCCTTCTGGAGTTCCTTTTTGATGTCATTTTCACAATTTTTGAATGGTTTTACATCTTTCCTGGTTCCTGGTGCAGGTGCGTAGTGCTGGAATCCACTCTGAATGTCTGGACTACAATGCCCCGGACCACAATCCCACAGGAGCTCACCTGTCCCTGTTCGGCTGCCATGGTCAGGGCGGTAATCAGGTAACTAACATCAATATTAAAGGTATTGTAGGTAGGATTTTTATAATAAACTTTTTTCCAAATTTGTTTGTTTAAACTTTCTATATATATCAATAATAATTAAAATGTAAGTACTCTTATAAAAATCGAGTGACTCTAGACCGTTTAATCTGCACTAAACACAGCTCATTATTTCCATTCGGGACGAAACAAAGGATTGGCTTAGGTGACTGTCACTCTTTCGCAACCATGGCAACCACCCTTTTGCCACACAGGACCTGCCCACTTGCGCGTACCCGTTTGATTTGAGTAATTCAAGAGGCACGGAACCTAGGAATAGCAAAACAATGGCAGAGAAAGACCAATCAAAATTAAAACTCGACGCAGGTCCTCTTGTCCAAGAAGTGCTCCTTGCCCTGCACTTCGACCACCCCGTCCTCGGCCTCTACTTCCTCGGACCCTAGTTGCATGGCCTCTTGCACGACCTCCTCTGCTTCGCCCTCGACCCCGGATCTGTCCTCGAGCTGACGATGCGGTACTTGTCTCTGGAGTGTAGTCCCTTTATCAGAGTCAACAATGCTTTCATCATGGAAACTCTTACATGCAGAACACCATATGTTATGAATCTTACACGAAATTCATCTTCATCACAGTGTAAATGATGGCAATGGAAAAACGTGTATCATGCAACCTGTTTTTAGCTTTGCCTTATAGATAACTAGCTCGTTAGCGAATCAATAAATATATATTTTAAACTTTATCATTATGAAGATAAACAAATAAGATGTATTTTAGTACTCACTATCAAGCTAGCATATTGATATTGGTAAAGTTAGATTTTTTTATTACATGTGATTCTGACATGTAACTACATGCACTGCGCTCCTTCCTCTCCGCTCGTCTCAGGTAAATAATGCGTCTTCAGCTCAGCGGTCGGAGTCGCGCGTTCATGTGTTTTGGAGTCGTGGCTTTGGAAGGAGCCCAGAAGGGAGGGGGTGGAGTGAATGTAAATAATGAGCTGTCTTTAAAACAGTCGTGAGAGGTCTACAGACACTCGATTTTTATACTTTCTTTTTCAGAGTACTTACATTTTAATTATGCATTGATATATACAGAAAGTTTAAACAAATTTGGAAAAATTTTTTTTTATAAAAATCCTACCTACAATACATTTAACGCTTCTGTGGAAAAAAAAATTATTATTGGGGAAAAAATAGCTATAAAAAATCTGTTCTTTCAGTTTTCATTGTTTTGTTGAATAATAAAAAGCATAAAAAAGTCTTCAAAAATCTTTTTGTCACTAGGCCCACGTTGTTATTGCAAAATACATTAAGAAAACATTAAAAAAAAACATTTTAATTATGGAAATGGTCTTTTAAAATATCCCAAAAAACAAATGAATACATAAAAACTACTGCTTTGCATATTATATTTATATAATATTTTCATCATATTTTTACTGTTTAACTGATGACTTATACAGCCAACGTATAAATGTTTATATTTCACCTACAAATTGGAGTAGAAGCATAATTCAATTATTAAAAAGTTAATATAAAAACAAATATTTTTGTTCAACTAAATTTGATGAATTAATTGATTGTTAAATAAACTTAATTTTCATTTTCCGAAATGTTTAATTTCAGTGTTAATTAATGAAAGTAGTATTAAAGGCATTTATGTCATTTTCGCCAATAGAGGTCGCATATTCAAAACAATAACAAAGGCATAGCTTGATGACGCTGTGAAGGAGCGGGGAATGAGTTGCCGTCTTCACCTTAATGCAAAAATCTTACATATTGTGCCTTTAATACAATTATATAACAAAAAAAGTAATTTCACTTGTAATTTTCAGCCAAGACCAAGAGGATATTGAATTTTCGGTTTCGGCACAAACCTTTAATTTCGGTGCATCACTACTTAACACCATGTAAGCAGAAAGTGGTGAAGAAGAAAGAGTTCTCACATCTGTCGTTAATATGGCAAATTTGAATTTGAAGAAGAGAACAAGATTTGAGAATAGTCTCCCGCAGGAAGTTAACCACACATTTTGAAAGCCGCTGTCTTACCCCACAGCCTGATATCCTCAAAATGGATTAAAGGGGGCTTTCTAATATTTGCCAGAGCTGTGAGCATGAGGTGCTTTCATGTCCAGTTAAATAACACCTGCGACAGCAGATGCAGGAGATCCATCAGACCCTGTTTGTTGCGTTTACAGCGAAACAAAGCGAGCTTTATTTGCGCAGAAACATAATCCATCCTGAGATGTGCTGCCCTTCTGAGGTTTGTTATTTATCTAGTATCACAGTTGAAGAAGTGAATGAGTTGCTGGGGATGTATATGTAATGGAAAGGGCAACCTGCAAATGTGTCCGTTGGCTTATGTCGCCGCTCTGCATCAAGGGACATGGTGAAGTAGCACCATGTGTGAGTGAAAATCAATGTTTCCACAGCCTGGACTGAAAAGGAAACCTTACCCACTTCTCCTCAAAGATAGACATCTGTATGAAATATAAATGTGGCTAATGAGACTAATGGTGACTGCAGTTTGAACCAGACAGAGATCACATCTGTCCATCTGATAAACACTGGACTTGGTTATTTCACTGAATAGCTGCACCTTTAAGTTTCTTCCACCCTGTTTTTTTTTTTTTTTTTTTTTTTCAGTGTTGTAACCTTTACCCTCAAAGGATCTACTTCTGATCCTCTGCTTCGAGAAATTGTTTGCTTATGAATTATTAACCGGGCTTTGATTGTTAACAGCATCCGTGCAAACATCCGTATTTGTTTGGGGGCCAGGCAGTGTGTGTGTATATGTAATGAAAATTCATTAAAATTGGCTATTTGGACTCATTAATGGAAATTAATTGAACTTCCCAACTCTAACACCATCACCATGTATGAAAACTCACAAAAGCCAAAGAAATGTGCCAAATTACATTTCGAACAAAATGTTATTTTTTCTCTCTCTCTATCTCTCTCAGTACTTCGAGTACACATCTCAAAAGGAGATTCGCTTTAACTCTGTGACCGAGCTGTGTGCTGAAGTCCAGGATGGATTGACACAAATAGGGATGAAGCATTGCCCACAAGACGGTGCTCCCGTTCCTCCCGGCATCGTGTGGGAGTTCAGAGACGTGAGTCTGTTCGCCTGTAGCTCAGTTCATCACTGGTGTGCTCAGAAAACAGGAGGAGATGAGACAAAACGTTGTTTGGCATGTTATTGCGTATCAGATATGCTTTCCTGTAGCATTTCCATGCCTAAAACAATCATTGTCTGGCAATTGTGTCTTTTCAGGATGGCAGCATATATAACCCTCATTCAAACATGTGTATCACATCCTACCGCAAAGAAGATGGCCGTACTGATATCCAGATGAGAAGTTGCTCTCCCGGAGACAAACACCAGCGCTGGAACTTCGAGTGACTTTAATCCTTATGTGAACTTAAATGTAAGTGCAATTATCAAAAGGAACGTCTCTTCCGGGTTGGCATTTAAAAAGGCATAAAAAAATGGGACCCATCCTCCATATAGTGCCTTTGCAAACCAAAGCGGACATATATTTGTAGTGCCAATTCTTGCGTTTCCTTGTTAGAGACGTTCAGTGTGCTATTACAAGTCTGAAGTGCATATTGGAACTGTTAATATCACATTGTAGCAAATTCAACCATCCAACGAACATAGTGTTGTGTTGGAGCAGCTTTTTTGTTTACATTGATGCACTATATGCTTTTAGTGAATCATTCTTAGACTCAGCAGTAGCTAATCTTTAAATCTACTGCACAGTGATTTTATTTAATTGTACCAGAAGTGACTGATTTGAAGATGTTGTGAATGGGTTTGTCTCGATTGTTGCCTATTGGTTTCCTATGGTATTTTTTGTGTCATTTTGTGACTGTTTTCTTTTCTATTTTGTTCTTCTTTTTTTATATTGTTAGGGTATTTAGGGTCTTTTCACCTTATTTTGTGCAAGCTTCATGGAGGATTTTGGCACACTGGTGTTGATGGAACTGTACCAGCATTTAAAGTTTCACTCGAGCTAACATCAGTGTTCAAATAGTTTGTTAAATACGTACACTTCATTGTGAAGTAGATTACAGGGACTGCACTTCAGAGTTGGAACAAAATATTAAGCAATTATGGACCAAACTTTTCAGATCTCGCATGTTTTTCATTGGCCTAAACCCATTTTACCATGCATTTGAGAACCACGTTTTTCTCTACTACCTATTTGGGAATTGTCCACTTTACCTGTAAAAATTGTTTTCCTTGAAAAAAATGTATAGTAGGTAATTTATTGACTCAACAGAAAGTGCCTCTTCAGCCTGATTCCTTTCACAAAAGTGCTCATTTATCTTCACAAATCAGAGTATTACAAAGTTAACAAATCAGAAAATGTACAAAGTGCTTTTATCACGGGTTTTCCAGCATTCAAAACTCACAGGACTATCGGTAAATATCTTGAAAGTGCTATATCGTAAATGACTGTAAATGGATAACACCTTTATTTTTGCACTACAATGGATTTAAAATGGCAAGATAAGTTTTTAGGTCTCATCCTTTGTAATTGTCAGTGAATTAAATGGTTTAATAGGGATTGTGGGAAAGTAATCATGAAATTACTACTGATAAAGCACAGTTTGTGGTGATCATGTGTTTTGCTTATTGACTAATGAAGTATTTTTGGAACATGGAGAAAAAAAAGTGCAAAGTATTTTTGTCTGAATAAATTAAATTAAAGTTATAGATGTTACATTTGCTGTGGTGGTTTGTTTATTTTAACAGTGTGACTTTTCCTTGACTTTCTGTTGAGGTGCCATCTTGTGGTGGGGAAATGTGCTGTGGGATTAGACTAAAAATATTTCCGTAATATTATAGCATTGTAATGCATGCAGTCAGATAAATTTCCCTGATTTACATCACCTTAAACAAAGGGGTTCCCTTCAGTTTTACATTTGTGACCTGAGCCTCTTATACGAACCAGATAATGAGGAAACCACAAAGGAGGTTCTGCCAAGTCAGGCTGAAATATTTAATGGCACAATCTCCAGGTGTGCCACGCAATTACATAAATGAAGCTGGAGGTCACTGAACATTGTCATCATCATGTTATATCTACAGCAGGCATAAATTTGGCTGTATTTTCCCCTATGACTTATGGTTGGATTGTGGGCAGTTGGTGCATGATGAATACTTTTAAACGGAAGCTGTCATCTTGTTGGACCTCTGAGAATATCGCAGCAATGAGTCCTTCGTTAATTGCCATCTTACACATCACATTTCCCTTAAGGTCATGCAGTGGTAGTGCAAACAATTCCATTTTTCTTTATTTAGATTTGGCCTGTATGCTATTAAAGTCACCATGAAATAAAAATCGACAATTCTTTTTTTTTTTTATGGAATATTGCTGTATTTATTATAAGTGATTTATCCATCATGTGCCCTTGTAATCCCTCGCTCTTGCAGCGGAATCTCTTCTCTGATGATGTGTTTACTGGCACAAGGGCGGGACAACCTGTCACTCACATGAGATCGACCAATAGCAAATCAAGTCCCGTCCTACTTTCTTCTCTCTCTTTTTTTTTTTTTTGGTTGAGAAGCCGCTTCACTCGGATTCACATTATAGGGAAGAAAATACTATTGCAGCTTGCGTTTCATGCTGACTTTAAAAGGACAGTTGATTACACAACCATGATAGTACGTGCAATAATCTCTTAAAAACATGTATAGCTGGTTTGAATTGGGTGTTATGAATATATCAGCCTATATTTTACATTGATGGCTGATTGGACATGTTAGAAATGCTATTCTACACGGCTCTGTGTTCATACGTGGTAAATGACTGTGCAACATTGTGTGCAGTGTACCATAGGTTATTACAACACAATAAGAGTGTTCAATCAAAAAAGTGTGGCACTCAGATTACCATCTCACCTCTCTGATGGCCTAATCAATAATTAAACATTAATTTGGGTAAACATATTTTGCTTGCTACATGGATCATCTTACATATTTTATTATAAAATATTCTTGTACGAAGTGAATGGAGTCATGGTAGGGGGAGGGAAATATTACAATATTTCTTTGGGTGTGTATTAGACTAAGCCCTACCAATATTTCTAGCAATTCTGCTATTGTATACAAGTATATTGTCATGTTTTCTTTCCTAAATTTCGATTTCAATCTTCATAATACTGATTAAAATGTGTTTAGTTTTATTTTGTATAAAAAAAAGAGCTGTACAAGAACCCGGATTTATAAAGTTTCTTTTAACCTTTCAATAAGTAAATTATCATTTCATGCCATCAAGAAGAGGAGCCCAATAAAACAGCTTTCTTAAAATGGGAATTTAATTCACTTTCTTTCACATTTTGTGGCTGCTAGATACAGAGACAACTCACAAATATGCAGACTAGCAGGAAAACTTTAATACATAAAACTATTCTAAATTGTATCAACAACTACAATCTTACTTAAAACCACTAGTTTTGGTGATAGTGAATTATTTTTAAGACTATGACTATGATAATTTGCTATTAGATAAGAATTTCCATCAGGTCACTGTAGAAACTTTATAATTGTATCATGATTTTAGCCATTTCAGGCGCAAATTATGTTCAGAGACTATCAATATGCTTCATTTCATAAAAACTGTTGTATGAATATTTGACTCATTTAATGTCCAGTACAATGCTGTTCCAACACTAGCGATATGCAGCTATGGATTTAATTAATGAAAAAACAACAATGCATTATATGGCAAAAACTGTGGGGAAAAATTATGTCAACAGGAATGCTCAAATAAATATTTACGTATGACTGAATCGCATGACATTGCATCTACAGTATGCAACTAAAATATCATCAAACTCCCAAAGAAACACTGGCTTAATGAAAAGAAAGTGTGTTGCTTGAAACTGTCAAAGTAAACAACTCAAATAGGCTGTTTGTTAAATGCAAATGAGTTATTATTATTTAAATCATACATTTTTCCATGTATTTAGTAATGATGTGTGTGTGCACTCTTGTGTGCATATCTTGTCATAACAGTGTTTACAGAGCGGACGTGCACTAACTGGATTTGGATTAGCGCTCTGTCACAGTGTGTGACCTCTAAGAGTCTGTGATTTGACCTGGATTTTTTTCTTTATGCCTCTTCCAGTTCTGCTGGCCTTATCTGACAAACAAGCCTGCTAATGTGATCACGCAAATCCCTCTTGCAGTGCTCAGACCTGTGGGATGTGTGTGCCACTGTATGGCTGTGGCTCAAAACCAGTAATGTTGGCATACATCTATCTAAAAAAGAATTTTTCAAAAGTGTTCATTGTATTTCCCCAAAACTACTTATTAAAAAGATGTATAAACCTGTAATTGGTTTTATTACAGACCTACTATGGGGGCACTGACATCAGGGATACAAAATGTATAACATTAGAAAGATCCTAACCAAAGAAAAAGTTTCCCCTATTGCTGATTTGAAGTGGAAGCATGATTACCCCTATTTTTTTTTTCAAAGAAATGTGTCTTTATCAATAAATATGTAATTCTAAACAAAGAAACTCAGTTAAAAAAAATCAATATTATCCCTTCAATTACTTTATTTCTTTGTTCTTTCTGTAAAGAGTCAGAAACAAATTGACACTTATTTTAAAGGTATATTTATATTAAATCATTGATCTCAATATCTCAAATTAAAGTCACCATGAAATCAAAATTGACCATTCTTATTTTCTACAGAATATTGTAGAATTTGTTATAAATGATTTGTGCAATTGCTCTTGTAATCTTTAATAATAATAAAAACTTCACCAATTTACTAATTCCCAACTTCCCAATTTAGAGGAATATTAGAAGTTTAATAAATAAAAAAATGATGTGCACAGATAAATCATTATAATAAGTAGTAGCTGCAAAATTCTAATATATAAAAATTAGAATGGCCAATTTTGATTTCATGGTGTCTTTAATAATGACATAAAAGGTAATAGGCTAATGATGACAAACTAAGTCATATAAGAATAAAAGTAGAAATTATGTTAAAGGTCAGAATTATGACAGCCTACTAATTTGAAATGACAAATTCGAAATTATGACTTTCTGCTATAATTTTACTTATGTCGTAATTCGAGTTTTTCATTTGAATAATTTTCAATTTGTATGTCAAAAATATGTCGTTTAAAGTCATAATTTCGAGTTTGCATCTCACAATATAACTTAGTATTTATATTAGTATAGTACTTTTCATCTCAGTATGATTTACAAAAGCACTATTTTTTTTTAAATGTGGCAAAATGGGCTTCCATTTAAAGGGGTCATATAATGCCATTTTTTAACGAGCTAATATGATTCTTTGGGGTCTAAATTAAAAGTTTGTAATATACTTTAATTAAACATTCTCATTAGTATTGTAAGAAAACACTTATTTTACCTGGTCAAAAACAGCTCTGTTTTCAGCACGCCGTTTCAGTGCATATGACTTTAAATGATAATGAGCTTTGCTAACCCCGCCTCTCTGTTCTGTGCGTACGTTTGAACATCCCGCCCTGCAGCCAATTTGATTGGTTTAGGTTACAGTGACGGGTAGGTTTAGGGATCAGTGTTTGGTGTAGGCAATCAGTACATTGATTGACATGACCAATGAAAACTTTAGAATCAGCTGCAGGGCGGGATTTCCGCTGAAGTGGTTTGGGGAAAAAAATCACGCAACACAGTAGGCTTGTTTGAGATCAAGGGGGTAATCCATCAGCCGGAAGTTGAAGCCTCGCGGGAGCCGCCATTGTAGCAGAACTTCACCTGCTGTTAGCATCCCATTGACTCCCATTCATTTTGGCGTCACTTTGACAGCGAATAACTTTACATCTGAGGCGTCCAAAGGCTTAATTTGTCAATTATTTATTTCTAAAGAAAAACGACAATGTATAAAATGCTCCATTACTTTGTATCTTACGTTACGGCTCCGTAGAAGCCGTTTTTGTAAAAATAGGCTAAAGATTGCATCATAACCACGGGACTTTCTGTCGCACAATAGAGACGTTACCGTATAGACCGGATGAGAAGCTCGCGGCAATCTTTTACTGTCTATGAGGCAATCGGGGGGACATGAAGGCACAAAGTCAAGGTAGAAGCCCATAAATAGAGAGTCCATAAAAGCAACGGGACAAAATATTTCAACAACGTTTTTGAGGAATTAGGTGATTCAGATTTGTCTTGGCACAGCTACTAGAAGATTTTCAACTGTCAGACTGTCGTCACGCTCAGTTTGAGCCTGCGCAGTCGCTCAGACATCAGACAGGAAGTGCAATAATCGGGCTTCAAGTCTTCTCCGTTGAATCAATGGGGTCGCTGTGTCCATTTCTTTTACTGTCTATGTTTGAGATGCGCCTTGCCTCGCCTGAAATGTAGTCGAGAGTAGGCGGCTCCAGTGAGGGGAGGAGTGAAAAAAGCGCAGGCAAGCCGGACAGATCTCGCTTCTCGCACATGTTCTCGCAGTGGATAAGACACCTGTGAGATCAAAGGCGGATATCGCGGGATTTAAGTTCTGTTGCTTTTATATGAAAATAAATATAATGAACAAGACACCAAAAGTGCATATTTAATTCCATTTTAAATAGGCCTACGTGTTTATCAATATTTTTTTCTTTAATACAGACGTGTTTAAAAAAAAAAAATTACATCACATAGATCGCACTGTCGGAGAGTTTGGGAATATCCACACATAATTTATACACATAAAACATGATATCAGAGTTTTCAAATGATGATATCACGGTTGTTTAAACCAATGAGCATTAAGCTGTGTCGTCAGCAAGTCGTTTCCCATCATGCTTTTGATCAGCGCAGTCGGTGGAGAGCAACTGCGCGCGACTGCAGAATCCGACACCTGCGCCTTGCGGTCGCGAGAGTTTTTTGAGATACGTCGGCATGACATCAGAGGAAGGCGGACCGCACTCGGACACATTTCTAACCGGCATGCATCTCGCGCTGATCACCGGTGATCGGTTCTGCGCAGATTTTGCTCATCTCAAACAAGCCTAATAACACAATAACCATAACGCGTTGTTCAGTATAAACGTGGGATTATGAATTATATTGAGAACGTCATACATAGAAAACATGCCGTAATGTAGGCTACCCTGAGTGTAAACCTTAGACACATTGTGAAGCGTGCAGCTAGCGATTTGCAAAAATTAATATAAATATTAATATAAAGTTTAATAAAACGTTACACTCACTTCAGTTCTTCTGGAGGTTCAGCAGGAACACGAATATCTGGTACCGATCCTTTTTTCATGAGCAGCTTCTTAGCAAAACCGGGTTTATACTGAACCTCGTTTATAAAGCAGTCTGGTGTGTGAAATGATTCGCGCAAACATGAGAGCATTGACGTTGCTCGTGGGGAATATTCCCTTCGAAAATAAACTCAGCCACTGCGTCTTAAGCGGTTCGGATTTGGAACATTAAAATGACTGTGTTCGTTATTACACCCGGCGCGTTTCCACTGCCGGGCTTGGGCCGGGCCAGGGCTAACAGCGAGCCGAGCCGAGCCAGTGGTCTCGGGCCTAAGCCCGAGCCCCGCAGCGCTACCCTAAACCCCGCCCCTAACACGCCTTTCTGGATCAAACGTCGCGAGCGAGGGCGGGTCTGTGTTGAAACGCTGCTGTCAATTAACAATCGTGGGAGGGGCGTCCGGTTTAGTGACGTCACAAAATAAAATAAAAAACATATAAGGAGATTAAAAAAAAAACACTGGATGGATTTTTATCATTTTATGATGGTTGTGTACAGGCACTGCCAACACACATTTCAGTACAATCAACTTGTAAAAGTGCATGTACCATTATATGACCCCTTTAACAACTCCTGTTTTCAACTCCTCCCCCTGCAACCGGCTCTGCTTGCTCTTCATGTTCATGTCGATCACACACACACACTTCAACAAGTTGGTTTGCCACAGATGAAATGACCAACTTTCTTATTGCCTAGATACTTTCCCCTTCACTGTTGTCGACTTTAAAATGAAATATGGCACTTTGAAAACGATATCCTCTAACATGGGCGAACTTTTTTCGAACTTTTCATGAGATTGAACTTTGGATGACAAACCGTTTGAGGGAAACAGAACGGACTAGAAGGACACATTATGGCAATATGTGGCAGACGGAGTCGGTCGAAGTTCATTCTGTACGTTCTCGGGGCTTTTGTAGTGGGATATTTAGTGTTTCATAGGAACACAAAGAGTGATGTTGGCCTGGCGAGTCGAAGAGAAGTGCCAGTCGAGCAGCGCGAAAATGTGGATGAAGATTTACTGAAGAAACCGGTTTACGAGAAGCCTCCTTTAGATGTAAATGCTTTGGGAGAGATGGGTAGAGCCGTTAAACTAGACCTGACTGAAAAAGAGAAGCGAGAGGAAGAGGAGAGCATCAAAAAGCATCAGATAAACACTTATGTGAGCGATAAAATATCACTACACCGCAGACTGCCTGAAAGATGGAACCCACTGTAAGTCTCCATGCTGTACACGAATGTTAAAAGTTTGTTCTGATATTCAGGCTCAACAGATCATTAACTCTTTGATATAAATGTATTAAATTCATTTATTTGAATAGCATCAGAATGTAGAAGAGGATACAGATTGTAGTTTATTGTTTAAATCCGCAAAACAGGGAAGTTGTAAATGTTTTTGTAAACAGTCCCTATCTTTGCCCCAGTGTTTAATGTGCGATTACAGATAGAGAACGTCTACAAAGTACCAGAGGAGGAGGAAAAACGTGCAATGTGGTTCCATTACATCTAGAGGTGCAGTTTGCAGTTGGCCTTACTCTCATATAAATTATGCATAATAATAATAATAAGAAATAAAAAAAACATTCAAAATCCAAAGGGGATGTTAATTTTTTTGGATTTTGCAAAAAAAAAAAATACTATTGAAATGTTAAAATAATAAATAAAATCCACAGCAGTCATCCTTTTTGTTTTTCGGAACAAGGACCCATTTGTGGACCCCTAATTACAAAATGAATAAAAAAATTAGTTTGAAGTGACCAGTGGCTCCTCCCAAATCCAAATGGTGTGCATTATTATAGCCAGTTAGAGCTGTGGTTCTCAACCCTTTTGACTCCAAGGGCCTCCTTTTTCCGAGACAATATTCAAAGTTAATCTGTAACTATTAGTTATATCCTAAGTTAATATGTACCTCGGGCACGTTTGTTGTAATACAACTAATTAACAAACAAATATGTTAGTTGCACATCTTTTTTTTTTTTTTGCATTTTATTTAAAATATTATGTTACTATAACTCAATTCAAATAATCTTAAGACTTACTGAGGCCCCCTAGTGAGCTCCGGCCCCCTGGTTGAGAACCCCTGACCTAGAGGAACATTCTGCAATTGGTTTTACCGTAATAGGTTCACAATTTATGTAACTTAATTTTATCAAACTGTTATTTTATTGACTCTTTTTGGTCGTGTTTTTAATGTGTTGTTTATTGTTTGCATTATATTTGTTAAATGAAGCCTTCAATATTTTAAAATGGCCATTAGGCTTGAGCAGATGCATCTGTGGTGGTTATTTTATTTATGTATTTTTACTTTTGAATTAAAATGTTTATTTCTATCTTTATATGCGATGTTATATTTTTGTATCTGTAACTGTGCAGCACTCTGTGGTTTTATAATTACATTTTAGTTTGATTTTGATTTGATATTGCGCCACGTTTTGTGATGTGCCGTTGTGCCTAATGTGCCTAATTAGCGATAGCAAATGCATTAAGATAAAAATATCCTGCAGTTACTGTTCATATTTGTTTATTATAATGCTACTGTAAACGTGAATGCAATCTGGCAATCAAGACATTATATAACACGATCTGTCTATTCAGATGTAGAAACCTGAAATATGACTACCTGAGCCTGCCCACGACGTCGGTAGTGATAGCCTTCTACAATGAAGCCTGGTCCACACTTCTGCGGACAGTGCACAGTGTCCTGGAGACCTCGCCTGACCTGCTGCTGACTGAAGTCATACTGGTGGATGACTACAGTGACCGAGGTATCAGTCTGAACGGAAACTTCTCATGCAATCTTTGAGCACAGGATTGTCAAAAGATCATATAAAAATTAACCATATTAGGATGAACTTGGAGCATTTTTGATTTGAGACAGGAAGGAAGTGGGAACCACCAAAAACAAGATCCTAGTAGCAACCGCTTAGCAAACAGCTAAAATAACTGCTATAGATAACATTGCTATCATAAAGTTGTGCAAACACCACTCACATTTTCTTCAAGAAAATATTGTGATATTTTGTTTCTTTAGTGAAATCTGTTTGCTAAATTCTAACTGAAGAATGGTGAACTTAACAGATGTTTTTCTAAGGCGTTTTTTTTACTTTCCATAACTGGGAACTGTTGATGACAATGGACCAGGGTTATTATCGTTAACTAAAACTGAAACCTATTAAACATTTTTAATAATTGAAATAAAACAAAATATATTCAATGAAAATTAGAAATGTTGCCTTGGCAATAAAATGAAATAAGTTGAAGCACTAGAATTATTATCTGGAAATAAATAAAAATAAAACTGAAATAAAAATAAATAAAACCTAAATAGCAATATTTAAAAAAAAAAAATGACAAAAGCACATAGTGAAATAAAAAAAAGTAACTAAAATTAACATTAAAAGAAAAAGAAAAAATCTAAAAATAAAAGCTAGTTCAAAACATTAATAAAACTAAATAACACTGCAATGGACAAAATATTATCTTTTTACATGAGTAAATCAGATTTTTTTTAAAGTTAATAGAAAACGAAAAAAGATATACATATATAAATGTGAACATAAAATATGCAAATGTATAAATAAACATAAAAATAATAAATATATGAATAACAAATAAAAAAATGCACACAAATAAATAAATAAATAAAAAATACAAATAAACGATGGCTTACCCAACTTATACTTACCCAAATTATACTTAACTTATCTCCTAGGCTAATATTCATGTGTCATAAATTCAACATTAAAAAAAAAAGAAAAATCCTGTGTAAAATGACGCAGGATGTTAATATAATAGTGTACATAAATAAGTATATAGCTGTTATTTAAGTTCAAAATAAATCAAAGATTTGAAAACTCATTCTTATCAATGAAATACCACAGCAACAACATCATCTCAGCTCCACCCTGTGGTGAAACCGCAAGTTGTTCCTTAAATCAAAAGCCAATTAGCATATTTCTGTCCTACGTTCTTGTTTCCTTTAGGACTGCAGCTGTTACTGAGCACTTCTCATGACTTTGATCCACAGATCATTTAAAGGAGCCTCTAGAAAACTACATCGCCAATATCAAAAAGGTGCGTCTGATCCGAGCAAGGAAGAGAGAGGGTTTGGTGCGAGCGCGGCTCCTGGGAGCTTCCATTGCCACAGGAGATGTACTGACCTTCCTCGATTGCCACTGTGAGTGCCATGAAGGCTGGTTGGAGCCTTTACTCCAGAGGTGAGACAGATAACCCCCTCTTTACAAACCCAAAACATGCAGTATTTTCAAAATGTGTGTATACATTTGCTCTTTAGCAAATATTGTTATGGCAAAATGCTTTCACAGTTAATATTGCGTTTACATAGCATTTGCATAGCAAAATTTGCATGCTTTTTATTTGTCACATCACAGTTTGTTTTATGAGAACTAATATTTATCTCCTTTTTTATCTTTAAATCTTGTAGAATTAAGGAGGAGCCTTCGGCTGTGGTGTGTCCAGTAATTGACGTCATTGATTGGAACACCTTCCAGTTCCTGGGAAACCCTGGAGAACCTCAGATCGGGGGATTTGATTGGCGATTGGTGTTCACGTGGCACACTATCCCAGAACATGAGCAGAAACGCAGAAGTTCTGCCACTGATGTTGTCAGGTCTGTGCTTCATGGTTGCACTTAAGCAGAAAACAATTTTTAATACTAAAGGAAACGTGTTTCATTTTTGGTCCTGTTCCAATTGAAAAACAATGCAACATGGCGTTGATATGTTCAGTCTAAGTTTTGGTTGGTTTGTCATTGGGTTTTGAGCTTTATTATGCTTTCCCTGATTCATGAGGGTTCAAACACGCTCAGCAGAGCAGTCTGTTTTTAATATCTGCAGATTTTAAGATTTAATAAGTTTTTATGGCCATATTTCAGGCACCAGAACTGTTAAGGTGAACATAATTGAACGAGCTCTCTACTAATTAAATATCAACCAACATTAAACCCTGCCTTTATGCTTTTCCTGGAAGTTAATGCAATTTTACTAGTAGACACAGAAATTATTCTGTTTGTTTCTTTGATCCAGGTCTCCTACAATGGCTGGGGGTTTGTTTGCAGTCGATAAGAAGTACTTCCTTTACCTGGGCACATATGACACAGGAATGGAGGTGTGGGGTGGAGAGAACCTGGAGTTCTCATTCAGAGTAAGTGCATTTTGTTGCTTTTTTTGAAACATTTTCCTCTAGATTCTCTCCAAGTTTTGGCTTCCTGAGGGAGAAAAGCCTTTGGGCAGATGGTGACAATCCTAGTTTGAAAACTGTGTGATGAGTCACACAAGGTTAGGAGGTCGCTCGGCGCCTTTATTAACCCTCTGGGGACCAGAAACGCGCCGGCGCGTTTTGCTCGTTTTTTTCACATAGCAGAAAAATAGACTTAAAGTACTACCATCATTTCTGTTCATATAGAGTTAAGAAATATGAGAAAATAATCTGTTAAATGTCTACTTTTTTATGTGCCCACATACAATCGAAATAAAATATTGTGCTTTTGTAAAATAAAGAATATAAACAGGGTGTGCGTTCTACCTCTCAGTCACCGTGAACTTTTTTCCTGGAGCACGTCTCTAATCTTCAACAAAACTCAGCTAATACTATTCACCCAGCCATGAGCAATATATCTTTTAAATCATTTGAGTTTGTACTTTTAAATGATCCGATTCAAAACTAAAATAAATATTCTCCGTTTGTGTAATCTATATAAAAAGAGAGACGTGTCAGCCTTTCTATTTATCTTTCTCTCAGCTCATTATCTCCGGTAATGTGACACGCCCACGGAGAGCACGCGCTATTCAAACGCAAATACGTGAAGCACCACATTGAGACGCGTTAACGCCCATAAACTCTGAAAACACACTATATTTTTTAGTCAGATTAATCTACCGTCATCTTGAGCGGCTATGAGGAACAATCCTGGGACATTTACCTACCTCAGAACAAGTGCTGGTTTATTTTCACCACGAGGAGGAGCAACAGATTCAGCTGAGAAGTGTGTAAGTGTTTTATGCTTGTGCTTTGTTCTAATCGCGATATAGAATAACGTTAGTGTCTGTAAACGGAAAAATAGCATACTGTTTAAATGTGAATCATGTTTCTGTGTGTGTGTGTGTGTGTGTGTGTGTGTGTGTGAATGAATGAATGAATGAACGCACAGATACGCACTGTTATAGACGAAATAAAAGACATTTTGTTGACTAGCTTTGGATAGAGTATAAAGTTTTTACTCTAAAATAGACATCAAATAAGCTTTGTTAGGGGTTTCTGCTCATATGTTAAATATATAGTATGTTTTGTCAATAAACTAATCAACTAAGATGTTATAGTCTAGTGTTTGTTCCAATCCAAGCTAAATCAAAATAATGAATCCTCAACTTTGAAATATGTATGATCAAACTAAGACATTTATGGAAAAGACAATTTTCTTTTCAAGATTTTTCCAACTCTAACTTTGAACTGAAATAAAACCTTGTCTATATGGTGAAGGGTGTGTGATAGATGTGTCCAGACGTATGCACCCTGTATTTTAAAGAAGAACATTTAATTATTTGTGATAAATTTTTCATTCACAAAGAATTCAAGGACATTATTCATGTCCCTAAAGGTTGGAGTTTTCCTCATTTTTTTAATTAAGGCATTACGATTTTTTATTCCTCTTTTTAGTTAACTTTAGCATGGGTGTGTTCACTTATTCTAAGCAGTGTGTGTGTGTTGTAAATAAATCCAAACAATCTAAAAGCCATTCTTTTTTAAATCTCCTCATTCTTTCTGCAAGGCTCTTCATAATGATATGGCCTGATAGCACCTAATAGGGCCATTATGGGAGGGTCTTTGTCTTTCTCAGGTGTGAAATGGATACATATTAATGAGAGATCAAGCCGCCTCGCATAAAGCTTTCTCAAACAAAACACGTCATACACATTCTAAAAGACTTTATTGACTTATCTGAATGAGTAGTCAGGATGTTTCTCACATAGTTTTGGAGCAAATATTCTAGACTGTGATACAATTTTCAAAAGTCTTGTGAAGAAATAATCAATATGTGTTTTGTGGCCTTATTTCAGAAACTTTTATTTTTATTTTTTCAATAACCACGCATAAATAATATTCTCTCAAAAATACAAACATGTACATGCATGTTGCTAACATATTATGGTAGCCCCGTGTGTGCTATATAGAGTGAATTTACACCTTTGCCATTAACATGTTTATAAATAACTGAAAAAAGCACAAATGTCAGTGCATGTCAAAACATCCCAAGGGCCCCAAAAAACCTTTGGTCCCCAGAGGGTTAAGTGTCTGCCAGCAAGTATGATGACTAAAGCGACCTTCACTGTTTATGCAGCATTTACTTACTCATAATTCCTCTGATTACTCAGCTCATGCCCTGAAGGATTCCAACACTGTTACATAGACAGTAATGGTTCATTTGAGTTTTGAGTGCCTTGAACGCCTTGGGATGTGTTTTAACCAGAATCAGGCAGGAAACATCACAAAGTCCGGACAGATGCTTTTTCAATGCAATATGACAGATCAGCGTGTATCCTACTGTGTCCTGCAGTACTACAACATACCCCTACAAATTACACCCCTACTACAAGTTACACCTCTACAACGAAACAGCCAATTAGGGGATCTTATCAGAGGGCGAATTCCAAACAGCGTTTCTGCACTCTTGAAGATCACTTCGGGAAGGGAACGCCATTTGTAGGGGCGTTCCAAACGAAAGTGAACAACTGAATACTGAACAACTGAGTTTACACAAGTCCATTAGCGATGGGTGCATGCGATTGTCACTTCAGAGAAGTAATTTTAGTGTTTATTTATGGTCATGTGACATAGGGTGTTGAATTGTCACGATTCATTTTAAAGCTTGATGGTGGGAGAGTTCGAGTTAACGTATAAAAAGAATAATTCAAGTTGCTTTGTTTTGTTTGTAATATATAATACACACATTTTGTCATACATTTCATATGAAGTTTAAATAAGTTTCAAGGGTAAGAAATGTTTAATAGTAGATCGCAGATAGGGAATATACTCACACAAACACACACACACATACATAAACTTCATTATATGAAGTAACAAGTATATTATTAATAGCAATAATAAGAAGTTCCTGTTGTAAGAACAGCTAATGAACTGTTGGAAATCTGATGGAAATTCAACTATAAAATACTTCTTTATAGTACATTTTAATAATAATAAATATAATAATATTTTAAGAATAATTTGCCTTGGCTTTATTATAATGACGGAATAAAAGCCAATTATGTAAAACAATATGTTGTCTTTATAATATATCACACTATATTTTTTCTCACACAGTATAAAAGGGTCTTTACAAGAAAAGAAAGAATCATATTTGGGGGTCCCTGACATCAATAAATTTGTCTTAGGAGGCTGCATAATTTAATAGCCAAATATGCCTATGATGCCTAAAATGCTGCCTATGGATTATTACGGATGGCTAATCTATTTCCTGTCTTGGTGGTGTTTTTCAGATCTGGCAGTGTGGAGGGACTCTGGAAATCCATCCTTGCTCTCACGTGGGTCACGTGTTTCCAAAGAAAGCGCCATATTCAAGAAACAAGGCCTTGGCCAACAGCGTGCGGGCGGCAGAAGTCTGGATGGATGAATTCAAAGAAGTGTATTACCACCGCAGCCCTCATGCACGTCTGGTACGCCTACTTGTGTGGTCTGTTGCATAACTCTGGTTTTGTTTGCATGCCTGCTCGTTTTCAAAGAGTATGTTTATATCACCATCTATCTTTGAGATTAGAGGAAATAGACTCTTTGTGAACGATGCACATAGTATTTGGCACAATCTGTTGATATGCTCTGAATGAATGGCATTTAGCAGGTGGGCTGAAACTCCTCAGGTGACATCCTCTTTGCTCAGTGTGAAATGACTATAGTGAGAAGTGCAGCAACTTTCAGTCCGTGTTTGTCATTCACGGTCCCCACTGAGCCCTGTAGTTAAAGAGAGAGGTGCTCTTGGTGACAGATCGGGTGACCCTTTTCTCGCTGAACCTTGGAGATGCTCCCAGGTTGGCACTGGCAACTCGAAATCAATCTAATGTGATGCCAGCAGATAAGTCTCTCTCTCTCTTTAGGTATAAACCACAGGCAAACACTGGCCTTGCCAGCGTGGATCAGGTTTGACAACCTTCATACTCCGCTTCCACGCAAATTCGTAAGAGGATCACTATCTCTTTCACCCTCCGAGCCTCACGGCATATTTTATTCATGGCCAAAATCTCTGTCGATTGTGCCACATAGTCCTAAAGATCAACAAAACAGGGCTCTGTGATGGATCTCGATGATCAGAAAGCTTCATTTGACAACCGCTCGATTGACCGTGTAGCTGGACCATGTACGTGCCTGCCTCAGGACTTTGTTGAGACTGAAGATCACAGACAGACCATCAATGTGTGTGATGTTGTGCCACCCGGCTGGCACTCACAGCAGGGCCGTACGTTATTAATGAATCACTATCAAGTTGGTTAATTAGAAGTACACTTCCTTTCATTCATCTTTCCGCAGAGCTGCTGAACCTTTTCGACAGAGCTCTACTTCCAACAGATGTTCCTCATAAGGGATCATATCTCTGGCAACACTGTGCAGACCATCACTCACCAGTAATTCTTGCCTGACAGGCGGTTATGAGGGGGTACCACAGCCACAAACAAACAGGGCTTGTTTGCTGAGGTGGGGTTGCAGCATTATTTTGCGAGAGGATGTTGCATCGTAGTATTTTATGGTTTACCGCAGCGGAATGTTTAAAAAACAAGATGACAAAGTTTGATTAGATGTTTGGTTTTATGTGATCATTTTGTGAAAACAGATGATGTACTATGAAGAGAGAGCACAGTCTGTTCATGTGACATTTACTAAAGCCATAACGAAGTTTGTTTCAGGAGTTTGAAACAGCTTGCGAAAAGCAAACTTACTGGAAAAGTGTGCTCCGGCTGGTAAACACATTTGAACTACCATTGGTTTGTCAATGTCAGATGCGAGTAAAAAAATAAACAGACTGAAGTTGTGATTCTAATTGAAGGAAACACTGATACTGTTTTTTCATGTTTACTACTGTAAAGCTGCTCGCTTTAAAGCAATCTATTGTATAACGTGCTATATAAATAAACATGAATTGACTCGATTGAAGTGCCGAATTGCAGAGCTAGCGTGAACATATCCACATC